>JARQTI010000676.1:981911-1111102 GCA_030142655.1 Trachelus tabidus
CGATTCGTTCCGTCACAGTTTTTCTTTAAATTCAAGATAAGTATGTAGCAAGTGCAGCGTGTAAACGCCTTTTTTTTTGAGTTCTTCGAAAAATTATCGCTTCCACTCCTTTCCAAGTAGTCCCACTCGAAAGAGTATATTTTCTAGTATAATATCTCCACTGCGTTTCATTGTTTACACATTTATAGATTTTCTTTCTATAAAAACCTAGAGCACCCTATAAAAACCTACAAAACCCTACGAAACCCTACAAAACCCTACAAAACCCTACAAAACCCTACGAAAACCTACGAAAACCTATAAAAACCTACGAAAACTTATAATAACCTACAAAAACCTATGAAAACCTACAGAAACCTATAACAACATAGAAAAACCTAGAACAGTTTCACAGTTTTTCTTTAAATGCAAGATAAGTATGTAGCAAGGACATCGTGAAAACGCAGTTTTTTTGAGTTCTTCGAAAAAGTATCGCTTCCACTCCTTTCCAAGTAGTCCCATTCGAAAGAGTTGCAAGAGAAAGAATACTAATCGCACCATGCGCTTCATTGCAAATATGCGTAAGGAGCTGGCTTTCAGTGTTTTTTTTCAGATTGTGTTTTAAACATTTCCGGGATTTTTCTCTCTAGTACTCAAAGTTGGGACCATAGTTCGGCTTGGAACGATTGTTAAATAATGCTGGAAGCTAGCACCGCGTTGTTGCACTCCTTAACGCAGGCAGGCACGAGGTGCTGGCTTTTGGTTTAGTAAATCTTATCGAGCTTACACTGTGCACTCGAATTTAAGATTACAAGTAAAACATTTAGGCAATATCTGACGAGCGGCCTCGTTCTAAGGGTTGCTCTGGGAACCAGCGTTAAGTTACGGAGAACCTCTGCCGGCCAGACCAGTCGTTCGTGATCACGTTTACCTCGGCTACGGCAGGATATGCATTATCGACGGAGACGATGATCATGAAATCCTACTCCTGGACTCGCCGCTACGATTTAGCGCCATGCTTTTGGTATCGCCTAAAACCGGAGCGTTGTGCATCTCCCCACTCATCTCTGCGCCTAAAACCGTATCGTTGTGCATCTCCCTACTCATCTCTGGTTCAGGTGGCGCATCGACGCCGAAATAAAACTTGGAAACCATGGAATCTGGCACAACTCCTCATTGGAGGAGTCAGCCATAAGGAAAGGAAGGAAGGAAACCATGGAAATCGGTTCATTGGCTATCAGCCTTCTCATCTCCGAATGCAGTGCCTACGCCATTGAGCTAGAGTCAGCGAATTTGTTCGTGCGTCATTTAAAAAAATCATAAGAATATTCTCTGAAAACTGGTTAATAGTAGCTGGTAAGACATGCTCCCTGCAGAAAAATATCTGTGACTTTGTTTCAGGAACTGACTAATCTGGTCACAAATTTTTTTGTTTGAGGCTGGTGATCGTCATCGTGAAAGTTATAATGCGGCATTCGGCGAAATAGAGTAATCGCGTTTTCATAGCAATAAAATTGAAGAATGGCGTCTCTTGTGGTTTTTACAAGACCAAAGAAAAAATGAGCAGGTCCTTGTTATGCATTCAAGTTTTTTTTTTTTTTACAAATATTGCAGTTATACGTATACTCGTGTATTGATGACTATATTTTTCATTTATTATTCATTAATATGCATTCCGTACACCTGGTCCGCTGTAGAGATCCCAACAGACTAGACTTACATCAAAATAAAAACTTGCTTAGCTTTAAAGCAATGGCGCTGTATCATCACTTCAAAATAACCATAAACTATACGATATAGTTTATTAACCGACAACCTTATTATCGCGTTGTAAATTTATATATTGAGATCGGATCGTAATGAAATGAAATATTATCACTGGAATGCTTCTAAAATTTGTTCGTTGCTGCATTAAGGCCATAGTAATACATATTTACATTAGTAACAAAGCTACATTAATCTAGGCTCTTCGCGATTATATTTTAGTGCAGATGATAAGGGTACAATACTTAGTATATAATAGCAAAACTTACTTCGGTATAAGCTCAGAAAGAATCACATATTATAGGACTCACATATAACGGTTAAAAAATATTCAGCGAATATTAATTTAAACCTTAGCGTCCACTTTGAAGGTATGGTTGTTCATCCGAACAATACATTAAGTACACTCTCAGTGTATTTGTTCAATTGAACAATTCATTAAGTATACTCTGATTCGAGCGTTCGATAAAAATATATATTTAAAAAATGCAAAATAATCTTCTGTTTATGTAAATTCCGCTAATCGTCATTAAATGTTTAGGATAATCATTGAAATGTATATGTACCTCTCGTACAGTGTTATCTATTAAGAAAAATATATGATAAATAGAAAGACATATCTATTCTGTAAAATGGATTAGAAACTTACGTATATAAAAATCAATATAAAGGTATTAAAATAGCTGAACTCATTGCAGTAAGGTCTAACGCTTAGGCTTAGGCGGTGCTCGAGGATTTGGCTTGTTATGCAACATTGTTTCACATTTAGGAATGTGACGTTCGGCTGCACTTTGGTTGAATTTTCTTCCGCAATGTGGACATTGTATGTAATCGCTCGTATCACTCACAGGAGGCGGTGGAAGATCACTTAGCTTGCCACCAGCTGCCAGATGAGCTTGAACCTGTTTCGCAGATCTGATGGCATTGATGAAATCTTCATGTTTCTTTCGCCAGTTTGACTTCACTTCAGGTTTCTTATTTTTAGACTGAAAAAAACAGAATACACGTTGCCCATTATAATGCGTAACTGGCTCCCTCTTTGGCCTGTCTATTTAAGAGTGCGCGCGTGCTGAGAGTAAAATATTCGTTATCACAAGGATAAGTGGAAAGGACAGTGGTAAGCCTGGGACTTTGGAATAAAAGATGACTTACCTCAGTTTTCTTAGATGTTGCTTTTTTAACAAACGGCTCTAAATCGGTACCCTTAACGCGGAACAGCATGGCGTCAAATTGCTTCCTCTTTTTCTGTCCAGTCTTGGCACAAATTTGCTCATGAAGTGCTATTCGCTCCTGCGCGAAGCGGCGACCGCATATCTTACATTCAGTTAGATTGTCACTAGAGGCAAGTGAAAGATATTTATTAATCATCGAAATAAAAGATTAATTGAGTGGAAATATAAAGTTTGACTCACTTGCTCACAGTCGTGCTACCACTTCTGGCAGATGCTTTAGGGCCCGGCGATGGTGTACCATGTGCTGGTGACTTAGCCTTTGACTTTGTAGCCATTTTACCTTTGGCAATGGCGGAAGTCTGACCTCGTGTGTAACTGTTGCTGGAGGCAGTGGAAAGCGAGGAGACTGGTCTGGTGTAAGGTGTAGCAGTAGGTGATCTTTGCGTTGGAGGTCCTGATAGCTTCTGTAGAAGGATCAAATCTCATGTTAAATTATATGCCTAGTAAACATTTTCTTACAGAACAGATCAAGTACCTACTGTGGATCGAGAATCATTTGCATTGCAAGATTAATAAATTTTATATCCAAGCAGCGTCATTGATCTCAGAACGGTGACTCATCGAGGAATTTGTATTACTTAAAGAAAAAATGAATTTGGAAATTGTTCCAAGGTAATCATTTAGGTAGGAGACATCGAGTGTTATTGACCAAACTTACAGACGTGGGACACCATTTTATTTATCTTAATAATATATGAAAGGCGTTTTTCTCGCGTTCCTTTTTGTCGCCGCGGCACACTACGTTTTTATGGAAACTACGTAGACAGGTATAGCGTCTGCATATATTATTTTCACTGGCAATGCGACGTTCTACTGTGCAGTGGAAAAATGAAACGTCAGGTTTCTCGAAAACTTATGAGACTGTAACATTAAACGGATGTACTATACAGTCGTGCTGCTTAGACGATATGAAATGATATTTGAAAGAAGTAGAGTTTACGTACGGTGCAGTTAATAAGGTATTGTCAAATTAATTTCATCATCTGTAACCTGTGTGGCAAATGAATTTTGTCGCTCTTCTTTAATAGCAGAGTACATCGCGAATGAGGATCTCTGTGCGCAACGCGTTATGCGATGGTGATGTCAGCGGAGGAAGGTTAAAAAAAGGAACGTGAAAAGGAGAAACAGGTGAAGGAAGCTATAAAAGGCGTTGCGTGGGTCGCAGTGGACACGGAGGATTGCAGAGGACGTATGAAAGGAATTGGGATCAAATGGGTCGTCAAGAAGGGAAATTGGAGAAACAAAGAGTTTCGAGTCGGGTGGCATTCGATGAATTTCGTAAGTGGTACTTTCCAAAAATCTAAATACGAATCAGGCTTGCGGTATGTTACAATGGTATTCGTTGATAAACGAAGCATAACGTTTAAAAGAAAAATACGAATTTCTTGGTTATTTAAAGACTCCCGTCATGCCACATGTCTTTCTCGTTCTGAAAATGCGTATCTCCTGTCTTTAATTTTCACGGTTTTCTCAGCCGACTACGTGTCGCCGACAATGTTACACGCGGTAATAAAAGTTCGAACAATCAGGTTTGCAAGGCGCGCTTGAATGGTCGATAGAATAAGACCGAACAATGGAGCTCTGAAAGTTTAAACTCACTTCTGGGACTTGTTCTCTGGCTGGCGGCTTTCTAGCTGCCGTCGGACCGTTCTCCGTCGACTCGCCGAAAGCATCAAGCTCCAGGGTGAAAGCTTCGCTCTTCCGTGGATGGAGCGGTAGAGCATCGCCATCCAATTTCCTCTCTCCTGTAGAGTTTTCTGACTGATAATTGTTCTCTCTGTTGGACGTATCTACGTTGTCTCCTATCTTTGGCACATCCGGTGTAGCTCTCTTGTTTCCGCTGGTATCCAAACTCCTTGCAGTACTAGATGACTTTCTGGTGGCTCGAGTTACCGAATTTTTGACTTCCGCTGAGACCTGCTAAAAAAATAAAGGCACGCTTACCACGTAAATAAAATATACTTAAGAGATTCCTAGTAGAATAATTTTGTAGTTTAGTGAAATATTTTACTTACCCTGGCTGCGACCTCGGGATTTTTCTTAGGCGACTGGGGAACACTTCTTTTTGCAGATACTGCAGGAGTTCTAGAATTACTGTCGACTCCTTTTCTCAATACTGGATCCGGACTGGGAGCTTTCGAAACCCTAAGGGCAGGTGCCGGACTTTTAGTTAGGGTTTCCTGTTGTTTTAAAACTTTTGAATTGCTTCCCTGACGTTTAAGGTACTGTTCGTGCGGTATAGTGATTTCGTGAAATTCGCGAATGGACTGTCCTTTGTCATTCGATTCAGAACTTTCGGGGAACTCTCTGAATATTTTTTGGATTTTTATATTTTTCGAGTGATTAGACGTGGATTCTAAGGAATCTTCACTTGCGGTACGAGACTCTACAGTAATCTTGGTACTTATGCGAGTACAACCTCTAGCTTGAATTTGATCATCTGTACAGTACTTGTTTCGTGTATTGCTGTAGTACTTGCAAGCTTCATCCAGAGAATCAGGACTTGGACTTTGGTCACGATCAGTACTTCGCTCCAGTCCTGTGAAACTTTCATCTCTGATGGTCTGTCCTGAGTATATATGTTCAGCTTCCAGGGAATCAGGACTTTCCGAACGGGATTCCACCGCAAACGTGCTTTGGGAAATTCTGCAGGCACTTCTTGAACTTTTCAAGTTATCTGAGCTTTGCGTGTGGATCGTCTCGTATCTTGCTCCAGAGCTTTCTTTATGCTTGTACTCGGCGTCCAAAGAGTCGAGACTATCTGAGCGATACTCGTCGGTAACGTTTTTTAAGATTTTCTCTTTGGTTGCATCTTGACTTTTATCTTTTTTAATGAAATAGTTGCTCTTTATTGTTTCCTTGAAAAGCGAATCGGCGAAGTTTGATTCATCTTTGACAGTTTCCAAATTGCTTCCTGTGGATTGACGACGGGTTACGTCTGGCTCTGTTGAATTGGTTACCTTCAATTTTTTATCACCATGCAAAAATAGGGGGGCGGTAGAGCGACGGGTTGATATTGGTTTGGTTTGCTTCCTTTTTAACTCGCGAAGATCCTTCTCCCGTGGAGAAGAATTTACTGAATTTTCCACTTGCGAACCTTGGTGCGATAATTTTCTATTGTTTTTATTCAAAATTTTTTCAACCTCTATGGACTCCTTTGCTTCCTTTGATTTTGGCGGCTTCACAGAGCTCTTTGTTTCATAGTTTGCGTTTCCTTCCCTTGTCAGACTGTTAGAATTCTCGAAAAATACTGAGCTTGGCTTTGCTCGTTGTAACTTTGTTTCTACCTGTTTTTTTGTATTTTTAGAGTGACTTTTTTGAGACATCGTCGTACCCTTTGTTGCGGCACCCTTGTCGTGATTGGATTTTGACCCTATTGTCTGACAATTTTTAGGTCTCGATGCCATCCGAGTAATGGAAGCTTTCAAACTTCTTTTCACAGTGTTTCCATTGTCCTGAGCAATTTTGGAAATTATAGGTTTTGCCATTTTACGACCTGTCTCAATCGTTACCGATTTTGGCTTACGCAACGGTTCTTTCTTGAAATCGGACTCTTCAGGAATCGTTTTTCGTAACTGAACTTGCTTCTCCTTTCTTATGGATTTTCTAATGACTTCAATAGATCTCAAAGGTGTCGCTGACTGTAACTGTTGCGTCCTGAATCCTGCACGAGATACAGGGATTTTGGAAATTCTATTAGCGCAATCCAAAATCTCAGATTTTCCTTTAAAAATGTCGGTACTTTTCAAATTTTTATCTATTCGTTCATCTTCGTCAAAATTCACCGTTCTCGGACGTACCACCTCGGTTTCAACTCCCGAGTCAGAATCTTCAAAGAGTTTACGTCTCCAGGATGGCTTTTGAATTTGCACAGAAGTACGTGCGAGTTCCACAGAATTTCGAGCTCTTGCAATCTTTCGTTGCTTCGACTCAAAATCTTGCAAAGGTGTATCCAATGCAGCAATCGATATCTTTCCAATTCCAGATTCAGGAGTTTTTTCGATCAGTTTTAAATTAATAATCGAATCAGCTTTTTTCTTCTTCTCGTCGCTAATATTTTTAAGAATCGGCTGTACTTCGGAGAGATACTTCTTATCATCCGCGCGTACAATTTCCGGTAATTTTTTTTCCTCCACTTTTCGGGCCGTCGTACTCAACCGGTCGTTACTACTAGCATCCATTGGTTTCGCATAGCCTTTTATTACATTTACGGATTCGGATTGATCTGTGCCAGTTGTGTCATTTTTAACTGCCATTCTTGCCTTTGGTGATTCTGATTTTGTCGTCGGGCCTTGCGAAACTCTAATATCGATAATATGGTTATCGGCTGTATCAATCTGTACGATTTCTTGCTGATCCGTATCAGTTCCAATCGAATCAAAACGTCTCAAAGCAGATTTCACGGAATCGGTACTTTCACACTTAACCGGCGGTACATTATTTTTTATATCTCCGGAGCTTCTCAAAATGTCCGATGAACTCAAAACTTCTTCCTCTACAGGATACCTCGGATAAAGTCTCTCTACCCTTGAAGGGTCCGGACTGGACACTATGTATGGCGTTGTCTTCTCATTAATTGTTTTTGTCAAGGCATTAATAAGTTTGTTCCGAAATGACTGTTGGTCCGAATCCACAATTCTTAATCTACTTGAAGATTTAACTTCCGGTTCCATTTTTGTTGTTCGCTCAACCTCCTCGACCTTATCCGTTTTAACTATACCGCTTATTTTTTTATTTGTTGCGTCAGTCCTCGCCCTTTCTGTAGGTTTTTCATTTTCAACAGACTCGACGCGTTTTGATTTTTGAATAATTTTCAAATTTAAATTTGGCGGTCGAGATTTTCTTTTCAATCCCACATTTGCGATCGGACGTTCTGGAATCTGGTCTCCTATATTTTTAACGTTTTCCAGACTTTCTACAGACTTTGTCGAATCTCTTCGTGTCGTATTGATCTTCGTTACCCCTGAGGTCTGTTTCCTTATAGCAGATTGTACCAAAGCCGTAGACCGTAATGCTTTCGTGCTTGTCGCTAGTTTCAGTTCGGAATCCTTCGGAGAAAGCGAATCTTTAGAAACATGACGTGTTCGGCTATGTCTTGGCAATTTTTTTCCTACAGATTTAACTGTATGCTTACGTGAAACAGTTGCGATTTGTCGGGCACTAGACGCTCTACCATTTGCAGGCACGTCAGTCAGTCTATCCACTTTTGGCATATCGTTTATACGACGAGGTCTTTGAACGGGTTTCCTTATGGTGGTTTTAATGGAACGACTGACTTTTACTTCGGTCGGACGTTTCGAACTGGCTCCAATAGATTTTTCACGAATCGCATTGAACTCTTTGTCTGCAGCTAATTTTAGGCAAATTCTACTAACCGAACCTGTTTTTTGTTTTTGACTTTTCTCTTCGGCTACTTTTTTACTTATTCTCACTGCACTACGCGTAGGTTTTGACATGCTCTCTGGTGTTTTAAATGGCGAAAATATCGCTTCCTGTTTCTTCACTATTTTATGCTCAGGCTGTTCCGGTTCCTTGGAAATTATTATGGGCACCGTTTCGAACTCTGATATTTCACGATCGAAATTTATGGATTCAGAGGACATCGATTTGTCCTCGGGATTTTGTTCCCGTATTACTTTCTGCATGAGTCGCGGTGACTCGAGTGTTTCTTGCTTATCTGTAGATTCGGTAGGAATTTTTACGAATTCTTTACCTCTTGTTGTTTCTGGACTTTTGGTCGGTACAGTTCGTGGCATTGCTACCGGCTGTTTCTTTATGGAATCAAATTCAACCGTACCGGAAAGTCTTGACGATGGTCGTTCGGAAGTCACGAGTTTTGGACTTTTACTTCGAGCAGCTGGACTTTTACGAACATTTGATCTTTCCTTGGTCATTACAAGTTTTTTGTAGCTCGTGGAAGTTTTTGCTGGCTGTTTTTTCAGATTAGTTTCCATCTGTCTGATCAGTTTAGTGCATATTCTGCGTCTTGATCCAACGACCTTAGGTTTCGATACGATTCTCGTACTTCTTTTAGTCAGATCTACGGAATCTTTTTCAACATCTTCAATCGTTTTTCGACGTTTTTGCTCAGTTTTCTTAGACGACGCATCTTCTTTTCCCTTTTTTAACCTATTGCCACCTGGCACTATGAATTGATCCGTAATCGATATTTCCTGATACTCTGGAGTAAGTTCGGCTTCGTCAATATGAACTTCCATTAAAACGTTACTTTTCGCATTGCTACGCGAACCGTAAGTGTTCTCCTGCCTTCGATCATCCATTGTGAGACGAACAAGTTCGGCGGATATGAAACTTTTCTCAAGTTCTCCTCGTACAGGGAGGGGCACCGTAACTTTGGATTCGTCGCGACCACTTCTTTTCAAATCAGGACTTTTACCTCGCTTCGAAATATCTTTTATTTGAATTTTCAAAGCATTCGCTTTATCGTACTTTGAAATTTTATCATGATTCGAGTTCTTACGAGTTCCCGTATAAAAAGCATGTTTACTTTGACTAACTTCCTGCTTCTCATAAATATCCGAATTCAGAACGGTACCTCTCTTCTTACAAGGTCTCCGTATTAAGAATGTCGAATGATCTTGAGACGATTGTGTAATCATCTTATCAGATTCAACTTCGACATCTTTCGATGCACTTGCAGTCTTGGACTGCGTCTCCTTTGCTTTCACCTTAGACTGCATGCTTTTATTCAAAGTAGTACTCAAAGCTTCGGCGCTCCTTTCGGACACCGAACTCTTATCACGTTTAATCGACTGATCTTCAACCAGTATCTCGTGACGCTCGGTATCGATTTCAGACAAAATTGAACTCTTTGGACTTTCCTCATCCGAGCTGACCTTTATCTTGAGAGATTCATTACTTTTCATTCTCGCAGACTCATCCGTGGGCTTGCCAGTCTGTTTTATTTCTTCTGATTCCAATCCACTCGATTTTAAGCTTCCTGATTTCGTGATAATGCCTTCCTCCAATTTTCTCGAAACTCCTGGACTTTGATTTCGTGCAACCTTACGTAGGAGCTCGATCGATCGTAAAGGCTTACCGGTTCCATCGCACCTAATACTCGAAGAAGATTCTACGGTTACTTTGGACTTTCGAGACCTATTAGTTTCTGATACCTCGCGCGACTTTATAGGACTGTCTATGTTATCGAGCGTCTGCTTAGCTGAACTTTCTCCCCTGGTCTTTATGTCCTCATTACGCTCAGAATGTGGTATCAAAGTTTTCGGTTTGGAGGATGGTTTAGATTTACCTGGAAATTTTGGGATCACTTTTTTGTCTTTAGCGACTGATCCACTTTGCTTAAGATTTATTGTATCCTCCATTCTGCTATCTCTGCACAGTCTGCGCACAGGTGAGGTTGGACGTGTCTGGATATTTTCATGGATATTGCTTCGTTCTGGTGGAGATAAAACAGCAGTAGTTTTTTTATTTTTCAAATTACGTTCAGTCTCCAGTTCTACGGACGATTCGCGAGATTTTTTCACATCGGTACCTTCTTGCGTTTCCCTGGTTTTCATTGTTTTATTGATTCTTGATCGAGTCGAGTCAGCGTCTAGCGAAAAGCTTCGATTACATTCAGACTCCAATTGCGTCAAGGTATCTTTCGAAATTTTCTCAGTAGAATATACCGGGCTCTTTTTTGAAATTTTTTTTGGAATTTCTATCGACACCGATTTACGCTCTTCTACACTTGGACTTTTCGATTTTTTTATCCTTGCCTTAGATCGTGACGTTCGTTCGATCTCTAAAAGTTGCCTTTCACGTCCCAATGACTGATGAGTCTTGACTTCAATGTCCATACGTGTGATAGAACCTTTAGATCCCCTACTATCGGACATCACGTCTTTTTTTTCCTCAATTCTTTCAATTCGCACATCGTCCACAATTTCTTTGGGATCATGGCCACTTCCCACGTGCTTTAGCTTCTTTTGGCTAAATCGAGGAGTCCCACGCGATTGATCCAGAATCTGGTCTTGTCTCGAATCGCGGATCTTGTTCGATACTACCAACTTATCGAAATCTCCTTCTCTAGTATTAATCTCTACAGAATCTCTCCCTTTAGTAACAGATTTTACTGGCGTAATATCCTCTTCGTGATACCTGATCTGTTTGCGCGAATCCCTTTCAATTTTTTTCTTCGTTTTTTCAGATATCAAAGTTTTCCGTAATTCTGTTTTTTCTTTTGGTGATATAGATTTTTCCGATTTTTTGGTCAAATCTTTCAAAGCCGTTTTTTCAGTGATATCCGATTTCTTTTCTATGCTTTGACTTCGCATAACCTTTTTAACCAGTTCAGCAGAACGCACCGTTATATCGGATTTGAGATCCTTAGATCGTTCCACGGAATCACGACGTCCCGTATTGGTTTTCACACGTGGAATAGAATCTTTAGAAACTCGACGTTTCGTAGGCTCTGGGGTAGTAGCTCTTCCCGATGAGGATCTCTCTATACGCGTATAAGATTTATCAATCGCCTGAACAGTCCTACCCTTAGATAAGGGTTTAGCAGTATCTCGACTGGATTCCCTCGAAATAATACTTTTCGAAATACCTTCAACAACTTCCGGACTAGTGTTAATTATTTTCGATTTGACATTCTTCGCTGTATCAATCTCATGCCTGGATTTTATCCTAGTATAATTTATATCCCGGGCATGTGACCTTTTACCTTCGTTAACTTTATCAGATTCTCCAATGACAGTAATCTTTGAAAATCCTGGCTTTCGCTTTTTCTCATTTATTTCTACACTACCAGTACCATCAGTTGAACCAGTACCATCAACCTTCACAGACTCTGGAATTTTACCGTCACTCACTGTACGTGATTCTGTTTTCTCAACGGCGAAGCTCGTAGGTTTTCCAACGATTTTCACTTCTCTCTCGTTAAACCCGGTTTTCGTGAACTCTCTGTACCCTGACTGCACTCCGGCAGTATCCGAACGTCTACATTGCCTCTCAACTGTACGAGTCTCGTAAAGCGTCGTATCGTCTTTTTTCGCGGAATCAAAAATATTCTCCGTTCTCAACGTAATCCGTGTACCGGCCTTGGTATCCTGAAATATTTTCGGGCTTTCGCTATGCGCTTTCGTGGGTTTTGCATTTTTCGAAATGTCTACAGGCCTCGTGCCTTCGTTACGTTTACGAGAAGGTTCTTCGGCTCTTCCGGTTTTCATCGTATTCACCGTCTTGGTAATCCTCGTAGACGCAAGGGGCTCTCTGAGAAACCATAGGCGACAAGAGCAATGTAATTCGATGATCTTTTAAAGGAATCAATTTCCATCGCCCAGTTTAGTCCAGATTCCAAAGCCGGTTAGAGATGGCGTTGATCGGGATTTATATGGAGGGAAAACACGTGTGATGTCCGATGTCATTCGTTATGCTTGCATCGAAGCGTTCTGATGTCTGTTAAGTTGTCAAGTGTGATTGCGGTTAACAATGAGGAACACAGTACAGAGCTTCGATTTCGCTGTATTGTCATCGCATCGCGCAAGAACGATTAAAGAGAAGAAGATATTAGCAGTGGGTAAAAATGATTCTCGAATTTATCGTATATCATCCGCATTTTTCGGATGGACACACGAGTTTCGAGTGCGAAGCCCGACGACGGATTATTCATTATTTATTATTTCGCATATCCTCAGATGGAAATAGATATATCGAAAATTATGCCATTTGTTACTATGCGGATGCATAGTTAACCTTAGAATGCATTGTTAAGGGGATCACGAGAATATCTAGTATGTAGTCTTATCAGGAGAACGATAGTCCCCTTTATAATTCCCACGATAAACATAAGTGTCAGAGATTAGCAGCGGCCATAGTGTAGCTGAGAAAGTTCACGATTTTGCGAAAAGACGTGTATGACCAATGACTAATATTTACGATGAATTTTCATTATTTTTAATAATAATTACAGAGTCCTTGGTCCTACTTCGGTTTTTTGCAATTTCATTAAATCACTGATTACATTATGAAATCTCACCTGGAACTGGTTCCTGCTGGGAACATCGGTTCGGAACGTTTCCTCGTGACCGTACCGGTGGTCGTCGTGCTCTTGGAAACGTTGCTCTTCCTCGCATTTGCATTCTTGAACCGTTCCAGTCTTGCCTCCGCCTGAGAGATCTTCCTGGTGGGCGCCCTTTTGGACAGCTTATCCGGTACGTCGAGCATCAATTCTTCCGGAAACTGTTCACTCTCCAGGTCGTTATCAATGCGATACTTCATCGTTTTGTCGAAGTTCATCAGATGGACCTTAGCCATCAGTCGGTTTCGCTGTATCGTGTCGTCATCGAGTATCTCCTCGATATGAACCTTGAAAATGAAAAACGGAACGAAAGGATTCCAAATAATTAGCCACATAGATAATCTTGTGTATTTGAATATCCAAAAAAAAAAGTGTGTAAATTTTCACATCACACCGACACCCACCTCATTACGATTGGCATTATGGTGATTCCCATTGGTATATCGTTCATCATGGTTCTCGTTTCCAAACTCGTCGTCGTCACCAAAGGATTCGTGGGTGACTTCCTCGTGATAAGAGACCACAGGTTTACCTCCGTTAACGTTGCTATTGACATCAGCACGAGCAACGCGTTTGACGGTTACCGAATGATGATTCACTGTCGCGTTGCTACCTTTTCCTGGTGCATGACCATTGCTGGTCACCTGCTTCTTGGGTTTATTATCCAGAGGGTCTAGAGGATAACTCCTGTCGATTCCCTTCACGGTCGTTTGTCGTCGTTCGTCGAACATTTGTCTCACCTGACGATGATCAGATCATATTTTTATTCGGTCAGATAATCGATTTTCGCGCAATTATTAAAGAGCACCTATATCGCCTTGATAATCGATATCGAGCTGATCCTCACCTTTCCGCCACCTTGTGAGGTGGAGCTCGAGTGGGTGGTGGTCGTCGTTCTGCTGATCGTTTGATGACTCACCGATGAACTATGATTAGAACCGGTCGATCCAGCGCTACCTCTCTGCACAACCTGGTAGGCCCTTTGCTGTTGTTGATCGTAAAGCTGCAGCAACTTCTGCTCCTTCTCCTGAAGTTGCTTCTGCTGAAAGCGAGCCTGCAAAATACATGGCAATTTCTTCAATGACATTGACCATTGATTTATTTTTTTCGTATTTCGTTATTTCAATTTCAGCAACAGTCATCGACCATATGTTTTCACTTGCACTGGCAGTGTTGCTGCCAGTTGCCAGAATTGTCAACATCGGATTCAGGACTCATGACTCGTCAGGAATTATGCATGACTCTGTCCACGTATGTCTACAAGCTAGTTGGTACACCATAGGCTGTACCAAACGTATGTGCCATGCGGTCACTATACGCTTAGGGTACGTGTAACCTCATCGATTCTTCTAACCTACATTTTGCGGAGGGGTTAGTAAACTCATTACCGCGATAAAATATCGTACATTGTGAGAACTAAGGAAGGGAGAAGATCCTGAGAGGTTTATTGGCCACTCTACAGTAGACGCTATTTATTGGCTACCACTTTTCGCTGAACTCTTACCCAGCAATATATTTTAGAAATACCGCAAAATCGTGGCTTGGAGTTTTCATTAATGAAATTTGCGGTCTGACTATGTAATGCTGTATAGTGCGATTAGAAAGCACGTGCGACGATTAAAATTATATTAATTCGATAGGTTTCTATGCTAATTAATAATTTAGCGTATTCGGGTGTAATCAATATCGATTTTGGAAATGACCGGATCGATTCGTCATTAACGTATCGTGAATATTGATTTAACTGACTAGCCAGTTGCCAGTCGCAGTCCTAATTGATTTATTTCTCTAGTGAGTCAGGCTATACAGCGTATGTAAATACGGATCAATATAAGTATTGCAATGTATCAGTTGCAAGTTTGTCCTACTTCGATGACATAACGTGCAGTTCCGATTATATGCATTTTTATTTTTTGTGAATAATCATTTATTGATTTTCTGCGTAAGTATTATTTATCATTTTATTTTTAATGTAACATAGAAATACGTCATTCCAAATGCCACCTTGGCCATAAAATTATGACATGTGAAATCGCAAAATGCGAGGGATGATTTGCGAATAAAAAAATTTAACTATTTATCATTTTTCATAAATCATTCGTATAACGTATCTATAGAGGTACGTAGTTGCGTAATACAGAAAAATGAAATAAAGGCTTGGGGTCGAACATCGATTCGACCAGCTCTATGTACTCCATATGCATGTATTGTCTACTTTTTTACAGCATCAAATATGTATAATCCTCTGTCATTGATCCCTTCTTGACAGTTGCAATATTATTTTTTTCCAATTCTGCGACCTGATTAATTTTCGCACACACAGAACACAGAAAAAGGACCTGAGAAGAAGGACGAAAAATCGCGATCAACCCTAGTCCAATTGACCGCAGTGAAAGACCTCGGGAGTAGAGACCGACCGTTTTCGAGAGATCCTCGAGAGGTCAAAAATTCCACTTACAACTTCCATCACTGCCCAGAATAATCCTAAACTCGAAGCAGATTAAATATAAAGAAGCATATTCGTCACCGGAAGTGATCCTGGTTAGTTGTCGATCCCCGCGCAGTGTATCCAACAGAGGGTGATTAGAAGTTAACAGGTAACTACAAGTGCACCTATTCGCCAAGTGGCGCAAGGGAACTCATGATTGACGTGACCACTCCCCTAGAGAGCGCAGTAAAGGATACCGACGCCAACCCATGACTCCCCACCGTTCAACCTGTCTTAGCGTATTTATTACGTAGTTGACAGTGATACCAAAATGATATCACGAAGAAACAGGGAAATAGGTAACTCAAAGGAAGAATGGGTCATGATCGATGCAGAATACTCAGACTCATTTGATAAAAGATAAATCGAAATTAAATTCAACAGCGAATTCACTTTGTTCCACTTGATGGTATCAATTGACCATAGCGATATAACATCGCTATATTCAATACGCAGATCGCTTTGCGTTTCGGTCGGCCATGGTCGGTTCTGGAACTAGTCAGTTTAAATAGATGGGAGAAATAATATTAAAACTGTCAGGTAGTTATCAATGACGTGCACTATGAAGACTCAGTGCAATCTACGTCCAAGAAGAGCGTAGAAGCAAGGAGTCCCGATTGAATTTACATGCAGCTACTTCAGGTAATTGTTCCCAATCAAGATAAGATCCCACGTCACATCCAATATAATAGAAGCGTATAGCGCAAGAGCTAATCATAACTCAAGATCTTTCCAGTCACTCGGATCATTTTTCATCTGGTTCTTCTGAAAAAGATCCAAGATTCGTTTTATTGCCAGATGAGCCAAAGGCCAGGGAAGCTGGTTCGACTGGTTTTTAAAAAGCTCTGACTTACGCAGAATCACGGCACGATTAAAAAGAGTAAGTACCACCTTCGATAAGCACGGTTTCTCTCTATTATAACCAGATGATCGAGCACCGTCCTATTGTTACAGCGAAACGAGCATGAGCCAGCGACTTCAAGGTACACTGCCCTCCGCCATCAAGACAGGACGAAAGTGACGCCAGGCCTCGAAGCTTTGCTTTTATTTCCGAAAATATCCTACGCCACTGGTTCGTGTACATCGTGCTGCCCGGGTCCGTTCACCTTGTCCTTAACGGAGGCTATGCTACGAGTCGTGTACCATCTGACGAGGCTCGTGCTGCTTTTGATTGACGAGCTGGTGGCGAATGTGGAATGATCGAAGGACAACTAAGAGAGGAGATAAATCAAAAAAAAAGTCAATGAAACCCGTACCATGTAACGGGGTCACCGCATCGATCGATTTCGCAAGATGTCCTACCAAGACTGTACGTATCTACTTGGATCATGGCTTCTCATCTGGCTCCATCCCGCAATCAGCGTCTGGCAGTTTCTGCTCTCAGCGTCGTCACATAGCTGAGAGAGAAAGAGAGAGAAAGAAAGACTCTCCCTATAAATGGTCATGTGTGTCAGAACCGCCGCGTACACGTAGCTTGGACCTAAGTGAGTGAACTGATGATATAAATGGAGAGCACACTTTGCCATCTGCTACTTGTCATTAACCACGTCTGTGCGACGCTCGATGTATGCGCGTGCGTTAAATTGATGTTTTTGAAAATCAGGTAAATTCACTGGCTAATCCAAGTTAAATGGTATAGGTATTAAGAGGTACAACTGTATTTATTTATACACTACCAACCATGCTGTTTATATTCGTAATGGCAGATGCGAGTCCTTGTGCGGCCCAGGATGTGTCTACGTTCATCGAAACTCCACGGGCTCCAAGAGAATGTGATCTAATGGACATTTTATTACGGATGACTCCCGTCCAGCGATGAAATTTTGTCAGACGATTAAAGGGACTTCGTATTGATGACGCAGAGGATTGACACCACTTCCTTCAATATACGTACTACCGTCGGCGCTGCCATTCATCGATTCTGCTTCACTCAACTTTATAGTCAAGAGATTCGATCGCGTTTCGTGTCGAGTACAAACAACCGGTGGTAGAGCTATTTACGCGAGACGTAAATCTTTGTATTAATCGTTAAAACCGGAAGTACGCCGTTACAGCATCTAGTTACACACCGCGTCCCTTGTCTTTAGTACACGTTATATTAATATTTCCGCGAGATTTCTCGCGCGGCTATACTCGGTCATTCTTTACGCATAAAAATTCTTAGAGCAGCGCTCGGTCCTTTTTTTTCCTTTAATTATATCCGCTAGGCTCGGATAATAAACGTACATCGCCAGCGCTCCATTAGTAAGAAACATAAACGTAACTATAGCGAGTGTCTGTATTTATGCGGGTACTCAACGGCTTTTTACAGTTACACTATTGTTTTACGGCGGTACCTTACAGTATCATTGCATGCACACACATGGCTAAGCGTATCGATAACACGTAGCTAAATTTACTTGAAAATCGCACGACAGTCTCGATCGATAAGTCACGAAGCAGAAGAACTCTTAATGCGCTGCGAAATTAGTAGCGAAGGAGTAAACCGTCTGACTTCGAACAAAAGATTTCGTTATTGTATCACTTATAAAACCACCAATTAGTCCAGGGGAAGTGATGTTTAATGAGTCTACACTGAATCACAAATTTTTTAACGAATGCTTTCTTTCACTGTTACGACAAGAAAATGTATGGAGAAGTCGAATGATCAGGGTACAGGCTGTTCCATAAATTGCGTCACTTCCTCTGTGTTTTCGTTTTAATGTTTTTTCATCGACAACGTTCAATTTGACGATGAACTATGACCCGTTGAGGGTTGCTATCACAACTGCGTTGCTAGCAACCCTCAAGGCGCTCATGCTTTCTCCATGTCGCATGCGCAGTGCCTTCTGTCCTTTGAATACTTAGGGAAACCCTGTCGGTCAGTGCAGTAAACTCTATACCGATGATAAATATTTGATTACACCGTATAGCCTTCATTAATTTTTTGGAAGATCATGTAAGTAGCTTGCCATTGATTTTAGCGTTGGTGAAGTTAGCACACTGCGTTTCACACATTGTTATATTGATTGTTACAATCGAAATGAGTCATAAATAATTTAGGAACGAGTGTTCAGCACTGAAAATACGAATACGCGAATATACGTGAATTGTCAGATTAGACGTATTTAAAATAATGATGGCAATTTTTCTATAATACATTATTCAGCACGACAATACCTTATGGAATACTAAAGCTCAGTTATCGGTAAACGCAATAACGTCGGAAAGGCAGTCTTATATAAGAATTCTATCATAAAGTAACCAAAGCGATTTACTTGATGCCAATGAAGGTCGTTGTCTATCGATGTGTTGTAACAATCGCACCTAATGAAGGTAGGGCAGCTAGGGAGTAGGGTTCAAGGTTCGAAGAATTCGCGCGATAGTTCATAAAGTTCCACGAGTTCGTACAATACATTATTCAAGGAAAAAGAGAACGAAAAAGAGTCGTTACACAAAGTCGAAAAAAAAAAGAAGTATTATAGACAAATTTTATCTCCACCAACACATTAAATTTATTCTTAGCACACGCCGTACTTCATAAAACATGAAAAAGGAGTAGAAACATTACTAAATTCTCACTGCATAATTAATCAACTCGAACACCTCGCTTCATCCGCCAAAACAATGGCGCCCACATGTTTTTCCACACGTTTACACACTTGCGTATACCCACGAATTACCGACCTTGCTGCGTAAGACACGAGCAAAAAAGTGACCTAACCATCCCGAGAGATGCTGCCCACCAACATACAAATTATATAATAGCTTCGACGCTAGGTGCAAGCCATAATTTAGTACTATTTACGCACAACAAACTTTCCAGTATGCTGCATCCAAATGGTCCAGAGTATCATGATGACTCAAAAGCTAAGATTCTCCATTGTGCCATTTTGCTCAAAATACAACAAAGAGGAAAACCTAGCGCTGTATGAGGTTAATCGAAGCAAGTGTTTCGGGTCATAAAACATATAATATAAAACAGCCTATTAAATTGAACATACTGTGTAGACAGTGTTATGTATGTACACACATGGGATGTATCCAAGTGCATAAATAAAATGGTGCATTGGCAATGCACCAGCAAATAAATTTCTCACGTGATAGCTACCAAGATATACAGTAAGGATGCCGAAGAAGATCTGATAGTGAACAAGGAAGAGATTCAGAGTAAATAAATCTGAAATGTGAGTTTAGACTGAAGTTTGCCACAGGCACGTCGTTGATCTCAGCATAAATAATTGATGAGGAGTTAGGAACGTCGTACGTACACGTATGTGCCTCGCGCGGTCATCAAGGTAGGAGGGTAACGAGTTCAATTTGTAATTTTAATTTTAGAACGTAGTCCTATGGCCAGTTACTCGAGGTAATTACTATATTTGGTCTTGTTGCAGATCTGAACGAGAGCCGTGTAACAGATACTCCGGGATATCTGGCTGTACCATATTATATCAGCTATGTTGATAGCAAAGGTAGTTAATACAATTGGTTCAGGTGTTAATTGGAAGAGTCGGTTTTCGGCATAGCATCTGGTTATCACTGTAGAAACAAATTGCGTATATGCGAAATGATATTGGATACTGTATGCATGAAACTATCATATGAATTCGGGTGGATCGATTTTTTGACAAGTGGGTGGTGTTGTATGAACCTGTCAGCCCACGCGAGATAGTCAATATTCGGCTTGAGGCAGGCTGCCACACTCTGAGATGGTAGCGACACGGTGTAAAGGTATCCTAGACACCCACGTGGTGCTCAAACGTCAACCTGACTCACTCGATCCTGGATGAATTAGCATATCGGTGCAATGCGTGCCAGTATGTAACCTACGGAATAGTCATGCATTGTGTACAGAAGTATTAATGTTATTTGAGAAAGTACTTTTGAATGAGTCTCTATTGACTATTCCTAGTGTATAAAACATATAATAATTGGACAGCCTACACTATGTACAGTGTAAAATTAGCTCATCGAAAAAACTGCCAAAAGAGGATTATCGTTATGATACTGTTTCTGAGGTAATATAATCGCAGGGTGCTTGGTGGTTTCTGATTGACTGACAGGTACAATGGAGGTCATTGATTTACTAGTTAAACTATGATGGAATGACGTTTGGTGTGTCTACTGCTATATGCACTATACGGTTTGTGGGATAATTGCTCTGGACGGTAGTAACGAGAGTAGGTATGAACTCACTATGGGCAAAGCATGGAGTTCGAAGACGGAGGAAATGACGTCACAGCATTATGGTTACAATCCCGACAGTAAGTTGCGGTTGACAAGCCAAGCGTCTACGGTCTACCTTCCCGTCTCTTATAGTTTCGTTTCGTTCTACTCGATACGACTCTCTCTCTCTCACTCTCTCTTTCTCTCTCTCTCTCTCTCTCTCTTCTTAATCCTTTCATCTCCATTCGAGCTGCTCTCCTTTTTCTCCTAATTTCTCTTATTCTCCCCTCAGTCCTCCGACCGCCAAATTTCCTTTGTTGGCCAGACAAATTAGGTCAAGTACCTTCTGCCGTTCAAAACTTGAGCACTGCTCGTAATATTATTACTGGCTGCTTGCACGGAAAACAGACTCGGTGTTCATTGCTCGAAGTGAGCAATGAATTTGCGCGTACAAACGTCGTTAAACAGCCTCCCGGTAGGGTAGAGAACTTTATTAAAAAAAAAGCATTTCTGTGAGCTCTTAAAAAAAATGGAAGATTTACTCACAGACGTTAAATAATGCAATTACAGGATTTCTTCTCGAGTTTTGATATCTATTTGACCTTGACCTCGTCGTCACTTAGAAGGATCCCGTGATCATTTTCTCCATCCTACATCCATCGATCCTTTCAACTTATCTGAATCTTGAATCCAAAGACCGCAGCCATTTGCGCTTCGACGAACCGTGACGGAATTGATTTTGGGTCCAACGACACGAGAGAAACTTTGATCTATCGATCTATACCAGTTGACACGCAGGATATACACATACATATATATATATACATATACATATATGTGGGTCGTTACCTAGGTCGTACTAGTCAAGGCAAGGTGCCATATAGGTATGCACTACGTATAGGTATACGGTATCGTACGTGGGCCACCGTAATCAGCACTTCCTTCGCCACGCCAGGTAGGGGATTACGGATATAGCTTGTCAAAAATTCAGGGGGATATTCGACTGGTTTATCCCCTGATATAAAAATGGAATTTAACATTGTTCACTTTACATCCCTGCGAATAAAATGTCACCCGAAATGGGATCTGAGATTGCTCCCTTTTCTTCATTGAACTTTGCTTCGCATACGTAACCATAATATATTACATATTGTTCGCCGCGTGGGATTATACTCCCTCATCCGTATATTAAGATCACCTTGGATGCTGTGTGAAAATGTACAGAATCGTGGCGACTCTTACCTGTAGCATTTCTAGACGAGACGACGCCTGGGGCGCTGCCATTATGCACTTTCGATCGCTGTCTGACCAATCAAGGGCTAGTACCCCTGGCTAATCTGAAACCATAACGTTCACGTTACCAATATGTATATAGGTATAGTTCTCTGAAGTTTATGAAGAAACGTCGCAGGGGTTCAGCATACCATATATATTATTTACTTCCATGGTCAATTGCTGTACCGGCATATTCTCTATCGTAAGACAGCTAAAGACTGTGTTGCGCCTACGCTCGAGTCGTATACGAAATAATGACGCAGAGCAATCAATCGATAAGTATTTAATCCTGTGTAGGTCAGACAAGATTATATTAGAATTGACGTAAACATTTTTCCGATCCTTTTTTTCAACTTTGAGAATCGCTGCTGGGAATGACGAACCACCCTAGGCCAAGGTGTGGCTTACGTCCTGTACTTTTTAGCGCTTAATGACGTCATTATCCAAATTAAACCGTGCTTACACGACAGTGGGTAGGGTACCTCGCGATTGCAGTAGCGCCTTAAAAATATTATATATGTACATACTATATATGTATATTGAATTTCGATACAGTCCACTGCATCCAAAGATGAAAATGAGAACTTGAAGGATGTTTGTGAGTATAGATTTTCGATGCTGTCACACGCGAAGTTAGGTACGTTTCAGTCAGCGAGCATTCGCTCGTCCATACTATCCGTCATCTTTTTATTTATCGGGATCGGTTAGAGTTTATAGATATAGATTGACCGAAAATGAGGGAGACTAAGTAAATGTATATTGATCACCCACGCACTTTTATCTTTCCACGGTAACGGTAGATCCGTATCTGGATTAATTATTATGAGAAAAAATTTTTTACACATATATATATGTATATAATACAGATACGTGACCGTAATCAAATTCACCGTTATTTCACCCACGCGTTGTCCTTTTTTAAAACAACGCAACGTCTACCCGGTGAGCGAATCAGAAAGTTTTTTGATTCCGTTACGAATAAAAACTTTTATGTATATTATCAGTATGCTTTGTATAGGTAGGATTAGCTATGATAATATGATATGGATATAACTGGATGTTATGGACACTAAACGAATATAAATGGACATTTTCTGGCTATTGTCAATTTTTAACTCAAAATGTCATACATCTTTTCTGTATTAAATAAAGAGTCGAAAAAAGAATTTCCCCGAATCAGCATGAGCAGCGCGCAGAATGCTTGTGAGTTTGCTGAAGTAAATGGCTGGACTTTACGCAAAATTTATCAGGGTGACTCAGAACGGGCTCGTGATGTAACCGTGGCCGTCTTTTATGGCGAATAGTACGAATGGAAGGTTGAATGGTTTGTCATAAATTATTGCGTTGCAATGAAATGTCTCGGTAAGGTATATTAGTAGGATGCAGACTTTTTTTATCGTCAATAAAATATATACTGTAGTAATATAAAAAAAAAAAAAGAGAAGAACGGCAAGAGATTTTAATAAAATTATCTAAAGAAGGAGAGAAATGAATGCAGACTTTTTCTCCCAAATCTAATCTTTAAATTGGTACAACGTTGCCATACGTACCCGTAAGTTAATCAGATAAAGCATTATTGTGGCCTAGAGCAAAATTCGTGGTACCAAGAAGGTCGCGTTGGATTTAAGTAACAGTTCAAATATGGCGCGCTTTCTATAATTACGCATCGTACTCGCATGACCATTTATGAACGAAATCATCGAACGAATAGGTCTGCGAATGTCTCTATAATCGCACGTGTCCAGGGTCGTCAGTTTGGTAGCGTCGCGTTGGTATTAGATAAATCTGTGCATGACAAAAATGTCTCTTTAAACGTGCAAGTGTCCACACATGGTATGCATGTGGTTTCAGGTTTCTCTGTACCGTGAAAAAAAAAGAAATTCTCCCGACATAAGTATATCCCAAAGGGTAACAACAAAATTTTCAATCGAAAATTTCATCGCTGACTTCGTCTGTAACGTGGACGTACTTTAAAGTACCCTAGAAACTGGCAAACACGAACGACTTCAAAGTGCCTGCAGGTAGTTTCATTGCGAGCACCTGGAGACTTGGAATAGCAAGTTAAGATAAGTTCACACGGCACAGAAAGTTTGCACCTACGTCCAAGACTCGTGGGGCAAGTTACATTCCGTGGACCAAATGCAAATGCACGACCGACTTAATGCCAGCATTGTTCCTGCGTAATGACGCAATTAGGTCTTTGCATCTTGGATACAAGAAGGCAGTGACTTGCTGGTAAGGCCAAGGTTCTTGACACTTGTCAGTTCATCCATAACCTAGAACTACATAGGAGATCAAAATGACTTCACTGTTACTCTTCAGTTTTTTGACATTTCTTGAAATTCAAATATTTTAGATCTGCTGCGTCACGTTGTTACCAACTGGTGCTGCTACTAAATGGTTTCAGTTACCGTCTAGCAGGTGTCCCTTAGCAACGGTAGAATCAGCAAGAAAATACTGACTTAGTGTCAAAAGTATCCCAGTGAGTACTGAATGATGGATTACAGTAGTAAATTGTTCTAGGGTTAATTCGTACTGCCAGACAAGTCCCAGACATATGTAAACATGGACATACGAGTACTTGAGAATTTATTAATAAGTAACGAATGCTAAGTGCTTGTCTCCACTTAAGAATTTTTATAGTTCGAAGTAAGATGGGGAGGAGTGATTTTTTGGTTAATTGCACGATAAAATTAAATAAATAATAATTGATCCCAACGTCTGTAAAGTCGCTTTGCGAAGTTGAAGATCACGCTGAAGCTATTCTCCATTGAAGGCTACCCTCGCGTGAGTCAAACTATCTTCTTTCTTTTCCAGGATTCCGCGAATCATCGTGGGAACACGCTGGCCCCTAGATAATTCAGTTTACACGTCAGGATCTCCGAGGAAAAGAGGTAAACGCCAGGCTAAAGAGCAACGCGAAAATCGTGCCGCAGAGCTACAATCAGTCGATCACGGAAACGACTCTGATGCGTTTGCTCCTGCGCAACGAATTTTCGTATGAAACCAGCAGAAGACTATACCTACATGTACTGAACGGGAAACTGCACTACAGTACCAGAATCAGAATTAATTACCCAATTAAATCTTGCTCATCTCTCCGATTCCAGGTGTATCGATCATCGATAGGAAATTTTATATACCGAATGCAGTATCAATTAGCCAATTAAATTCTGCACAATTATACACCATAGCAGTCATGGACTAACTGAAGTCTAATGGATAACAATACGTAATAAGTGGTTAAAAAATTAATACAGACAGAGAGAGAGAGAGAACGACTAACCTTTACTTAGAAAAGCTCCTGTCAAGAACCACAGGTGATTAAAAAGCGTCCTCCCGAATAGAGGACCGTTGTAGCACTGACAGCTTGGCCGTCCCTCTCTCCTCTCCTACTTACTCTCCCTCTCTGCGTACCGTTCTCCGCGTCCTCTGTTTCTCACTGGCTCTCTGTCATTCTACTGACGTAGTAACTGTCCCTCTCTCTTTCTCTCTGTAGGTACTCCCTCCCACAGTGGACTCTGCATATTCCTCCCGGAGGGTCTATAGGCACAGGAGAGGAACAGTGGACGTGGTCGGACACGGAAAGCGTAGTCAGACTTTAAGCAGGAGGTTATCAACCTGGAGATAACGCGGATCTGCATGTATTCATCATTCACTGTAATATCCCTGTATAATATTCGTAGGAGATGCGATAAGCATATCGAATCCCGGCTCATTATCAGTTACTTAGAGATAGTAGAGCCGTTCCCCATTTCGAACCATTGGTCTGAGATAATTATCCCAAAGTCATACGCACACTGGATACACTCCGTACACTACAGGTAAATAAGGATAATTACCCGTTTAAGAAACTATCATTAATTCACATGATCAAGAGACTATTCATTTATAATTAACGGGGATCGTTATAAGTGTATTCGCATCACGATTGAACGTGGGCGTTAAGTAATTCTATCGAAGTAAAATGTTTTTGCCGTCATTAGCAAGAACTTTGTAGCCATTTGCTGTTCCTTTAAAGAAGTTATGTTTTAAGCGACACAGAGTCACGACAGAACCTTCATACCTGGTAGGATTTACAGTATAGGTATCTAAGTCTCTTATATCCCTGCAGTATAGGGCTTCGTCGGCAGGAGTCAAAGTCGTTACTAGGCAGACGTTGAAAATCGTATATAGGGATCTGCGAATTTTCGATCGGACATTATTCTTCGAATATCTATGCATATCTAGAGAGTTTATCTCACCGAGTGATGCATAGGTGTAATATATCTGTATACGTATATGCGGATATTCAACTGCCCACTCGTATAAACTACCCTTCTTTGGCCCATAAGCTGGCCTAAATTTGTCTAGAACGTTTCTACGTGCCAGAGGCAATGCGACGCCTTGCCTATACACTCTAAAGAGTATAATGGGTTATACGAATGTGTAAATACGATTTGCATACCCATTGCTATACATGGCGCTGAGATTCGAAACCGTCTATTATTATAAGACGTGATTCACGCCCGTGTAGTTCCTTTCATTTTTCTTTTCATTCATCTCTTTCGTTTTCTCTCCAGGTATCGATCGACTCTAAGGCATCAAAAATTTAAGTCTCCAAGAATACACTACAAATTTCTATCCCTCTTACGTTTATATAATACATTCCTAATCCTTATGAATTACGATCCTGCTCTTGCGATTGAGCCGGGTCAATCGAAATAGTCATTTATGCATGTAAGCTTCTACGTATATATGTATTATATAATGTTACTGTTTACGCGAGTATATGCAGTGGGCAGAACGCCTTCACTCGACGTTATGCTTCGAATGAGATCTCAGGGAACACACGTGTATAATCATTGCGCTTTATAATATTGTAATCATAATCATATACTATCCTCATTGCTTACATTATTGTGAGAATCGATCAGTATGCAGCAGGTGACTAATCTACGTAATCGTTCGATCGTATCCAATGTCTGTTATGATAATGCTTTAAAATATTTTTTTAGTGTCAGACAACACTAAAACGTACACGTGTAATCATTCAGGATTTATTGTTATTATTTAAAAAAAATTTCTCCACATTTCGCTGATCTTATAATCTATATCTATATCGATGAATAATTTGCGATATATTATTGTTAATATTTTATGCAACTCGAACGTGGAAATTATTAATACGGACTTTGATGATCTCTATTTCATAATTGGTATTCTTGTCATATCAATAGTATGTTACGGGTGTTCCCACGATGTTGTACCATCAATTAGATTGTCAGCACGCATCTCGTATGTAAACTCATGAATCAAGGAAACAGCGAAGTGTTCCTGAGGGACGCACGCGCTAATCTCATCCGCCGCGAAGCTACGTAACGTATCCGCCTACACGACATTCGGCATTATAGAGAACGTAGAGCGGGTCTGATACCAGGGATGGTAAATTGAGACAACCTTATTGGAGCAGCTATTGTTATCTATCGAAGTAACCCTAAGTCCCTATTTGGTTTCTTCATGTTAATGAATCAGGTTTCAATTTGTCTTGCGAAACTATTGGCTTGACGCATTAATTGCCTACCGATCGCCCACGAATTTTCTTCTCTTAATTTTAATGAGTTCGCCGCGTATACATATTCTTGGATCAAGAGTATATTTGATATATACTTTTCTCATCGATGAAACTCTTTACTGCTTGTAATTGAGTGTCGAATAGTTTACCGAGTTTAACACGGGTTATAATTTTGTCAGGTAATTATTGACTGGTACATCAATGGTAAATTGTGAGGAAGTAAATAGGAACTGGGAATAGTTTATGTAGGTTTATACATATCTATGCGAGTCATGAATGAATCGTGTTAAATTACTTTAGGTGCATATGTTGCTTTAGGTAAATGTTAAATTGCTTCAGGTTTACACATGTGTTCGGGAATGCACCGGAACTTGCAGAATTGAATAGAAGTGTAGAATTGATATGAAATTTAATATATTGTTTAATCTTATATTCCGTAAGCATGTGTAAGCACTCGAATAGGATTTTACGGCTGAAGGGACAATATGAAAGAAAAGATAGCCATTCTTAGTAAATTTGGAGATACGTTTCGCCGGATATCGTCTCAAGTGGGAACTTCCGAATTATTATCATCGCACCGGAAAACCAAGAACCTTCCGCAAGGTCCAACGGTAATGAACTCGTTTACCGGTGTCACGAAGAAAATTTTTGTCCCGTACGAGACGGAGTCTGAGGATCCTCATCCTGTTTCTAGGAGTTTATAAAGTTGTTTTGAAAAGTCTTAACTGCGTCCCGGCCGCATTCATTTCTAGACCGCTGGCACTTGGAAAACTTTCGCATAACGCAAATCTCAACGTAGTAACGTGCTGGGGTGAAACTTTCGAAGAGATGTACATTTTAATTTGATAAAGCGTCCTCCGGCAGGTCGACCGATCGTAACTACGTGCTGAAGTGGTATCCGTCCTTTGTGCGAATATTTTCAAGCAAACTTAAAGCGAGATGACATCGAGTTGGACAGAAATCCTTAATTATGCACTCGATCGATTAATTCGGACAGTAATTTAATTAGATTACTGGACAGCGTCCCGAAATGGCTTTGGTATTTTAATTATTTATTCTGCGCATCAGAAAGTTCAGCTTCGCGATTTCGTTGCTGATGTAAAAAAAATCTTCAGCGATTTTTTTTTCTCGGCTGATCCAACGTTCTAATTATTCATTCCTCGTGCCAATGCGGCAATCTCTTTGTGTCATCGTTACGCTCGATATCCACGATTTTACGTTTCGATTAAATTTACTTTTAGATTTAAAAAATAGATTTATAGTCGTCACGTATGGTTATCAGTATCTTGTAAGTTAGGTGATTTCTGTTTTATCGTTTTGTAATTGTCTGCGTTAAATCCCTAAGTATTTTCAATTCCGCCAAAAATGTTTTCGTACCGTGAACACGTCGCGTTCCAATTCTCGAAGTCACGTACGAGCATATCCGATGGTATTTCCGATGTCACGGAAAGAATTCGCCCTTTGAAATTCAAAGGAATAGATTGTTTCGTGCGAAAGGACTGAAGTCGAATGGAATGTCCGAGTACTTTTTATTAGGAGACCACCGTGTAATTCCAATAATTGTAGTAAATAGAAAATTTGATTATACTATAATTCCCTTGGGAGAAGGTTTAGTTTGTCACTGGTTTCGCAATATCAACCCGAATCAAAATTTCAATGTATGGGATGATTCAATATTACCAGTTCTATCTCATGTATGGCAAATACGATTACGTGACACTTGATAGGTGCAGGTATAAATTTTGCGACAGATCACTTATAGATTATAAATAGATCATCA
Organism: Trachelus tabidus; assembly: GCA_030142655.1. NCBI lineage: Eukaryota > Metazoa > Arthropoda > Insecta > Hymenoptera > Cephidae > Trachelus > Trachelus tabidus. Next base: position 1,011,174 of record JARQTI010000676.1, read on the forward strand.
TTACAACTATATTGTAATCGACGGGGGAAAGATCGATATAAGATTTATGGAAAATCACCTTTTAAATTGAGATATTCGAAGATCTGTACATAACTCGTGTGGCTAAAAATATATTATTAAAATTACAAATAGCTTAACAGATTTTCTACAAGACAGTCTGCTTAGATCGTCTCTCAGTTTTACGAGTAAAAACAGCTGGATGTGAATACTTGGAAAAAAGATAAGGCATTCGAAAAAATGTTAGGTAACGCTTAATTTTATAGCGAGAGAAACGAGTATAAGTCTTGCCACACTGAAGCATTAGGTCCTCAGTAATGCCTGATACGTATGTACCGACATATCTGAGAAACACATTGACTCTCAGTATTGTCGTGCCACGCCCAGTTCGTGTTAGGGGGTTGTATACTAGACTGTATTCCAGGGTGTATTTCGCACTAACAACCCATCCTTGGACAAAGCCTGTAACAGCTATTATCCTCATTCGAAAGCGGAAATCAGTAGCTAAAACAGCGGCCAGTTAACGTATCTGACAAAAGACATCAAAGTGTCATTGTCATATCAGGTAATTTATAGTAGTGAATTCTATTACGTTGGGGATAACAAATATCGTGGAGATTTATGTAACGTTAAATTAAAATGATTTACAGTTGTATATTCTGTATACGGTGCAGATAAAACTTGTAGCATATAACGAGAGGAAAAGTTAATATTTAAAAAAAATTTCTTTGCCTTCTTTGAGAACGAATTTTGTAAGCGTTGATAGTAACTCTTCGGCGACCTGCAGAAGACTGTAAAAGTCGGTATGAATCAAATTGAATAGGCTTCTTGTCGTTCTGGATTGATCCGCCAGATGGCGACTTCGTACAGGCCAGTCGCCATGCTTCGTTTCAGTGCGTATTGTCTGTACTGTCCTTCCTTCCTTTCCTTATGGCTGACTCCTCCAATGAGATGTGCCAGCTGTCTGTACTGTCTCGACTAATATGATGTGCATTATTAATGGTGACGACATAATAAGAAGGAACCTGCATCGGAATTGAGTTTCACTTGTCGATGGCACAACAGGAAGTAAAAATTTGTCCTTAGATTAAAAACTAGTTTGTGCATTTATGGAACGTTTGAGTTGGGTATACTTTTAGGGTTTCCGAAGTGACATAAAATATTATCGATAAAAAAGTCAGTAATAGAAAATATTGAATTCTATTATTACTCCGGGTAAAATATTCTGCCCTCTTGTCAGGCATCACGAACCTTATTTTCTACTTATGAACGATATTATTATTCAGGAATGAAATATGGTAAGTTTTCTCTTTTGACATTTTAATGAAATCTTTTACGATAATTTATTCCTAAGCTCTCTCTTATTGATCACTGCTGTTATATATCCTAATATTTTTTATTACAATGCATTGAATTTAAGATGGAAAGGAAATTCGTAGGTACGAAATAGATGAAAAAGAAACAAAGGTTTAGACGATACTAGTGAAGATAAATGGAATTGATTGTTTCTCAAGCGAGAGAAGACGTCAAGTTCTTGATGGCAAAACGTGATTGCCGACCGATCCTCAGAATTACAGTGTCGTATTTTCTGGGCTCACAGCAAATGCGACTCCCCGCGGCTGAGAAAATGCCATGTCGACATATCGACGCGTCGTTAAGAATCGTCAGAATGGCAAAGATACGAATCGCCTCGAGAAACCCAGTATCATACGAAGGACACGAAAGAAATACGATTAGTGATAACGCAGTTGCACGACATCGAATTCGCAAAATAATATTTCTTTTTAGTCAACTTTTTCCAAAAAAATTCAGTGCTATAGTATAGCAAACAATTTTTGTTTAACTCTTTAATATCCGTAGATTCAAATGATCGACCCGTGTAAACAGGACGAGTGTAAACTCGGGAGATATGAAAATAATATTTTTATGTTTCTTTATTTTGTGGATATTGCGTAAGTTGGAAAATCTGTATAAAAATTATGATACATGGTAAAACGCTATTTTAATATTTTTTGACAATTCAATAATTATACGTATATATATTGCTGTTATGTGTGTATACATCTTTGGAATTATATACTTTGGATAGATACTGGGAGGGAAAAATAAACGTGTAATAATTAATAGATATTTTTTATTGGTTCACTTCGGTCCCGAAATTCGTATAAGTTTGATATTCTCGTGTTTAATATTTCACGAGAATATAAGCATATATCCATTTCAGTATCTACCCATATCGAATATATGATTTGAAATTTAGGCGAGGCGTCTACGTCTTATATATAGAAAACGAATATCCGACGATGGGAACGTCTCGACGAACCATTATCTTTGCTACGTAATAAATCATTTTCGAGTGAGCATGCCGGGAGAGTAGTTTGAAAAATATAAATAAAGTCTAGTACTCTTTTGAATATGTCGAAATTGTAAAAATTTCAACATACGCTAATCGTGCAACCCTTGACGACATAAAAGAAATGTAGATAAATTAGTGAACCAGTGAAACGCATTGAAATTTTGGCAAGAGATTAAATATTTATCAGATTTCTACCCCTAGTAAAGGTGAAGATAATTAACGCGAATATGATTACCATTATCGTTTTCGTATTATCACCCCAATTAGTCCTGAATCCTCGAAGGGTCTGTTCCCTTAGGTAGAAATTCTCCATTTATATTTTCTAATCTCTCAAGAACCCATAGCTTCCCTCGACGAAAGGGGGAAAAAAATAACGAACGAGTCCATGATTAAAAATCAATAGATCGAAATTTTTCAAGTAAATAACTTCAGCGTATAAATCAAATATTCGAGTTAAAAAGAAATATATATATAAAACAGCTCGTTTTAATTCGTGCAAGATTAAAAGAATTTCCCTAGGTTTTCGCAGTATTCGCGTTCGCGCATAGTTAAAATGGTATAGCTAATTCCATGAAAACTGTACAAGCAGATTGAAAAAGAAATTGAAAAAAAAATGTTTTCAAAAAACAGGCAAATACCTAACTGCTATTCCCGTTTATTTCACGTATTTTTTTATGTTTTCTACATACTCTCACAGCTAGAACCGTACAGGACCCTGTTTGCACGGTTATTCACGTGTTTACAAGGTGGAACTCGTGTTCGAACCAGTGAGGAAACAATGACCAGGATTTTGAATTCTATACGATCTGAATGTGTACCGAGCTTTTCATGATAGAATCCATATATATGTAAATAATATAGAAAATCGTTGGCTGAATCAGTGATGTGCCTTTGCTGCGCTAACAGGCGATCTCGATGAGGAAGATGGGGCTGAGAAATTTCCAAAAGAAGAAATCTCACTTCGACCTCGTTACTTTTACCCTTGGATAATGGCTTCGTCTTCGCTCTTTTACCTTTTTCTCACTCTTTTTTTTTTTTCAAACACCATCTCTCTTAACGTGAAGCTCGATTGCCCGTGGGTGGATGCTCCTCTCCTAGGAGTGAATCCAACGATATACCAGCAGAATGTAGCTCTTCTGGTTCTGGGGCACTAAAGTGCTGCCAACCATTTCACGGTTAGGAAGCAACGAAGCTTCGCGAAGCCGCGGTCGCAGCAACTCCTATTATTCCGCTAGATAAATCCATCCTCCCCCCCCCTCCCCCCATCGATATATCCGCGAGACAACCGACTCAAGAAATATCTATCACCTGTTTTTCTTCTTCTGTCTAGCTCTTTTTTCTTCATGAAAAATACGACGGGCACGACGGACCACGTTGCATTTTTCCATCTAGATTCGAAGAGTTACGGAGTGAGCTTACGGGTACAAGGAGCAAATTTGAAATATATTTTTTCAAGTTCTGGACCATAACGCTTTTCGGAATAAAGAAAATTTAACCGATCGAAGAATTTGGAGGTAAATTTGACCGTGAAGAGGATCACGGAAATTGGAACAACGAAGCGGTTTATCCGGTCGGTAGGAACGTTCGATTATTTTGAATGACAAACGACCCGACGTACTAGGTCCTCCACGCGTGGATATTGCCAACCGCGATATATATATGTGTGTGTATATATATATATATATAACACAGGAGATGACCCCACTTAACTTGCCAGTTTTCAGCGGCTGAAACGGAAATGGGAAATTCGAGGCGAAACGAAACTGGCATTTGACAGGGATACGAAAACGACTGCTTCGTATGTTAAACGTCATAACGTAAAGACGAGTACACATGTTATACTTATAGAAACATGAAATATTTTTTATAATCCAGCCAAATAAGAAAATTCTTAAGATATACAAAGTAGATGGCCCAATCGTCGAACATGTACCAATAGTCGTCTGTTGCGTTATAGTACTGTAGATATAAATTTAGTGTTGGCAAATTCAAACGTTTCAATAAATAAATGACATTTTTTACCTCATCTCAAGGATTTTCACGAAGGAAAGTAAATTTGTGACTAGATTTAATAGACTACCCGGTATCGTTCCGGTCTCCTAGGAGGCTTGCCTGGTACGACATACGAAGCAACTGTCGTTACGTGGAGCACGCAGATGGTTCAAGGGTGGGATGGAACGTTATTCCGTATAGTCTGGTTATGAAGTATCTACTTCACTTTAAAACTATTTCAAATGATGTTCCACGCGTACATGTACCAACTGCTAGGTTATTAAATAAGGTATATATACATATGTCTTTGGTTCCTTCAAATTTGAATTTTGCTCGATGTAAAATCGAGATTTTACATACTATGGCAATGTAAACTGACTATGCTGCTTGAAAATTATATGGTTGCGTCATAACCAAACGACTACTGACCTGCGTGAGCTTTTTGAGTCTAATAAATGCCAGTATATGTGAATATACATACGTAGGAGCGGGATTACTTGTTAATGAATTTTTGAAAATTAAATTTTTTTACTGGGGTGCGATTTTATTTGCTTGATTAAAATATGCGTCGGATTGAATTAGGGTGTAGCTTCATTTTTTCGTGAGTTACATTTGTCGAACAAAAAATATCTAGGACCCTCACAGAAGCTTGCCTTTTTTTTCTGGTTTATGGCTGGGATGTATACTTGCACCCTTTTCTCGTGGATGTGTGGGGATCGATATGGCGCTCCATGTGTTTCTGAAACTGAATTGTCACGATACTCTACGTATTGGACCATCGAGAGTCACTGGTAATTTATATTTTATGTCAGTAAAGTGGAAGCTGGTTAGTTCTCCCAGAGACCGTGTGACAAGTGCAGAACTGCAGGTAGTAGAGAACTGAATTATTGACCTGAGGGTCATACAGAATAGACGGAGAGAACATGAGAAACGAATACCATTAAATATTGGGACAAACAGGTTTCTATTGATCCGAGCATATGCGAAATCTGTAAAATAAATAAATTTCATCAAATTTTGAGACTGCATGTGCTCGACGTATGTAAATTGTTGCATCTATATCTGTAACTTGATTACCTGCGTAAATGTCGAATCAATCAGTTCACCGGTTCGATAGGAATTTTAGACCCGAACATTTATTCCTCCCATTTTGAGTAAAATTATCAAATTTGAGTAGTAATAAAGTTTTCAGCAATGAATTACAGTAAAAATTGAAAAAAATTGTTTTTCATAAAAATTCAGATAAAAATTCTTTTTCTTACATTTCACATGGTTCCCGTTTGATTAATGTATTGAGTATATACGATTCATCATAGCTTTTGTATATACGACAAACAGTTCGTAATCATAAATTGATCTGCTTGTAAAATTTGAATGCTTTTAACCATGATCATACTCGTATCTAATATTCAGCAATAATCCAAAGCATCCTTTAGGATGCGGATTGGTTGGCATGTGGCAGAATGAAGGACGCTGAGACAGGTCACATCCCTCGTCAGCAAGCTGTCAGCAGCACGCCATAATCCTTCCTTTACGGGTTTTTACGTCCCCATCATACGACGGCGTCATAGTCGTAATCATAGACATGGCGAGCAACTCCCCACATTGGTTATCGTGCATATAAGTTATCTTACGCGTAGCCACGTATAAGCTTGATAACGTCCTTTTTGTGCGTGGGGTATTAAAACCCTCGAGAAGTCAATTTGGTTTGACTAATTTTTCAGGCTGGTGGAAAATTAACTCAAACGTATACAGGCGTAACGATACGATGGGATTACATGTGAAATCAGGGCCAATGACTGGAGCAAAGGTTTTAGAGTTACCGAAGGCTCAAGAAGATCCGAACATTCTTTTATATGCTTAATAATGACTGCCATTCTAGTAGGATCAGCCGATATTATTATTATTTATTAATTTGGTTAAAATCACTGACACACTTAACTGGCGTCGTTTCAGCAACTTTACGTTATCGGACTTGTTGATTAATTTATGATTTTATTTTAGTCCTTTAGATCTTATCCGTTCATCGTTCTTAAGAATGTTACCTCGGCTTTCTTCCACCGTTGCGAAATTTTGGGGAAAGTTCGCAAGACGCTTCAGCGGCTGTGGTTGCCAACTTTAAGAGCTAAAATAGATGGGACGGAGTGCTGAGATTTAGCTCGAAGACGGAAAGCAGACTTGAGAGTTTCAAGGGTTATGTCAAGCCTGTCAATACGTAAGATCTTTCGTTGAAATGAGGTTTGTAGATTTTCAAAATCTCTTATAAACAGTTGTTTCCATGCGTTTTCATAAGAAAGTGGTATTTGCGTCAGATTTACATGACGAGTAGTGATGGAAAATAAATGACGTGCGATAAAGGAATAGGAAAAAAAATTTTGACGTATACTGCGCAATAGCATACCCAATCTGATATATCTGCAAAGGGCATCCGACTGAAGCACACCATCCCTTAGTCAAATACTCGAAATCTCCAATCTTCAAGTTATTACGGACCTTTCTATTCCCTTTGCCACCCCCCCACGTAACCACCCCTCGATAAGTTATCATCCAATTCTCCCTTCTACATTGGAGCCCTGGAGCCATTGCTACCTTCATCCCTTATTCGCGAACGCGGTAACCCCAAACTGCTGGAACTGGCCTACGACCACAGAGTCAAGTCCTAAAGCCCATAAGGACTCCCTGCCGCAGAAAAAGGATTCCCTTAACTTTTCTAACCTACTGCCTAGAAATCGTGACCTGACCTTCTTCTTCGGCCCCGAAAGTATTTTTTTACAGGCCCTTTTTTGCACTTCTCATTTCACCTGACTCCATTGGACACCACGGAGGCTGTAGGATTTTAACATAGCGATGGTGCACATGTGCAGGGTTATTCACGGCAAACAACGGTTAGCTGTATTATTTGCTATTTTATGTAAAAAGAAATCATCCCTCTGTCAATATATTACAAATTTTTGTATACTCGTTATCTCTGGTACGTTGTTTGCCAAATATTCAGCTTGCCGACGTCCCTCTATCATATTGTATTTTGATTAATAAATTCATTCGATCAGGTCAATTATCGGTAAATCGATGTAGTACGTACGTCACACTATGGAATGCAAAATTGCCATATAACAATTTATGCAAACTAGGAGAGGTATATTTCTAGGGAATTTAATGTTTACGTAATAAAATAAGTTAGACGTGTGCGTGTATAGATATTTTATAGTCAAGATTTTTTATTATTTTATTGTCTTGCGCCAAGTACAGGCAACCGGCGGTACAGCCAAGGCGACGATGCAAGTCATGTGACTGAGCGTCATTAATGGATCCTGCTTGTGGACGCCGTGCGGTGAGGTAAGATAGGAAAGTCAGTGTGCGTACAACGGAGAGAGCACTATGGTGCGAACGAAGGGCCAAACCTTGCGAGAGCCACGCTAGCGTCATATTGCCGACTCTTTCGCACTGATGCTCTGCGAAAAGGACGCAACCAGTGACGCTCTGTCATTTCGTTCGCACCATGTATCCTCCTCTCTGTTGCTCACACGGCCTGAGGTACGGAAGTGATCCCGCAAACTCTCCTCTCTTACCTTTACCTAACGGTATCAATAAGCTGGACACCATTAATGACGTATTTTCTTTTTAAATTTGTACATATATATTTTTATGTGTTTCTAAGAAAATTGAGCCTTTAAATTAAATTTATATGTCTTCAAACATTTGCGATAACGTAATATATTTTTATGATCAGCGACATCGTAATGCATTTACATTTTATATCTGTAACAATATAGATTTGAGGAGCTTAGAACTTCTTTAATATATCCTGTTGAGGAATAAGAAAGACACGTGTAAAAAGGACTACGCCAAGTATAGGAATGCTCTTAATTCCTCTAACAAAAAGGATTGAAATGATGTTGACTAGGCATGCCCGTGTGATCTATGCCGCGCGATTCTGATATTATGTTGGATATACTATGTGTGTAAAGGTAAATCCTACTCGGTGGCTAGCAGCGATTTCACCGAATGGTCAGAAACCCAAATGTGCCACACCATTGAAATGAAATTTCCTGAATGGTTATTCTCCTGAAATGCTGATGTATCGCAAATATAGTACTCTGTTATATTGTTGCATACCTCAATTGAGCAGTCGGTACCGAATTTATTGCACCAATAGCTCATATAGAATTAAGGATACTGAAAATCTAAGAATCAGAATAGCACGGAAATTATTTGACGATAAATTCAAAATGATTAGTACGATACCTTGAGCAAAATTGGGAAGCTCCGGTGTGCCATGCGAGCAGAATGTAGGTGAAAGTTTTAGTTCTAGTTGCCGTTCAAAGTTAAACTTTTGATGATTAGTTGGATGATCCGCGGGACGATGGAAACATTGAACATAATAGAGGAAAGGCGCTTCAAAGTTGGAAAAAGAATGAAGAAGGTAGGAAAGAATGTTATTTTTATTATACTTTCAAAAGTCATTTTTGCGTACTGCTCGCATAAATTTTAATGTTCTTTCATTGGAAACACATTATACGCACTCGGCTGATATCACCCTAATATTTGAGTTCCTTTCGAAATTGACGAACCAATCACAATTATCACGCTCAAGGGACGACCCTTCCTTTTCGAATGAGAAACTTCGCAGAGAGTAGGCGAAAAGTTAACTTCAACCAGGAGTTTCGAAGCACTAACTACCCAATGAGAAGCGTGAAAATAACTCAAAAAACTTGTCAAACTTTCCGAGTTCACTCAGTGCCAATAAAACAATATAAGAAATATCGAAAAGTTAATTTTCTTTATAATTTCGAAATCTAAACGCATTAACTCTTATTACAAAGAGTACCTCTGTATTCCTCTCGGATGATATTCTTCAAAAAAGTCCCACTTATCCATTGCTGTCAGAACCCTTCTTTATCGACCGCCTTCCCCAGTATTGACCAGGCGACGTAGTGGCTCGTAAAAGTGTCGAGGGAAATGAATTATTTCGTATTTTACCATAAAAATTTCTCATCGAACCCCATAGGTAGGTAACAGTGCGTAAAGGTCGTACAGTAGGAAGGAAGATTCAGGAGACAAAGTAAAGGGGTAGAGAAGAAGTAGAACGTGGCAGATGCAAATCAATGAAGAAACGAAGGCCGAGTATCTCGTAGGATTATTTGTGGGTATCGGTAGCGCAAAAGTGGAACGTGGGGAAGAAAATGAAAAATCGAGAGGACGGGTCAATGATATGCGTTCCTGCCATATGTTCCTGACAGGAACGATTTCCCACTTCGCCTTTAGATCAGGAATGGACGAGCGATCGTTGCGCTCTTATGCTTCCATTTATTTTCTGATTTTAAAGGCCTTCGATATTCTTCGTCACGGGATGCCATTCCAATTCTGAATAATATTGGTCGCGCTGTAGGCGCTGATACTGACAGGACGATGCTCGCGAAGCACTGAGATAAGTACCTTTTGCATCGACAATAGAAAACTTTTTTTAAGCCAATTCCCGATATTAGTATCAGTAAAAAAATCTCATCCATCTTTCCAGATCGTTGCGTTCTCTTTCTTTTTTCTTATCCGTTACAATCTACGTAGCTCTTAAATCACGTTGGATTTTTAAGTCATAAGAATCATAGGAAATTAAAGAAATTCGTTTATCGGAAATACGTCAGCGCTCTGTCCAGCCTTCCGTTCGCTTTTTCTGACTGGCAATTTTTTACATTTAAAACTGCCTATCCATTAACTGACAGACAACTTTAAATATATCCCACTAAATGTACCGATAACATCATCGTACCAAGATCAGCTTTGTCGATACTTAAATCCAACTTGCGATATACCCATACATGGTTCCTTCATTAAAATAAGTCTGATCGGTCCCTTTGACTCTGTTAATAAACGGCGGACCACTAGCTGTATAGTAAAGGTCTTCTTTCGTCCTTTGAAAAGTTTGAGATTCTACAAAGCCTTTTATTCGTGTTACCTGGTCCCTAGGGCGTCTAGACGTAACATTATATGTTGTAACGGTCCCTTGTGAAAATTCAAAGAAAATATTTTCACTACACCCACGTGAAAATATTGCTTAATAAAAAAATTCGGAAATATACACATGGACGTAAAACTTTCTATATAGGGTCACAGCAAATTATTACCAGCCCGATGAACTGTTATATATTTACATAATACAGTAGACGTACGCAGCAACCCTTGAAATATCAGTCTAACTATCTACACGACGGTAGTTAAAAACAATGTCGGATGGATGACCATGGTATATTGTGTGGCAGTTACTTATTGTTAGTTTATTTTCGAGGAGACGCGTATACGAGGAGGATTATAAGCTATGGGATCGTAGGCGTCGTCTGGGTTACTGCAAAAAAAAAGATCCGCCTGGTAGTCTGTTTCGTTACTAATGTCGAGTCATTGTTGCGAAACTTGCCCATCGATGGTAGGATAATCTTAAATCATCCTGGTTTTCCACTTTTGTATCTTATATTTTGAGATTTGGTGCGTCTGATTTTTTTCCTGGGTCATGCTGGAGCAGGGGTTTAGCAAGTGAATCGGGTTATTATGACAATCATTGTATCGGTTATGGTGGTAAATTTGGTTATGCTGGTGGCATTGATAAGGGGTGAGAGAGTCCATACTGTGTACTAGGAGTTATCGTGAAGTTTACCCGGCTCAATCAACCCTTTCGTATTTGGCCCAACCACGGCCGATTCCATGTTCGCTCTTTACCGCTCTCCTGTTTGCTAAGCTCTTCCGAATTTCGAAATTCCCTGAAATCCATTGCGATCGAGGCTTCAGACTGTCCGATTAGATTTAGACGTCTGTTGCCCACAAGTTGGTACAAAAAGGATTTATTGCGGAGGAGTTGTGTAAAATTGTGACGCGATTACTAACGTGGAGCGCAAAATTGTATGGTTTTGTCGAAATTCGATTTTGTAGTATTACAACCCATTACTACTAGGTTCACGGAAATTCCAATAACACGTAGCACATACGGCAAATTGGATTTTGGAATAGATTCGTTATAAAAAAGAAAAGATGTAAGAATAAATGGTGAATATACAATTTACAGTAGAATTATTTTAGTTGTCTATTATAGTACGTGTAGACGTGGTACATGCATGTAACCTAACCTTATTAGGCGATAATTAAATTTATGCTTTCCATTTAGCATATGTCGGCCGCTTATTAAGGTTCAACAAAAACTCACGTTTCCATACGTATCTCGGATTACGTTTTTCCAAGCATTTCGTTTGGACCAAAAGAAAGCCGCTTAGCTATTCCAGCTCATAAATCTCAGTAACGGCAATTAGAGTTTCAAAAAGTATAATATATCAAAGAATAGAAAAATCTTTATTGTACCCGATTGCTATACGATATAACCTAAATTTGCAAATTCCTTGTGCTATTGCCTAAGATAACATTATAAATGTTTGCAGGAACAATAAACAATCTCCAACTGCGTAACAGGTCCTTCTATACGTTAAGAGAATACGCATAGCTGGGTGGATACAGATCTTAGTGTAATTTTGACTTAAATTGAAGATGTACTTCATATCTTCCTTTCTCAAAAAAAAAAATTCATCGTCAGTCCGTCTCGTTACGGTTGTCTAAAAAGATAGGGAAAAGCCGGACGTAGTTTTATTAATAAAATCGTTAACTGTTCTCAAGTCGTAGTAGCAATAGTTAAGTATGGCGGAAGGAAAGCGGTGCTGGTACGTGAGCAGCATATTTCGTTGAACACCATCATCCCTTGCTTGTTGGCCACTCTCATCCCTTATTTTGCCACCCCTTCGCTTGGCTGGTTGGATCTCATTCCCCGGCAGAAGCTGCGAGCTAGTTACGTAATCTACTACAGTGTTGCTGTAGAATTCGGAGCGAACCAAGAACCAGGATATCCAATGACTTTATTCAAGAAAACAAGAATGTTCTCACGATTTTCGAAGAACGTGAGCTTTGGGAGTAAGTGGCATGCCGAAGGGTTGTCCACTCTTCAGCAAGTGGCTGTCAGCATGGAGCGAGACCATGGCTCAGGAAGCAAATAACGAGAGTCACGAAGAAGATAAACGGACATTTGAAATCGTACCGTCGTTCGGATTATGACTCTGCGACTGTAAGTTGTAGACTCGTCAAACCATTAGAGAAGAGAGTAACACGCGGTATGGAGATCGACTGGGATGCTTTCAAAGTTAGCTTTGATAAAGGTTCTGGCAGCATTTTCGAGAACCGTTGGTACCTCTGATTTGATTATTTTGCGTGAATAGTTATTTGCTGCGGATTGCCTGGTAGTTAATTTTGTCATTGATCGACTATGAAAGTTCAAAGCAACGAATAAGCAGCATGGACGTCACTTAGTCGAAACGAGAAGTCAAATAGAGAAATGCAAACTGAAGCTGGGCCGAGTGACGTAGCTGCGGGAAGTTAAGTGAGACGTTGGCGTGGTTACCGAGTCCAGGGGTGTGGGAAGCTGCGGAAGGGAAATTGGCGGACCGTGTATGCGGGGGTGTGGAAGGAAAGCCGTGGACGTAGAGAGGCGAAGAAGCGAAGAGAAACTGTGGTAGCCGCGACGGGGGTTTCTGAGGAGGAGAGTCAAAGTTGAAATAGGACGTTAGCCATGTTGGCCGTTCGTGTTGTATCATCGTCGTGGATCGGGACTCCATAAGCTCGACCCACGCTTTCTCAGCAATGTCTCGTTGCACAGTGCCATCTATGTCTCAGTGGCTATTGGTGTGAACTATAGGGACACTTTCGTATAGCCTCCTCCAGTTCACGTCAGCCCACCTAAAACCTTTGCAGTTCTGCTGGCACGTCCTCCAGCATTTGGACACTTTCAGCCACTCTTGCTCCCTACCCCATTACATCGTACCCTGTTCTACAGTCATTCTCACTGGTGTATACATAGGTGCACATCCTGTATCCATACATATAGTAAATCGACCTCATCCCTTCGGTAAGCTCGGGGCTGACAGACCTCTCTTCAGCTTTATCGCTTTACAAAACCAATAGCGTGCGGTGACACGGTTAACATTCACCTGTATTACCTACTACGGTCTAATCGGACTGACCGATACACCATAAACCGGGCTGTCCCACTATCACCTTATACACTGTGCCCATCGACAAATTAAGCGTCGATCAATTCCGCTGCATCATCTGTCACGCTACTAGAAAGTCCCAACCCAACGACAATGCTCCGCTCTGTTTTCAGGCATGACACGTCATACGTCTAAGGCAGGTATCAGCGCACGGAACAAAAGCGTTGACACCGAGGTCAGCGTTTGTAAATTGCACCGGACGGTGGAGGTGAACGTCGAGATTCGGTGAGGATACTCCTATCGTTCTGTGCTCACTCTTAATCCCGGACAATCCCACCTTCGTTTTTCCAGTGTACTCTTTGCGTATTACAACATCCTCCCACGACTGTACCTACCTAGCCAACCGTGCTCCCTATCCTGCTGACCCCCCCGTATAGATATACATGTGGCGCTGATACGGCGCCTGCGTGCAGTGTACGTCGAGGCGTCGGCGTCGGGGGCGTCGCTCCGTCGGAACCGATGTCTCCTCCGTCAGTCCAGGCCAGTATCAACGGGAGCCGTCGAGGGTTGAGCCACCTCCGAATCGGCAGAGGGATGCTGTGCATACATATCAGAACTTCCTAGGCATTCGAGGAGCTCAGACCTTACCGAGATCCCGTCCGCCCCTCGCGCTGAAGTCTTCGAAAATACGGAGGAGCTTGCAGGAGAAGCCGGAAAAATGGGGCGTATACGCTACACGTACCGGATCGATTGCGAAATAACGTCCGCGCGAAGTTGACTCCGCGTAAAACCGTGTTCTCTCTGTTTTTCTCTATTGCTCCCGACTTGCATTCGCACTATCGTTGTCTCTCTTTCTTCTCATTCTTACACTCGCCATCTCTCTCTTTCTCTCTCACTCTCTCACTTTCTCTCTCTCTCTCTCACGACACTATCCACCATTTTTTTAATACACACAATCGTCCGCGACAAAATCTCAGCTTGTTGACTGAAGCTTCGACACGCGTTAACGGGGTGCTGTGCTTCGTTAAAAGTGTATTAATAATTTTGTGAATTTCGCAAAGAAAAAATCTCAAGCTCTGGTGTTACATCATAAACAGGACTACGCGTCGCTAAATCAGCAGTGTCTCTGCACGAGTGAGGATGACATAACTCCAGGACGACAAAATTCACAGCAACTACGTGTACATGGGATTACTCGTGGAGACTTTGTGTTGATCGAAGAAAAAGTGTGTCGCAGGCGTTGCGAACTGCCCTGTCGAAGATCCCTGACCCGTAAAAGTGCAGTATCGCTGCGTATACGTCCTGACCTCGTATGACATAGGAGCGTATAGTTCAGCAGTGTCAATCTCGATAGGGTCATTTTGAGACTGTATGCGAAACTTCGCGTACCTGGCGAATGTCTGACTAACGTCTAATCTGACGTACAGAAAGCGCCAGGAACGCGTGGACGATAAATTTCGATCACGTCCTTGCCAAGGATTCTCTGAGGTGGCGAAGAGATGCTAGATAGTCGCGGTGGGACTTCGCAAGGAAGCTACGACACGTAGCATGCTCGACGTTCCAACTAACCTCGTGCTCTCGATTCCAGTGGATGATAACCCGGAAACGATACAACTTCCTAGGTCGCTATGACTGTAATACGTAAGTGAGATACGTCATTCTCATTAACTTGTCGTTGTCGTACTTGCTGAGGACATTCCAAACCTTGGAAGAAGAAGCTAAACCGTGAAAAAGGAGACCGAATCTACGCAACGTATAAACAACGTAGTGAACTGTGTCCAGCTGAATAAGTGTTTGTCGAAAGACAGACTTGTCATTTATTGACAAGATTTATAAGAAGAAAATGAACAGCAATAAAATTGGATTTCACTGTATGGTTTGGAGTAACTAAGGAGAGGTTCAAATTTACTGGGACATCGAACAGTTTTGATAATAAATATCTTAAAAAAATAAACTACTGTCACGGTCGTACGTGTTTAGAAAAACATTTAATACATAGTTATATAGGGAGGTCTTGTTATTACGTAGGGAGGGACTGTCAGTTAACTGTTTTAGTTAACACAGTTAATAGAGTCTCATATAACGTGTATACGTACCATCGTATATACTAGGTACATGCTGTATCAACGTTAACGTAAAATAGTTCAGTCTCTTGGATATATATAATTATACCTGTACATAGAATTCGTACTAGATACACAGTCGTACATTTATTTTATATATTACATACGTATAAGTATGTATCATCTGCATATACTTTGGTATATATAAAAGATTATATATAAATACGTAGGCCATTGACGTTTATAAGGCAAATACAGTGCGCGACCTACTTAAAGCTGAAAAGCCTATTCGGAAGCATGAATAATACAAGGCATAAAATGAATTCCCGCGGAGTTATTTTGGCTTTGGTACTGACGCTCACCCTCATCTTCGGGGAGACCTTGTCCTTCGTCCTGGAAGGATCCGCTACGAGCTATGCACAATTCCGTAAGTGGAACGCTGCCCTGAACGGCACCCTGGAGCTTGAGTTCAAGACGGATCAGGGGAACGGCTTGCTGCTGTATACCGACGACGGCGGCACCTATGACTTCTTCGAGATAAAGCTTGTCGAGAGTGCACTACGTCTCAGGTATAACCTGGGTGGTGGTGCTCAGATTGTCACCGTAGGTCATGATCTTGGCGATGGTCGCTGGCACAAAGTTCAGATAACGAGGAACAACGAAAACACTACCCTGACTGTTGACGGCGTGAGCTCTACGTCAACGTCACGTGGGAAGGAATTTGAATTTGGCAAGTTAGGCGGCAATTCCGACGTTTACATAGGCGGAATGCCTAGCTGGTACAACAGCAAGTTGACCTTACTTGCTCTGCCCAGTGTTATATTTGAGCCACGCTTCAACGGAGTTATCAGAAACCTAGTGTACGCTGATGGAGACGGTATCGTGCCCAAGAGACAGGAGATGAAGAGTCGGGATGCGAAGGTGAGCTTATACTTTGTATCTATTTATAGTAACTGTATATACAGTGGGTATGTTTGCTTGGGTAAAATATGTAATTTAAATTATTATTCGGTTTTATATATGAGATAAATTCATAGATTTTGTGCAGCTGGAAATATCAATATGTCATATATCGCTTTCTTTTTTCATCGGAGCCATGCGTATTTCTATGTGTAGAAAATAACGAATTAATAACGCAATTTTCATTGGGGAAAATATAATATCCTTGTATCGGTAGATGTATCGGCTATTATGCATGCTGTGCTTATCGCATAATCGGCGGAGCTTCGTAACTGATATCAAAAGTAACGTTACCGTATTTCATACACTAAATGATAATTTTTATTATTTCACTAATGGCGTTTTCGATTTGTCGAATTATTTTGCACCGGGTATAAGCTGCAGCTGAGTATTAATTTTTGCTATCTTGATTTTCCATTTCATTTGTTCTTGGATAAAAGTTTGATACTGCCACTAAATTTCGTTTTATCTTGGATAACCCGTGACCGCGACTCAAAGCCCTCATTTTTGGAGAAAACAATAACGGGTGGGATCTGGATTGCGGAACCTGAATCTTTCGCTCAAATCCTCTCGCCTTTCTTTCTCTTCACGGATCTCACGGTTCAGGGAATTTCGTTTCACGCTGACATTCTCGCTTCCGGAAATCGGACGGCTTGACCTTTCGGAACAAATTGGCCGCGACGACGCCAATGGATGTCTAGGAAACATTTTCCTTCGGTTGGATAAAGAAGGAAGGAGGATGTCTCTTGGAGCCATCACTCGTCAAAAGCTGCAAGCGTTTCCTTCCCAGGAAAATTCAAAATGGCAGAGAAGAGCATCTCGATTCTAGTATCGTGAATTTATATTCCATGAAAGTTTCTTCCGGCGTCGCTTATACTGCCCTGAATAAAAGTTTCTCTCTTTCAATATGTATATATACATATATATGCATAGCATTCTCAATAGAAACACAAATAACAGATATCGTTTACATCCTAAGTAAGAATTGAAAGCTGACGTCAGTCCCTGAAGAATCCATTCTTATATTTGAACACCTATTAAGAATCCCTTTCTAAAAGTAATCATGAATTCCAAAATCTATGAAAGATGAAAGTTTTTAAGCGTACCATAGGAGATATCAAATGTAGTACGAAGGAGCGGATCAATAGGGGTTGGAAATAGTAGTAACCCTCGGAAGGAAGGTGGATGATATTTCAGTGTCGTACGTTTGCTCTTGAAGGATCCTGTATGTATAAGATACCCGAGTATTCAGGCTATATACATATATATATATGCGATAAATATATATACACTTACATATATCAGGTCACGTTCTAGGTGTACATTCCAGTTACAAAGCCCAAGAATAAATTTTGAAGGTTGTCCTTTATTATATACACACATATGTAAAAAACTATATTCAGCCCTAAATACATCACACGAAGTTAGTCGCGCTCATTTGATTCCCATGTTAAAAATATGTTCAGGTAGTCCCCATTTGATCGTAAAAACCAGCTATTACTATCAGCTATACTGTTATATAAAAATCTATCATTTCGTTACGTAATATATAAATTTCATCAAACAGCTCGTTCAATTTCTCTCTATAGGTTCAGGATCAGGGTGCACCGTTCCTCGCGGTATTTCAGTTCGGCTTCTCACTTTTCAAGTAACTACTGGCAAAGTTCCAGATATTCCATGAGACTTCCCAGCACGATAAAGAAGAGTCACTTCAAAAAATGCCGCAGTCGTCATAAGTAACATTGAAACGCAACTCGGAATATCATCGAACTAACCCTTGGATACGGATTTCTATTACAATTACGACACCCCGTATAGCGTAATCGGTGCACGTTCTCCGAATTTTTGGATCACGATAAAGCTATTCTATTCTCAGTAACGTGTTATGATTACCGTTGAATTTTAAACAGGTTCGCGAATACGCAGTTGGTATTCGAGATGTCTGTGCACGAGTCAGATACACAAACTGTGGCCATGCTGGTTCCACGTCGATCCAATCGCAGGAAACGCGATGCAGAAATGACCGTTACTGATTGCTCAGCATTAATATCGCTTCTCTATCATTAAATCGTAATGCGACTGTGACACGGAGGCCATTTGGTTCAGTGATCATCTCATGCGTTCAGTAAGCAAATATAAATATTTTGATCGACCCTTATTCGTACGTTTATATAATAACCATGGATCAGAAATAACAGAAGTATGAACAACGGTGCGCAAGCGATATTATCGATCGATCGTTTAATCGATATAGGCTTATACGCTGATTTATTAATAATTTTTCATTTATTCCTCTCACGTGATAGCCATTTACGTCCATGTACATAGGTCATCTTCGTAGCTGAAAAAAATTTTATAAAATTATCTAAATTCACAGGAACTTCATCGTGTTTTTTATATTTCATATATCGTTCTCAAGGCATGTACTCATTATGCGATTTCCGCTGTGATAACACGGGAAAGCGAAAGTCCATTTTCTCATTAGGAATATACATGCACGTGTGTATACGTATGTAGGGAGTTTATTTCTTCAGAGTCTAGACCAAAGGGGTTGACTTTCTGTGTTATACGAGGGTGCAATATAAGAGAGAACTGATTCGTTTTCAAGTGCATTGCACACATTCCGTCAGTACGTTGCGTGCGAATTGATGCGTAAACGCGTCGGGATAAATACAATCTAATGTTAAACGCGATACTTCTTACTCGTTCAATCGATCAAAATCTGTATACAGTATATTTTCTATCGCAATGGACTAGTAGGCTGAATGTATATGTATAATTTTATAACAGACTCTCCTGCCTTTATTTTTTAATGCTACCTTTTTTTGCTTATCATTTTCCTCCGCACGCATGGTTTGTGAAGTACTACCGGTACGCGTCAGACATGCGGGTTTGTTAATTTCAATATAGTAGTTTTACCAGCGTTCGCAAATTTCTTATGAATTATTTCTAGCGTGACCTCTGCATAATGTTGCTAATGGAATATAAAAATTTTCGCGAATATTGCGAAATCTTCGGATCAATCCTGGTTGTTCAAATATTTCAGTATAGGTTCGTCGATGATCGAACGTTTCTAAAGCTACTTAATGACTGAGCGGTTGTTCTTTAAAAAAAAAAAGAAAAAAGATTATTATTGATTGATTTTGGGAACAATAATGCTCTCAGCTTGATACGTAATGGATGAAATTAATAATGCTTTTGTGGATGTAATTAATAATGCTACTTACGTATTGCAAAGATGATATTCTCCTGTGAGATATAATAAAATATACAAAAATTGTATACTTTCAAGGGTTATATTGGTTGATTCATTTTTAATGTAAACTTTGACATTAGAAATTAATTAGGGTAGAAGTGCCATAGGAAAATTTGCCATTGCCAATCTTTTTTTGCCAATAGTGACGCATGGTAAATTAATGAAAATCACTTGTAAGCGATTTATCTTTGGCAAAGAATTATTGGCAATTGAAAATTTTCATAGGGGTTATTATCATGCCTCACATTTTTTGCAATGGAAATTATTCTTTTTGGATTAAATCGCAAATCGCTTGGATGGGATTCTGCAAGCTGTGACGTTTTCGAGGTAAATTCTGTTTTCCTTTCAATGCATTTTGCGAACGTTGAAGCATAAGCAAGGGTGCGAAAAATAACCTACCTCGGGAAGAGGAAATGACGGGGACCAAGTTGCCCTAGGTGATATTCGATTTTCAGAAGCGTCTCGACGCCCTGCGGACGTCAATTTCCAAACGTTTTCTGTATGCGATTACCTAACCACGGCAAATATGTATATACGATCTATCTTGGCACAGGGAAAATATTTTATAATCGTGCAGTCTCTCGCGTGGTAACTCTTAACGAGCAATCTAATTGAAAAGAATTGACCCATACGTGAACGCACAGTAGTTAAAAAGTTTGGATATAATTTTCATAGTCACACAACGGTGGAAAATATTCCCTTTGTTGTAGGCGCAGCTTTCGGCTTTCGCAATGTTTTTTTTTTCATTTTAGATTTCTATAATACGCTCTTAATTTCTTTGTCTTTGGGTTGGCTGCGTTACGCAACAATAATTTCCAACTTTATATTACCGCGCTCCGAATCATTAATGCGAAATGTTCTCTGTTGAAGAACTTTCACGAACATATTCCCTCGACTACAGTGCGCGACCACGAGTGGAACGGTGCGACCATTTTCGACAATGGAGAATAGCTTTTTCGATGCTTGAAATGGCGAAACAAAGTTTTCATTCTGTACGTATTCGTTAGCCTCTACTTTTCATAATAGATCTGCTAATTATAAATATAATGATACGTAATGCAATTTCGTATATATGTTCTATGGGATTGTTAACACTGCACGAAAAAAATGTGGACTGTGTAACTATTAAATTTAAATGGGCACGTGGAAATCCGAGTGTACCACATAGAGAACCTAAATATGAGCGGGTCGGGAAACTTTACTTTTAAATTAAAAGTTGGAAAAATCAAATGTTCGAATATAATTGGGTCTGCTGGCACATGCGTGTTCTGTGATTTAACAAGTCGGTTTTTTTTAATTTCCACAATTTTACTAAGGGCTTTTGACATCCTAATATTGAACTTCAGGTACTTGAGAAAACCTTTGGTCCACAGAAACGGTACCGAGGATGAATTTCTCTGGAACTAATTCGGTCATAGAATTTACGAAAAATAATAATGAAAACGAAATAAAAAGTTTGAAAATCGTGACAGGAGCGGTCCTTCGGACATTTCAAAATGGATTTTTTTTTATTTCGTATGACTAACGACCGAGGGAAAATCATACAGCGTGACATGACCTTTTCCATTCATGCTATGAATCCCGGCCACCAGGGGCTGTTTTGTTTCTGGAGAGAGGGTTGGCCCCTGTTGACTGTGCTTTTGGATTCGTGAATTATTTGCTCGTTTCGTAATTATTCAAACGTCATGAAAAATTCGCTATTATACCCAAAATTCTTGTCCCGCTCTTCTTTTGTTCTTGTATTTTCTTGTGTCTGTCACCCAGTAGATTTGGGGTCGCCTCAATCTATACAGTCCGTTTTCATACTTAAGAAGGGGTAACCTCTATGTGCAAATTTCGAATTTCCCTATATTCACTGCTATAAAATATTCAATCGAAACCAAATAGAAAATCGAAGTAGTACTTGGAAATATTTTTCGTAAAATTTACAGTCCTTTAAGATTCCATCCCTTTTTGGCTTTCCATTTTTACGCTTTTCTTTGTCACTCAGTAACCATCTTTCTTTAAGCATTTTTCCATAAACCTTCTTTTTTCTATCAGCTATCCTACGCTTACCATAGGCAACTTTATGTTGCGTATTCCTACTTTTTCCCTTCTTTCCATATCCTCTCTCATGATTTTCTGAACCCACCCAGTACACACGAGTGACTCTTAGGGTTCCGAAAATTCTAAGCATATGTAGATCCTCGTATGTCTGACGTTCGTGAAATTTGTTTTTCCACTTGGTAAAAAGCTAAGACTATCGATAAAGTATGGTACTCTACGTTATACAAAATTTATTGGATTTTTAAAAATGTAACATAAAGTACTCATAAGACTGCTTTGGACTATAGTCCAAAAGTATTGAAGTACCAATAGACACGCTCGACACATGGTAACCGCCAGAAATCATGCAGTAGATTATTCAAAATATTCTTCACCGAAATGCAGAAATAACATTATCACAGAATACGAAGAACACATGAAGAATCCATACTTTACACAGTCGAGAAAACCCATGTCATTTTTTATTCGTATGCCTGTGTACCCCGTGTCAATATTATATTACATTGTCTCCAGTTCTACGTTTCACAAATGAAACGTTCTTTGCGTTTATATGTATACATACACATTATATATCTATAATATGCAATACCATTTTTCAAATATCCTTCCATTTGTATCTACCTATAGCCGTATGTGCACAGTATACAGATACAGTTATATGCTAAACAAAACTTGCGGCCAAATGGTGCAAATATTTTTTTTCCTCCAGAAGCACCAAGGGTGCAAAGATAAATTTTGAATTCCTTCCCACACTATAGCAATAGAGCTTTCTCTGCGAAGCCTCCAGCCACTTTTATCCGTGTTTATCTCTCTCGTACAGAATCCCAAACTAACAGCGACAAATCTCTTGAAAACGCTTTCGAGCTCGATACTTTCCTTCGTCACCTTATATGTATAATATATGATTCCCCTATAACTTACAATATGATCTTCTGGAGCACGTTACTTGTATATACGACATATGAATGCACGACGTGTCTTATACTTAGAAAATTTTTTTATTATTCTAATTCATTGGAACGGCTATTCTATGTACGACTGTTACGTACACTACTAAACTACATATAGTAATACACGTATACAACCTCGTGTAGTAGTAGTAGTCCATTCTAGACACTATCCTAGTTGTAACTAGGAATTTCCCATCTTAGAGAAATCTCTTGGTGAGTCAGGAAGAATTTACTCATAATTCTGGCATTTGCGATAAAAATAAATTTTAATGCAACGGTGCGGATGCGATACGACAGTAAGGGTAGTGGCAGCGTCGTGGAGGAACCGGAAGTTAACAGAGTGACGCAATCTCGACGTATATATAACGCTGATTGCGAACGTCTTTCCCGTCTCTTTTATTTACATATCACAACGCGATAGCGACGAGTTTTTCCGTGCATCATTAGCAGTAACGACAACCCGGAAAATAATATGGCAGCAGGTTGCCTCTTGTGGTGGTCTCATTTTTTCTCTCTATGTCAAAACGTTATACAGAGTGTCCCATCCAACGAGTCGAATAGGGTTGTGAGAGTGCGCCTGCGCGAGGTGACGCCGACGCGTCCGTATTATTCGGTACTCTTATAGTTTAATAAGCGTGGGAGTACAGTGACACGCTCAACTTCTTAGTCCAATAAAAATCTCACGAACAGTGCAAAAGCAGAAGCGCCACTTTGCTTTAGCGAAGCCACAACTCTATTCGACCCGTTAAATGAGACAACACGTCATACATGTATACAATACCTACTACCTATCTCTTATTGCGCTATTCCACTGCGCCTTGCCTACTGTAGCGTCTTCGTCGTTCTTGCGCAATAGAGAAAGAGAGAGGGATTCGTCATTGCGAAATGCGTAATTCCATGCCGACGCAATTACAGGAAACTCCCGGGCCGTAAGAATAACTAGAATAACATGAATATATATCCGAGGCTTTCCGCCCACCGGAAAGCCCGAGCGATTTACGTCGCATCGTCCCGCGTGTATTTCTTAAGGCGAAATCGTAAATTTTGACGTACTGCCGTGATTTTGCAAGCTCTGTAGTAGGCTTGTCAGTGCGATGGTAAAGGAACGAGGGTGCGACTGCGAAAAAGAGAAAGAAGGAGGCTGTGGTAACAATGTTATATACAGTGATAACAACAGTCGAGTTCATTGACAATCGGTTGAGTTAGCTCGGGTTTGGTCACATGGAAGAGTAGGGACGCTTTCCGTTTCCGGTACAATTCTCACCGTATTCCTGCGGCTTCGTTCTTCCGCTTCGATTCCCTATTTCGAGCTTTCTCTCTCTCTCTCTCTCTCTCTCTCTCTCTCTATCTCTCTCTCTCTCGCCCCTCCTCTCTCGAGGTTTGACATCCCTATACGAAACAGCTCCATCAGACTGCTTTAAAGGTGAATAATGAATACAACCCTCTAGGAAAGTATGCTGCTCGATTGTTCGACCCAAAAGGTTTATGAAAGCTTTGTTCGATTTATCATGAATGGACGGGACTTTCAGTTTTTTCTGTACCACAAGATTTTAGATTAGAACAAAAATTTTAATCTTGACGGAGGATCTGTTACGTGGGGTACGTAAAATTTCCATTGCTATATTATAAAATTTCAAAGGGTGAGAGGGTACGACCTGTAGGTTATTGTTCCTAAATTTCAGGGTGCTTCGTGGAACTAGCAAGCTTTTAGGATAGTTTGGCAATATCGTGAGCGTGAGTCTAGAGTCTGTCGACGAGGGGGGAGAGGACGAGGGGGTACATCATTACGTCATTGCATGCTGGGTAATATCACCTGGCAGACGCATACAAAGCGTATCACACTGTATCTGTATATCGTAGTATAATACAGTATACGAAAATCGTTTCACGGATCTATCGCGTCAATTTCAAAAGAACTTAACTCGCAATGGAATCTTCCGCGCAAGCTTCGATCGTTATTGATGTATTTCGTAGCAATAACGTTTATCACTTTGTAGACGATTTCAATGTGAAACATGATCAGATTTTCGTCAGATAACAATTGTAAAGCGGGGTCGATGTATTAAATATGGATTGGATGGTGAGAATTTGGGGTGACTGGAAATAACAAAAACGGCGGTTGCTCCCTTCAAAATAGGGGCTTCAAAATAGAAATCAGGGGAAAAAAGAATATAGATGATTGCGAAAAGTGTCTATGCGTAATTGATTAATTTTTTTTTCTTTTAGAAATCGACAAATCCAAATGTATCGAATTGATATAAAGTTAGCGATTAGGCTTTTATCATATTTTCATTACATATTTACTACAAATGGTAATATTCCTTTAATTCACTTTGAACACGTGCAGAGGCTCTTGGGTTACGTGATACAATGTCAGATATGCATAGCAATACGCAATTTTCGTGGCCACGTGTGCCAATGTCGGCCATTACTGTTCTAGACGATCAATCGGTCCCAAGTCCCTCAATTCTAGAGTCCATTCTCATTAGCGAGAGATAACATCGTCAGTTTCGCGAGTGTCCAGTTATTTTATGTATGTACGTCGGTCCGTCCATTTCCACTTCGTTTTATCATTTAATCTTTCTCGCTCGAATAACTTTCCACATAAATATACAGACCGGTACTAATGTAAAAGCTTGACAAAAAAAAGCTTTACCACGAAACGTTACGTCACTGTATACGACCATTAC
This sequence comes from Trachelus tabidus, assembly GCA_030142655.1. Lineage (NCBI taxonomy): Eukaryota > Metazoa > Arthropoda > Insecta > Hymenoptera > Cephidae > Trachelus > Trachelus tabidus. Next base: position 1,036,498 of record JARQTI010000676.1, read on the forward strand.
ACTTGACGTTAGCCAAGGAGCTGGGGACCAGGTGCTCGTGCTTATGAACTTCACTTTTTTCTGTTCGAGGTAAAATGACCCTTTCGTAAATTTTTTTTCACAGATCCAATGAATATTCAATTAATCTTATCTGCCTTAGTCGCATGCGTGTGCGTACGGGAATCCATACTAGTAATTGAATTGGCTTTCAAAGTTTCGTGCAGGTTACGACGACCCGGAGAATTTCTTCTGGGTAAACGGATCCGTTGAATGATAGAAGGTCCGTGGTTATTTAGGTTATTTAGGTTTAATGGACAGGTCGTACCCTCCTCTGGCTTTAGCAATTTTCAAGGTCTCCCATCAAGCTCAAAAACAAACTTACGTAGGCTAGGATTTTGGAGCAGTAGCAGTTCCTGTAATCTGTCTATATATATACATGCACAAATACATATATAATAACTAGGATATATATTTATGCTTTGTGTATACACAAATTCGGAACGTTCTCCTGGTTCCATTTATACCTCAGTTTACTACCAATATGCTTAGACCTAATTGCCAGTGGAACGAGCGCGAATCATAATAGAGCTCTTTCATTATTCACCGTAACCGCATCACGCACCCTCTGTGTTATATAGCTACTTTTATACGTAATTTGCTCTCGTTTTTATATGACAAGCGCGTCACGAAGGAAATGTAACGTATTGCAAAATGGTATGTCGCGATGATATCTTGTTAAAAATTTGATATGTTATGCGAGCGATTTAGATGAATTGTTACAATTGCTTATTTCTTTAGGCTCGACTGTACGGAACATGTGGGAGTGCGTTATTATCTTTTATCGTTTGAAAGTTTTGAAATGTTACATGTCGAACTGTCACATAAGGATACGTAGGTACTCATGCCTATCGTTGTCCGTGTCTGTAGAACCGGTTGCATAAGTGCGTTTATGTATGAAATCATTAAAAAAAATATTGCGCGGTTCGCATGAGAATTTTCTTCCGAGAATCGCTAAGCGTACGTGGAATTGTATTTTAACGAATTGACCGGGTCTAAAGCTAATTATGCTATCGATTAGCAGTAAATATGTATACGGATATAATTATAACACACTTTCTAAGCCAGGAGTTGCGTGCGATTGTTTTCGGAAAATGTTACGTAACTTCAAGAACGGACTCCAAAATAGTACTTTCTTGTACAAATATTGGCAATGGTAGGTACATGGTTCAGCCGCGAGTAAAAGGTATTTTCGAGCGGCCTTTTTTTTATGAGTATCAATATAAAGGAGTCCCCTGGGCTTCGTATTTCATTCTTGGATTGCCTATATGTGTGCGCATGTGTATATATATAGCTCTATGTGTACATGTATATATGGACGAATAAGGTGATTCTGAAATAAAAGTCTGCCTTTATCGCAAAACTTTTTGAAAGGATACAGCGTGAAAATGTCAGAGAAATTTTAGAGAAATCTCTAAGACTCAATTACATATTTAAATCCGAATGTAACTTCCCGCGGGTACCTCGTCCTTCTTCCCTTAAACTTTTTCTTGTTTCCTTTTTCACTTTTGGGTAATTCACGCGAATTCGCCCCGGGTTTGGGCGTCACTAGTCGGGATAGCTGAAGCGGGGGATGGTTTGCCCCCCCAGGCTCTTTCCGTTTTATGAATTATTTTCCAGCATGAATAATTCAAACCTATTTACGACGTCGAACTATCTACCGAACTCTCGAAAGTCCAGAGACTTGGTCCGAAGTGGAGCCAGTACCGTCAAGTACCAGACAACCAGACAGCCAGCCAAGCCAGCCTGGCGGTTATGTTGTATAGGCGCTGAGACATCGACTAAAGAAGTTAAAGAGTGTAAAGGTGTTCCGGTAACACTCTAGAATATTTATGACCTGTAAACTTCGCGAAGCTCAACGGATAGGAAAGCCTCTTGCGAAACGAGTCTCGTTCGCCATAGACGACATTTACTGACGATGTACAGGTACGGCGAGATTGCAATAGATTAGTATCAGCGCATGCGCGAACTTACGCGTAGGATAATAATGACAAAGAATTACGGAAGGAAAAGAAAATTTCATAAAATGATTATTTTTATTTCATTATATTCTCATAACGCGTATCTTGACTTTTTTTCAATGAACCCAGCATTGTTATTACCTGTAACTCTATACGTAGTAAAACCCTATTGCGATATGTTCTTTCTATAAATAAACTCAATCCCTAAGTGACAGACGCTCACATGTGAACGAACTTAATAATCTCGTAAAGGTTATGGTATATAGGAATTTGATGAAATACTCCAAGATCCAAGGGGGAGCTTATGATTAATTTTAAATCATGAAATCTTTAGTGATCTACAATACAGTCTTCAATGTAGGGTACCTATATCTGCCTATACGCTAGACTAATGAACGTCTATAATCAGTTCTCGATAACTTTTCTCCAAGTACTGTACCCGGTATACCTGTACTAAATTTTACTAGGAATTCCGTTTAAAATTACCTAGAGACATCTTTACAAAATCCAAGCTTCGAACGTTTCATTCCTGTTCTAGTTCGACGGGTGGCGATTCACCAAAGAGAAAATAAGTAACGATACTAGACGTTAAAAAAAATCGATTTCCCGTGGGTAGTTGCACTCGGCTGTCTACAGGATTACATGGATTCTCAGGAGTGAGATACCGGCTGAGAAAATGCGATAAAAATGTGCGTGCGCCAGCGGGACGTTAAATCGATATTCGCATCGTTATCCAAAAATGGGGTCAAAAGATTCGCTGCCATTACAAGGTAGAACGGCGAGCGAGTCTCGAGGGGTGGTTTGATATGTCGTGTAGATGTTTTCGTAGAAGCGACCCTTAAAGGTTAAGTCCTAGCCAGAGTTTCGTCTCGCAGAATCATAATGACTTCTTTTTCGGATCGGCCATTACGGGGATGGCATCACGTGTATGAAACACGGCTTTATCTCGAGTCATATATATTATTTTTGTGCCACCTCCACCCAGCTACGTAACATCGCAGGGTTCCAACCAATAAATTCTTGATAAATGGAGGGTGCATAGAGGTATATCTATATATGTGGTAGGGAACTATATAGTCGTGTAAGAAAATTTTTCACCTTTAAATATTCAGCTTGATAAACGTTGCATTCTCTCCCAATAATTTTTGCGAAACTTTATCACAGGAATCAACGAACACCCATCACCCTTATCTTCGACGATATTTATACATCCCTGTTTATAAGGAGGCTAATACTTCAGTGATTTATTATGAGTTGCTAGGAGTCAAAGTGATCGGAAAATCTCTTAGGGATTTTCGTATCGATGCACGATGAAAATCCAGAGCCGTATCTCGTAGTTACCCTTATACTCGATTCACCGAGTACGATTCCCGGGATTTCTCTGTATTACCGTCTACCCTTAGAGACACGCAGTTTCTTTTCGAGAAGATGAAAGGTTAGAGGGGTCTGCATTGTCAGGTTTCAAAAGCAGGGATGCCTTTAAATAGCAACACTGCTCGTATGTTAGTCTTTCTTACGCATTTTTTTTGGAAATACTGGAGAGCAGAACGCGTACCGAGTCATAAGGGATGGCTTTTAAAGGACGACTATGTCGTGTTAATTAGAGCAAAAAATGCCCTGCGTCTGCGACGAGGGGTCGAGGGGGGGAAGCATAGTGGACCGAAGTGCTGATTAGGATAGGGGAGGAAAGGAATAACGTGGCTGTCTAGAAATTAAGGGTGAAAAAGATCGTAAACAAAGGGAACGTGTAATGTTAAGGCGAGTACGCGAAGCATCGCAGCCACAGGGTGGTGAAACATCGAGAAATGACAAGGCGCTCTCTAGTGGCTCGTTTGGGCGACTACGAGTGATCTTTTTTTTCTTCTCACTCTCTCTCTCTCTCTCTCTTACCATCCCTTGGGATTTTCTCACTTTTCCAGGTCAATCTCTTTCGATTCTTATGTACAGACTCATGCGTGTTAATTTAACGTCGATTTCGTGAAAAGAAGATTCGTATCAAGTAATATATTTTCACTAGCGTATACTACACGTACTGATTGTAATATTCGTATATTATGATGTATTATTATTATTGTTATTCTTACTCTACCAGCATTTAATGCAGTATCGATACAATGGAGGTTTATCGGTAAGATCGTTAATTCGCAAAATGTTCGTGAAAAAGGAGGAGCGACGCACGTAACGAGAGGGGCGTGATATTGGCAATTAGCAGCTAATGGAATGCCAATTAGCAATTATAACATCGCGAGCGTTAAGATCCTCCAGCTTTGCGATCTGGCACATTTACTTTGTCTTCTCGCTGCTGTAACTATTAGCAGTTACCGTTATACGACCGACGTTGCCACCATTTCGATTTTCTCGTGATACGACCACCCTCTAACGATACCCCTGATTTATTTGATACTTTACCAAGCGTAACTACGGCCGTGACTCGGTATTGCCGTCGCACCGTGTGTCCCGTTAAATTTACTTGTTTTACAGAAATTAACTGTCAATTCCAAGTTACGATTGCCAGTCGTTCACGCAGTACTTGGAGTAGCCATATATTTATTTTTTCACTTTCGTACACTATAGTTATTACATTTTTGTATACTATACTTATTATTGATACGAGAGCTTTTTCTTATCAGTTATCACAGACATGATAAATCGCAAGTACAAGTATAACACTGGGACTGGTAATATCGCATCTTATTGATTTTCGAAACGGGCCGATTAATTTGATCGAGATATTAAACAAAAAAATGAATAAATTAAATAATGAATTAAATAGATTTTCAGTTGGCATTATTCGTACGAGAGTATGTCGTAATGCGGTTACACCACAGGGTAATAGTTCTACTTCTTACCGAGGGGATGGAATATATAATAACAGGGCAGGCAGGAGGAATAAAATGAAAATGAGAGGGTCTTCTTCTTGGGCACCAACCTATAAAACTCTAACGAGACCGTCGGCTCTTCTTCCTACTAGAATTTTGCCCATCTTCGTTCTCTTTCTCTCTCTCTCTCTCTGTTTCTTTATCGTCCAGTATATACATATATATCTCCAGGGAAATTGCGACCGATATTTATTGCCACGAATATTTACGAAAACGCTTGCAGAGCTTCTCCGCGCAAGTCACCACGTCCTTCCCTGGTATTCAGCCTAAAGCTAACCCCTGAGGCTATGCAAGTTCCTATTAAAAAAAAAAAGATCGCTATACCCCTCGTTGCAATAAACACATGGATATAATATCATTACTGTGACGTTTATAGCTTTTGATGAAATTCATATTCTAGTGATTTTTTTACTTTAATTTTTAATTGATTAAAATAAAAACAATGATTTTCCTCAATTACGTTTGGATTTATGGTTTAGGATGAAGGCTTACGTGGATGTAGTATCTACTATAGGATTTGTATATTTATACCTAACGCAATCTTGTTTCTATTTTGCAGTCGACATTAAAAGAGATTCTTATTCTCTTTGCTTTGTCGAATTTACAAAGGCCGAACGATCTAGAGGATCTTGTGAGACATTTTAATTGGGTGAGATCCGGTATCTCGTCGAATGAGGGTAACTGGTATTCGATTTCGTTTAGTTTCCTTTTGTCTTTTCAAGTTCTTAATTACCTTGATATTTCTCAGTCTTTGTCTCGGTAACGAGGTCGAGATCGAATTAAGTTTTAGTGTAGGTAAAATATATATATATATTATATATACGTATACATGTGGTTTCGAGTGAGGTAGATATCTATCGATTGGATTCGAAGAATTACGTTTTTTATGTATTATATCTTTAATAGTACAATTAAACTTAATCAACAAATTTGGATTTAAGCTATTAGATTTTCATCCAATACCTTTCTCGTCTTATTGTTACACAGCTGTCGCCAAATTTATTTTTCAACCTCTTTATCCTCTACACTCGATTCACTGAACTCTTTGAGTTATGCATTTTTGAAATTTGATACTCGGAGGATTTTTAAGATCACGGATTATGAATCTGAATTGAAAAACCAAACATTCAAAATGGGTGTCCAATATGATGGATTAAAATGAAAAATATTACTTGATTTGTATGAAAAATAATTTGTAATAAAAAACAACGTACGAATGGCAATTCAAAAAATTCTGAAATATACTTTAGGGTGCCTATTATAAGTATCTAAATCGTTATTTTGATTTTGTTGATAGTTTAGTCAGAAATTATGTTTTTTCAATAAAAAGCATCTGTTTTGTGAATCTATTTATTTATAATACTATTCCAAATGAATAATAATTACTGCATAGTTTTTTTTCACTTATCCATATTTTAGAGACGATAAAAATATGAAAAAATACGTTATTGATTGCCAGTAATTAATTTAAAACATTAAGGTTTGAGCAAAGAAAGTGGGTTCACTCAGAGACCCTCTGTGGCGCAAAGGGTTAAATTAGAGTGAATCCCTATGTACTGATACACGTGGAAAACATTCCATAGTATGTCAGTGGCATGCTTCTTCAAGGTTGTTTACGAGCCCATTTTTTTATACTATAACATTCAGTAACCTACTCCACACGTTACTATTGTAGTAGTTTATCTATGCATATAACGCGAATACTAAGGAACACATTTACATTGAAAACCACAAGAAGTTGGCCCTTCAAAACAATATACCCCTCATGGCACAAACGAATCGGAAAATAAGTATTTTTAGGAAAGGCATTTCAGTAAAAAATAATAAAAATAATTTTTTTTTACAGTGCGGAGGATTTCCATGCACCGAAAGTGCAAGTCAACGCAAATCACCAAGGGTGAGTTTTATATTTTCTTTCTTCTTTTCCCCGTTACACTATGCCTCATTTTTCATTCTATTTACGAAATTTACGTTGGGAAACATTTACTCCGGGCGATGTAATAGCTATTTTAACACTGACATTTCGTGGGGCCCGAAACTGTCGGCTTATAACGAGCTTTAATTCCAAAGGCAGTGGCACATGCTATTTAATCGGTATTTATAGCATACGTAATATTCACTCATTCATTAAATTTGAAATATACAAGTCAAGCACAAGTAGAAAAAGAAGTATGAAGGACTATTTTAGTTGATAGAATAAGAGATTTAACCTACGACTGATTTTATTTTTAAATTTATAAGGCATGATATCGTGATTCACACGATACTTCGTTTGGTAAGCGTGAACCTTTTTTAACATTATTTTTATTGGAGTACTTCATACCTATGTACATAAAAGAAAATATTGGCTTACCGAAGGATATCATGATGGCGCTTTGCATTTGTGCGTATTCTCGTGCCACCCTGACTAAGATAATCAACTTACTTACATTCAATTAATACAATGGCTACCTACTTTACCGATCGATACCTACCGACATCTTGGAAGACGTTGATTTCTTTATCATATATACGTGACAGTAATGCTATTGCTGTACATAAAATAAACTTCGTCGCTTGTAATGAAAAATTTACTGAGGACTGACACGCAATATTATTACTCAATACGTATATATAATTTGTTCTATTCCATCCTTGGAGAGAGCATTGCTTTGCGGATGTGACGTCATTAAATTTTATTCATCATCCATTCTCGCGATTGCAAAGACAATATATAGGTTCTTGAGATAGGAAAGTCAAATGTATATTTAAATTTAATATAATTAGTTAAAGTCAAATTACAATATAACCAAATTTGAGATCAAACTAGACGAGGTCAAGATTCAATGAGTAGTATACGGGCTTTTTTGAGAATTTAATATTATTATAACATATATGTTATTCTTTCGAATAAAATTGAAAATACATGAATTTGAATATTTAGGGAAAAAAGGTGTATCGTTATAGAGTAACATTAATAGTTTGTCATTAAATATTTTCTGTCTACCATTCTGGGAAGTAAGTTAAAGGAACTTTATATGAGTAACAACGTTTTAACTGCTCTCTTTGCACGCATGGTTATACACATAAATTTCATTGATTTCACATTTGATAGAAATCTAACGTATAACATATGGCAAGGGGCTATTATTATATTTTTTCAAATAAGAATCCGCATTATCAGTGTAATCAATTTGTCGAAACATCGTTATCGAAAAGTAAGAAAACTGTAAATTACAGAATGTAGGTTGTTCACGCTTAATGAATTTTTACGTATATCCACGTAAATGGGAGAATTTGACTATTGACATTAGAGTACCAGCCGATCCCTTTACGACTTAGGAATAGAATCACCAAAGTAAACCGCAAGTTAATTCGTGGTTCCCCCAAAAGTCCAATATATTCGATAGTGGTTTCGTATAAAGTTTTCAAGCACGGTATAATGCTTCGATGCTATGTTCGAGTTAATTACTTTTCGAGGTCAAGGGCAGGCGTTGCCAGGTAGTATCTGATATATTAGATGCAGGATGATATCAGGATAAGATGTAATCAATTGTTTTACCAGTCAATTATATCGATGTCAATACTTTCTCTTTTCATACAAATAAATGATAAACAAAATGACTTAGACAGTGTCTCAATTGTCATTAGCATGAAAAATATAAAATTTTTTATACCAAGACGATTCGGTTGTTCCAGTTAGCTCAGCCTATTGTAATTCGTATACTAATATTATGCATTATCAACAATGAAAAGAAGGATTGTAGATGTGCCTATAGATATACGTTAGACTCGTAAAGCAAAGTTTCATTAAAAACGAGATTATGCTCGCGTGTTTATAATCCAAACAATTTTACTCGTTTCGCAGAAAACATGCGCCTTTTTAAACGTAGCCCAACGTCCTATATATCGTCTGTGCCAACGGCGTCTCGGCAATAATAATCTGCTATTGTTTTTACAACGTACGATCTAAACGTGGCCCAGAGAGAAGGTACGGAGGATACCGTATACGTTAAAGCGTATTAAATCCGTGCTCGAATTTTTTTAGCTGTTTGCCACAGGCGGGGAAACCCTTGGAAAATTAAAGGCATCCGGGACTCGTTAAAGAATTATCCTTTGCTAGAAAAAATTACCTCTAAATCCCATGACACAGGAATAAATTTTATTCACATTGGAATTATCAACGACGTTGAATTTACATGGGTGCCTGTATAAATATATTATTGGCCGATGTGAGTCGACGGTCGTTATTTCGCTTGCAAAGAGAAGGAAGTGAAACAGGAAGAACCGGGGGATTGAGAAAGAACACTTGGGAAACTTGGTCATTTATTCACAGCGTAGACACGCACTTGAAGTTCAGTAGCCATTAAACGTGCTTTGACCCATCAACCCCCCTCGCTCCCCCCACCCAGGCTAACAGAAGGGATGGTTCTGGCAAAACAACTGCCAGCGAGCTTGCACTCTCCCTTTTCGCAAACTTTCCAGTGACTTTGCTTCGGTGGGATGCTGGGTCGAAAGAATGCAGCCCTCTTGACGACAAGGGATGATTTAGGGATAGAGGGAGGGACGAAAGAAGCGTGGAAAGTAAGAGACGGCCGGGAACAATGCCTGCAACCCTAGAGAGCGTAAAAAGGGCTTGGAGCTATTTGTTTTCATGTCTCTCAGTTTTTTGTAGGATCCTGCAAAAAATGGCCAAGAACGTCATAGTTGATCTGCGTATGGCTTATTGATTTTTGAACAAAGCCAAAAGGCCTAGAGTATACTGCTTTTAATTTTTGAAACAGTTTAACTGGTGAGTTTGGGTACGACTATTTGCACGGGCCTATACAGAGATGAAATTGGGAACTCAATTTATTTATATTAGGTATTAAAAAAGGAACAAACACTTATGCTGGTCGTCTCGAATGCCGATATTCGTGCGCTGTATATATACGTCGTGAGAATATTCGCAAATATGCACGATTTCCAGCCTGCTACTTGTTATACATCATTCGTATTCATATATACAAGTCATAGATATAGGTTGTGTATATACATAACAGGGCACCAAATATAGATAAGATCGATAGAAAAGGCTAATAGACTTCTACCGTAAAATTGCATCAAGAGACGTACGTACTACGAATTTAAGGGATTTGAGAGATTGACTCGTAATTTCTCGATACCTATCGCACGCTTAAGAGCCTGGCATTCTAAAAAGGCACTTCGTTTTAGTTTCTGATCAATCTAGACGGCGACCTATCACGAACTAGCCACTTCAGGCTTATAAGGAACTTTCGTGGCTGGCTTTAGTATTTCTAATACTTTATGTTACAGGGTGCGCGTTTTCCAAGAGTCCACTCGTGCTACTTGTTATCTCAAATCTTTTCTTTTCTTTTTGGATAAAACTCAATGAAGTAACATAATTCATAGTAATATTATATCTGTAATCTTTTTTAAAGCGATCTGCCATGTTTTTCGTGTAAAACGTTTTATACAGGTTAAAAACTAATGGAGGAATAAACTAATTAACACAGATGAACACACAGACCTGACAGTTACTGGCAAACTCCGACCTTAACCCTTTTGCAGGGTCGTTCTCTCTCACGCGAAATGGTTCATCATTTTTCTGCGAGTTTCAGGAGGTCGCATCGATTTTACTCTAATCCTGCTTTGATCTGAAACATACTTCCGGCCCGGAAGTGAAACGCGAATTATTTACAGAGGTAGATTCATCGCGAATTATCATTCGGTAAGTTCGTACAGTTAAAACGACAAGCTGATGGCGATGTTGTTGCTTTAAAAATAGGAAGTAGAAAATGACGGAAGCGAGAGAGAACAGAGGTAAAAAATATGTGATAATTATGCTAAAAGTTTTTACAGCCTATAATCCCAGAATTGCTCAAGTTTCGTGAAAAGTTTTAAAATCTTCCAGCCCCAGTAGAATTAGTCAAGATTGGACGCGGGAAATTTAAAAATACGAGCTGCCTGGATCGAATGTACGTATCGAAAACACGTACCTATACGTGCTGCTTTAAGTGAGTTCGGTGGGATAAGAGCATAAGGGGGTGGTTAAATAAATCACAGTGGTATAAACGTGATACAATTGTGTTTCCTCGCAAGTAAAATGTCAAACTGATATCAGGTTGTGACAAGGGTATGATCAAAGGAAAATATCAGCCAGTTAGCCGACGAGACTAAAACATAACTGATGGTTTTAGTATAGTACATGCGTACATAATATATATGACGTATACACATCCCCGTGAAAAGCGTAGGTTGCAGCTGGCATATATACCAGTTATACCAGTATGTTTTTCTAAAAGACGTAGTACACGGTTGAGAAGCAAAGATTACGATAAGAATTAAATTCAAGAATAACATGGCCCTTTGTCAACATTCGGGAGTCCGTTCCAAGTTTCATGTTTTCCAGTATACCAGAACGAAATGGATATCTATATAAGTACGTTTAAATACTTCTGTTACCTTAGAGCCACTGTGTATCCGCATATACATATATACTTAAACGTATATAATAGACATTAGAGAACGAGAGATTTCTCGCGAAATCCTCGCGAATTCTCCAATTTGGCAACGTCTATCCATCCTTCCACGAGGATGCTTCCAGACAGAATTACGAAGGGCATTATGCGGAGATTTGGCAATTTGCATAAAGCGGCAGTAGAGAGAGTGCCTACTCGAGATCTAACTGCCACAATCGCAGAGATTCCGACGAGTTTGCTACGACGATGGATCTTATCAAGGAGAATGCATGATTTCATGCTAATGCACGCGGTGTATGTCTGCGCACGCTGCACCTTGGCGTGTCTGGACGATGCGAAGCCGAAGTAGCTACACATATATTTTTTAATAACAAGACGCAGTCTATTAGCTATCCAGCAATGCTGCCTATCACCATCTCCTTTTGAATTCCTGACCCATCTGCATTTTAGTAGCCAAGCGCAGTCTAGTAGCAATCCCGTAATATTCATATCATCCGACTGGATGCTGTTGAGAAATTTTTTTCGGATTGAATCCAGGAATCAGCCGACGAAGAAGACCTTGTTCGAAAATTTGTGCCACGTGTGACTGAGGTATCCATGGACTCATCGATTGCCCCGTGTCTTTCTACAGAGACGTGGGAGCTCATCGTCGAACAATTGTTGTCATCCCCTTTGTTAGGAAGATCGTTCATCTTACAGTATCCAACCCTTGGTCCAGTCCAACCTGAGAAAATGGCTTCCCTGGTACCACGCGATTCACTTCTCCATCGGCTGTTCTTCAGCCTGATCAAGGACTCTGGTCAGGATGAGGTTGCACAGTCTAAGGGCCAATTTCATGTTCAAAGTAACAATATGTAAGTGACTGCTTAGATTGACTTTTTTCCTGTGTTTGTTCCGGTAAAATCTTAAGCGTAAAGGTACTTTGAGATTCACTTGGATATTCCCGGGATAAGGGTTGCGTCGCAATATGAGCAACGCAGAAATGAAAGTTCATCCATTATCGAGGACATAGGGGGAGTGAAGTAAATCGTGCGATTCTCATCGAGCTCGGTGAAACGTGGCAATCTCCTGCTCGATCTAAAGATTTCCGGCTGATCTTCAGTCAGAGACAGAAAATACTCCGGGCGTTGGTCTCTACCGCGCTCTCTCCCTCAGACGGAGTCGCTATTTCTAGACGACGCCGTAGGTAACCCAAAGAGCTATAGATGGGAGTCTAGATAGAGAAAGGACGGATGAATATTCGTTGGAAGATTCATAACGTTCATTTATGCACGGGTCAGTGACTCATACCTCGGAGGGAATATCTATAGGTATCTATGAGATACCTGACTATGGTATTCTTGAGAAGGAATGGCAAGGGGTGGTCTATATGTATATTGGGGTGACGCAGTCAGCTCGGCGCCGAGGTCGGAACAGGTTCTGTGTGCTCTCTGAAGTCGCAACCTATTTTCATCTAGGATTGTCAGAGGTGGGCGAACCTGTTTGCAAAGCCTTTTGCGGCCTCTTCGAGCGAGCCGACGTTCAAGACAATGGCGCGCGAAAAGCACGGAAGTAACTAAGAGAAGCCGCGGCATAAAGGAGCGAACCCAAGTCTTCGCGCTAGACTCCTTCGCCTGCTTCCACCTTTGCTCTACTGCGGCTTGCTCTCCTCCTTTAAAATACTTTGCTCCCTATCTCTCTTTCTCTCTCACAAACTCCCTATACGTATTCTCTATCCCGTCAGCCAAACCAGTGCCTACTGGAACCCGCCCTACTTACTGTTATTGCAGACTACGATTTTCCAGACTCCGCTACGCCCGAAATGGGATATTAACGAGAGAATCCTGCTTAGCAGTGACCGTCGCTCCTGGAAAACGCGTCTGCTGACACTCGTTGAATCGCATTTGCCAAACTGCCTGTGAGCTTTTCAATTAAACTTTCTAAAATGCTGTTCTGCAACGTCCGCTGCCTGGGGGCTAGGACATCGGGCTTCGACTTACCGACCTACCGACCCCCGCCCACCTTAAGACCTATTAGAGTGGACGCTTCTACTTTGGTCGAAGTGGTTGTTACTCTTTGAAAGAACCGATGCCACTGACCACTGAAAAAAGGCTGTATGTACGCTCTACCTTTTACCTTCTACGTCATCAAATAGAAAAGAGTCTATACGGTTCGTATTTTACGTTTTGCTTTCTTCTGTCCAGTTATCCACTGGTTCGAAGGGATTCTTTTGATCTCGTGACTTGAAATACGACGTCCCATTCTTTCTTTGGGTTATATACTGGAATGTGATGCAAGATGAAGATTCTGCCTTGATCAGTGTCCATAGAAATAATTCGTAACAATCACATTCAGTGTTCCTTTCGATACAACTTGTAGTCCGGGATTGGTATTTGTCATTTTATTTCTAGGGATACATTTGCTTTGAGGTCTGGTGAGAATTTAACGTCAACTTTTTTTTTTATACTTTAAAAGAATATCATGTATAAGATTCAGGAGATGATGCGGAAGGATAACGAATGGGGACTAGAAAGAGTAGCTATTCCTCTAAAAGTTTCAATTACGCTCACGTAGCGTATCAGTGTATCCCAATACTCTCTGCTCCGGTAGAAGTTCCTAAGCTCCTATTCCCTAAGGATCAAGTCCATCTGATTACCGGTAATGGGTTTGTGTTTTAAGACTCCTTCCTCTACCTCGCCTTCGAGTCGCTCCCTTCGTATCATCTGTCCGGCAGTCTGCAGTGCAACGGAGAAGGAAAATTACGGTTAATCCAAAAAGAAAAGATAATCGCAGGGATATCTCGTGTACACGTAGCGCCGAGGATAGATCAATTTTTAATTTGCGAATTTCAATTTACTTGTTCGGCAAAAATTGCTCCTTTACCCAAGAATTAATCGCTCGTTCCATTCCTTTGCCTTCACCCTGTAAAAAAAATGCTCATTCCCCTCTCAAGGAAGTTTCAAAACGAGTCTCGGTGCTTTCGTGATTTCCTTTTAAGTGTTTCTACCTCTTGTTCGCATTAAAGGCGAATTAAGGAACTCGAGGACGAAGGGCTCCATAGAATAATGTACCTCTGGCCTTGTTACGTGTGCCAGTGGTGAACCAAAATTGCCAGTGAATTATTTATAAACGTTTTTTAACTATACAATTTTTTTCACAATATACCAGGAATAATGCCATAACGTCAAGTGTCCGATGAACGTAGTATGGCGACGCGAGGCAATCCTGTGAGTGCTTCATTTTTTAATTTTCAATTTGTTTATTTATCTATATATTCGCACACGCTACCCCACGGGGCCATTCGATTGCGAGGTTCGGCGAACGTCAGCAGATCACGGAAACGAGATTTGGCCCAGTCGGAGGTAATTGGGAATAGGATTTGGAGCACGAAAATAATTGGTTTCCACAGCCTGTCCAATCGCCGGGCATCTAGCTGCCGTTTAACCTAGACCTATTGCTTTTTTTCCCCTTCAACCTTCATTTTACTCTCCTTATCCTCTATGAATAATCTTCACGTGGACGACGTTATAAATCTACCCGAGTTTCCGCTTGAATCGGTAACGATAAGTCGACTCGACAGCTGAACAAGTTAAAATTTAGTATAGATGGAGCTAGGGTGATCTAATCTTTTGATATGAGAATCAAATAAAAAAATTAGAAACTTAAAAAAACTCCTTAAAAGAAGCGTTGAAGACATTAAATACCGAAATGCTATGTCGAGGGTGATTTGAAGTGCGCAAGGGTCTTCGTAGGGTCGGCTTCTCGTTCTAGGGTCTGGACATTAAAGATTCAACGTAGGTGAGTAAAACGACCCGTTAAGACGGTCTTCGGGCTCAAACACGGGAAGGGTCTACTAGTGCGTTAATGTGAGAATGCAAGTACGAGAACGATAAAATCACGGCTAAGGACCTATCGAACTGCTTTAGAAACTATGTCGAGGTAGTTTAAGGCCCTAAAGCTTGAGTCAACTCCAACAGTCACTGTGTACGATTTACAGGAGTATGTGCCTGAGTGTTTTGACATAGACCAAAGTAGAGTAACTTTATTCTAACGGTGATAAGAACTGCTTATTTTATTCTTTTCATCTCTCTCTTAATTTTCCTTCATCGTGCTCGTTCCTTGAGGCTCTGTATATACGGGTATCCTTAACACGATGAATCGGTATAACGTGTTGTTACTATTTCTATATTGAGAGAAAAGTCAAGGAAATAGTGTAGAACGATCTTTGCTGCAAATGGAGCTACTGGTGGAGAATGATTATTTCGATTCTTGAGCTTTTGTAAAAGATCAATCGTACCGTTCGTTGGCAGGTACGATATCGATTCCAAGATAGAGTTTGTACTTGAAAGGCTTTTATATATAGAAAAGGTGGCAGGTATTTTGCGACAAAGCAGGTACGTTATTACCTTTTCTGTACGCAAGCTAGACTCAAATAAAAGGCCTCGTTGGAGTTTCTGGTTAGAAAATTTTTGGTATAGCCCGAAAAGCTCGACAGTTATTTTTCGATTACAACATTATTCACTGGGTTAGGAGATGAAATTCGCCTTCTTGTAGTTTTATTTCTTCGCCGTGAGCGCAAACCAGACGTATGCTGAATGCTGAGTTGACATTGCGAAATATAATGTGAATTCCGCGTGGAACTGTCAGCACAGCGTTTCTTTTCAATCCGAACATTGTCTGCCTTCTAACTCCGTAATCTTTTATTTTTCTATCGGACACGCGTTCTTTTCGACGCTACAATTTACCAAGGCCAGGATCACCATAGGATATGGTGCCTTTGTCGTATTTTTATGATCGGGACGGTAGCGCAACGGTGTCCTCGAAACTGCTTGTACGTGTGAAGAATCTTTGAAGCTTCTCAATGCCGATAATAATATTTTATTTGT
This sequence comes from Trachelus tabidus, assembly GCA_030142655.1. Lineage (NCBI taxonomy): Eukaryota > Metazoa > Arthropoda > Insecta > Hymenoptera > Cephidae > Trachelus > Trachelus tabidus. Next base: position 1,052,700 of record JARQTI010000676.1, read on the forward strand.
TGCTCTCGAAGAAAGGGGAGAATCGACAATCAATTGACAGAGATTACTTTGTATCCTGGGATACCACTAAAGTTATTTCGGTCATGGTTTTCATCTTCGACTTTTATTCACAATGGATTACCAATGTTTTATCGCGAGATCAAATCTAGAGCTGTGGTGAATTCTCAAAGAAATAAATCCATACTGCGGTGAGCCTGGGGATGTTTTCAATAAAAGGAAAGCACGAGGTTTTGTCCTTTCTGCAAGAGAATTCATTAATCATTGGTCCGGTCCAGCATGGATGAAAGAGAATGGTTTGCCAATGGTCGCGAGTTAATGAAGTTATCGGTCAATTCTTTAACTACTATTTAATTAAGATTCAGGATGAAGACGAATATCAAATAATAAATTCAATAGAAATATAGTACGAGATATCATTCCCATTCCGTCAGACTTTATCACTGTACGCGCCCATCGTTTGTTCTCGATGGAGATTTTATGCTGGCTGTACCTTAAATTTTGTTTTTAATTTTTTTATAGAAATAAGAAAGGTCGATCCCAATAGTGATGGAAATTCAATATCGAGGCTATAGCAGGTGAATGGAAAGCTTCTCTTATATTATAAAGGAGGCAGAAACGTAGGGGTGAGAGGGAGAAGAAAGAAGCCAAGAAAGGAAGATCCAGTCCTACACCTGTTTTACCTTTTTATTTTGCAATATTAAAGTTTTCGTAGGAAAATCTTTATGGAACAAGTTTTGTACAATGAGGAAAGTTCCTGCGCTTAAATCGTTATAGAGCGTTTCACGGCTTTCGTGGATTTATGTTCTCAACTAGTGGCGCCCTTAAGTAGCCACCCTTACGATCAGGACGCTAATTCGAAGCAAATAGCCGATCCTGATGTTCGACACTTACGGTAAGCCATTAATTTTTCTCCACTTGAGTACCGAAGTCGGTACTTTTTTATCGACCACCGGAACCACCAGAGGCACGTTCATCCAGGTACAAAGAGGTCATCGTTACACGTGGTGAGTTCCATGAGGGTCACCGCCTTCTCTTTTCAACCCTTATTCCTTGCCGTTGCTTTATTTCCCTATCCCTCACTCGTTCAGTCCCTCTCCCGTTGGATGATCGACCCTTGCCTTCACTCCCGTCTACGGAGGCACGATTTGCACATATACGCGACACATGACAAGGGATGCAGACTCGTGGTAAACTAGGCGTGAAACAGACTTTGATGTAGAAAGGAAGGAATTTGCGGTTAGAGTGGATGGAGCGTAGATAATCGCTATCCTGCTGCCCCCTACTACTCTATAGATGGTTGGTGTCTGTAGGCGTCGAGCACATTCACGTAAAAATAGAATTGCGAGTGTATGGGGATGCTACAAAGGATTATTCGCAAATCGTCCTTGTGTTCGTAAATCTTTCAGTGCGTTTCGCTTTCGAAAATTTTATTAGACATCGAATCGATGCCGACGAAATATCTCTGGATCGTTCAAAGACTCAAATGATTCCATCCTAGGGTTATAAATAAAATATAAATATATTATATATCATTAATAATTGTTTGATCTCCCTTATCACGAGTTATACATGCAAATATACCTTATCTAATAAATTGATCGACTGGTTAATTACTCAGAGTACCTGGGACGAGATTGCCTCGTTATACGGCTGTCTAGTGGAAAACGAAGTAAAGAGCCAGGGTGCAAGGTAGCAGGCCTAATAAAAACGGATTGCTGATGATTGAAGTAGATTGATGAAAGCAGACTGGACGAGAGGATGGGAAAAATAGTAAAGATGAAGGACAAACGATGATGCTGGTCTTGTAAAGGGTAAATAATATTTCTTCACTCCATTCTGCAATTGCGTTAAACGCGCGGAGATTTTAACTTGCATTTTATTTATTCGTATTTACGTTTTATTCGACGAAACGTAGCCGGATGTTATATGGATGCGCACACGTCAAAGGAAAATTTGTTGAGTGGGCGAATATGCGAATTTTTATATTTATATAACATTGCCCACTTTTTTTATTTCCAATACACGAGTCCACATGCGGTACAGTTACACCGAGCATACGTGTGTGGTACGAATTTAAATGACTGTCCCTGTTTATGAAAAGGACTGTACCTGCGCAGAAATCAAAGGCAATAGCTGCTCTATAATAGTGCTACCTGTCTCTATGGTCTCGCAACGAGCACTTGATTTGCATCTAGAGTGCGAATGGAGTTTGGTGGATGAGTGTACTATGCTTGGTTGGGTTATAGATCTACATACGATTATGCAATCGTGTGCTAGGCTTACCGACAATATTCAGGCAGAATAGGCATCTGCTTATCGATTTTCGTTAACGAGCTTTCAAAATTCTTGATGAAATCTACTATATAACGATAATAGTAAATATTAATGTCGGACTGAACGACACGTCGATGTTATTTCACTGAAGGAATAATACGGCCGTCGGACAACAGGAAATAGGAATCTACGTTTCAGTGTCTCACGTAACTATAGGTGAGTTCGTCATTCGTGCGTATATCCGTTAGTTTGGATCGGCACTTTCAATTACATTCGAATGAACGCGGAAAGAGGGATGCAATCAAATTTTGACGTAAAAGATGTCCTTCTGGTTATATTCAAAAGAAAGATGCCACGAGAAATCGATCGGAATGCAAATTGAAAGGCCCCTTGCGCGGTTTCCGCCATGACGATAGAATTTTATTATTTTCGTAAAGGCGGGCCAGGATGGGCTTATCTAAAATAGCGTAAAGCTTACGACGTTCGACATAGAGAGTTGGACTGGATGGTAAATGAGCATGCGCGTTTGTTGTATGTATATATATATATATAAAGATTTTGCATAGAATATATATATATATATCTATATGTAATGCAGAATCTAGGGATGTTCCAGTGGCCTGTGTCCTCGTTACGTCTAGTGGCGCACAACCTCACAGTGGAACCTTTCCGCTCCCTTAACAGGTAGTACAAACATTTCGAGTACCGTAGCACGTGAGTGCTGGCCGGTATAAAGAATGAGTTGAATTGTCGGTAGCTTCCTTACCGACTAGCGAGTTCGTAGATTTGCGACAAAGCTCGTTATAAAAATTTGTTAAAAAGAAGAGAGAAAAGAAGAAAAAAAATCGTCGATTTCCACGAGTCAATCCTTGTGGCAAATATTCGAGGTTCAAAGGGGAAGCTCTGGAACAGAAGTGGTAGAGACGTTACCTTCCACGACAGTGGGATGAGAGGAGTGACGGTGGGAGAGGAAAAAGTTCGTAATTGGCCATCTCGCGAAAGAGGGTTCTGAGAAATTGGAAGCGGAACAGATGAGACGGCGAGAAGAACACGGCGAGTACGAATCCCTGGGCGAGACTCTGTAGAGCGTCGGAGCAAAGAATCACCTATAGATTCGTACAGCTTCCGACCGGAAATCTCGACGAACGGGAGAGAGTCAAAACTGAAATAAGGAAGACGTAAGTGGACGTAGATGGATGCTGGATACTGGATACGTACTCGGATATCTATATACCTTTCTTTAGACGTTATAAGATATGGTGGTGGCTGTTACGTGGTAACAGGTGGGGCTACGGTACCAACCTTTTGGCGTAATTCCAGACGCTTTTTACGTCCGGTGCATTCCCTTGCCAAAAATGATTACACGACTAGACGGTATCCGTGCCAAGAGTGCACTGCCTTTGGCGCTTACGCCACCAATACTTTGCCACCTGAAAAGATATTCTCGACGATTAATAGCGAGATTTCTTGTTCCCGCCTCCATAGGGAGAAGTCACAGCTTCCGGGTACTTATCTTCCGGAAATTTTGATATAAAGGTACCTTGGAAGTGAAAATCGGTGAGCTTTTTATGAGACGAGAGTCCCTACCTTATAACGTGTATAATTCTCGGCAGCTGTATCTTTGGATGTCAGTTTGCTTAGTTATTGACATGGAAAAGCGAACGAGGTTACTCTGGCCTCGGTGACGACACCGGGAAGCTGATATCGGAGATAATGCCAGAGCACGGAGGAAGATGTGAGAAAAAAATGCGTCTCGTCCGAATGGAGGTTGGTTGGTTGATACTGGGGTTGATGTGGGGTTAATCGCTGCGTTCACACTTGCCGCGCATCAAAGCCATTCGCACGATATCTCTATAGATGGTTGGGTACGTCGACGTTCGCGTAGGGGGTTGATCATGTCGGAACGGCTAGCAGAAGGGTGGTATGCTGTATAAGTGGACCGAGGTAGGGAGGCTGTTGAATAAAAACTGGCGTGAGGTAATATTAATATAGATATAGAGTGTAGGAAGGAAAATATAATCGTAAAAAGTATATTAAAAATTTAAGAGATTTAAATATATTACTCTAATTGTGTACTGCAAATAGTGACTATACTTGAATCGGTAGTAACATGTATTTTCGAGGGGCCAGCTTTCTATGATATTCAACGTATAAGAGTCCCCTGGATCCCAGATTTTATCACTGAATAGATTTTATCTTTGTACAGCAATTTTGTAAGATGGCGGTGAGTAGCTTGCTTGAGTGAAGAATTTTAATTAATTTCACCGTTTCTTCCTGAGATTCAAGTCGGTATTCCAGAGCGTAAAGAGAAGTGAAAGACTATAAAAGATAAGACTAACTTTTCGACATGGTGGAATTTCCTTTCCGATTTCTTGACATTCTAATCTTTTTTGTTGCCTGCCACCAATCTTCTTCAAGGTACGCAGTCCTTGAGGCGTGGCTGGCCTTTTTTTCTCTTTTTTCTCCCTTTTATTCTTATACGATTTTTTCTTCCCTCATTCATTTTGTCTTTATTTTTTTTTTCTTTGACGTTCACACGGCCAAAGTCTAGAATCTTTCGATGGTGAATTGATTGAGAAATACCGTTCACCCGGTATTTTCTCTTTCCGCGTTACTGCCTGCTGTAGATATCGTTAACGTATCAAGAATATTTCGCAGTGCTTAATAAGACAGTACAGTCAGCGGTATTTCAGCAATAAACAACAAAAATTCGCCAACTTCCTGTAATTCAGCCAATCTGGAAGCTTTGCCTGCCACTTCTGTTCATCGCTTCCTTAATCTTGACGTCACTCTTTCTCTCTTGGCCTGAAACGAAATTAAACATCTTCGAATAACCAGCAAAGTTGCCAACCTCGACAGCCTTTTCTTACCGGTAAAGAGAATTCAAGAATCCAGCTGAAATATACATAAGTGTCAATTTTAACGTTAAATTATTTAATATAATAAAATGATATGAAACGATCATCGCGACGAAAAACTTAATTAAAAAAAATACATGATCTCGAAAAACCCGCTAATATTGCTTCAGATCTAATCGAACAGTTAAGTTATAGAAAAATAGCGTTTCATCTTTGACAATAAAAGAATCGCGGTATCTCAAAACATACAACCTCTCGAATACAATAGGCGAATCGATACAACGCTGTTCATGCAGTCTAGAGTAGAAGTCGATAAATACCTGCCGCTCCATAGCTTACTCGATATTAGGTACACTTAACTCCAACTTTAGTTACCGATATGCGAAATATATTCAAGCGAAATATTGACAATGATCAATACGATTTGCGAATTGGTTAGAATTAAAGGAAAATGTATTCTTATTAACGAATTCGATTAAAACGAGTTATCAGTCCAGATAAGCTTGTTGATTCTCATGTCTAAAAAATAAAAACGAATTCTACTTAAGGTGGATGGCCCTCATCCGCCATGTTCCAGCAGTTGTCAGTTGTGTTATAATACTGTAGATTTTGCTATAGTCAAATCACACACTGACGATTACAGTACATGGCCAATGATTAGGTCATCCTCTCTATGTGAAATGAAAAAAATTTCAAAACAAAAGACCAGCAGACCGAAAATACAAAAATTATGTAAGCTGGACTTCGACACGGGATTTCATCAACATTGGACTAATCGACATAGCTGAAGTGTCGGTGGTTACTCAGGAATCTTATTGACCGTATCTCGTGTTCTGGTGGCGGTAGTAATCCTCTCCTTAACCTCTCTTGTCCATCCCTTAAATTTACAACCAGCTGTACGTGCTTTTTTTCAAGCTCGTAACCACACGGCCAGCTACGTTATACCAAGTTGACCTAAAAAAGCAGCTTCCGACAGAGACTTCATTAGGACCGGCTGACTACAAACGGAATTTGAATTTCGTCACAACATACTAAATGAATATCTGGCTCATGTCTGTATGTACTTGCGATGGTTTCGAAACCCACAAATTTTTCAGACGCTTTTAACGTAATATACGCAAGGGATGCTGGCATAAGCAAAATAATATACTGTGAGGGGAGCATTACTCGTGAAGGTCAGACACCTCGTTAAATTAAAATTCAACATACGTCAGTGTGTGACAAAAATAACGTAAATAACAGATGAAGAAATTAGGCTAATTTTGAAAAAAAATAAATAAAATGCAATTCACTGTCCAGGTAAAAATTTTATATAAATCATGGAAACAGTTCGTATAATACATATGTAAGTCATTACTTCAACTTCGTGAATACATGTGATAATTTCTGTGCGGTTTTACGTTGAATCTTTCCGTCTTTATAAAATCCAATGATCGATCGATTATCAGAGAAGTGCGATAGCAATCAGTCGGGTAACTGAACTCCGTGGAATTAGGGGGAACAACAATATATAGATATAGCCCAATTATCTTTCTAATAACTGGACTATATTAGTTTAGGAACTTCATTACTTCGATTGGTTACTCTACCCCCATCAGATGTATCTCGATGATTTTCATTATGTGGAAAATTAATGTCAGTCACGTTTAAATATATGCCGTTATGGTTTAAGGAATGGACAGGAGTTGGCTTACGAATTTAATTTGATTTAAATGCATTTAAGTTGGCTGTTACTAGCGTGCCTTGAGTAGGTATATACGATTACTTGTATCTATGGTTAGAAACAGTTTGCATACGGGAGCTCAAGCCATGAGTATAATATGATTAGCGTTCAGTACTGAGGCTGATTACGTAATCACGTTAATCTGCTATGTATGTATATTCGAATATCGGATACTATCGATATACAAAACACGATTAATTTCACGGCAGTATAAAAGTTAAAGAAAACGTATGAAGCACATTCCCATTATTATATGCAAATAAAAGTCTGTAATTAAAATAAAAAGATGTTTTGAATTAATCCAAAGTCGAAATTTCGATCTGAATAAATTCCGACGTTTTCCTCCTACGAACTTCGGGGTCAAAAAAGTTACGCGTGACTTAAATCATAAAAAGTTTAACTACAAGCAGAAATTTAGTAAGCTTAAAAAAAAGAGCAGAAAGAAAAAAGCCTGTTTAACCTGTTTTATCCACGAGATTGTACATACGTAAAGCTACAAATTGAATCTTTCTAGTCTCCTGGCGTCGCAAACGTTTTCAATTTTATTTCAAGTCTCGTTATTCAAATTCAAGTGTATTTGGGTCTTCGGTAACAAAGATGGCAATCAAATAGAATCTAGTTGATTTGAGATCGTGCGAATCGCTTGTACAAGTAAAGCGAAATGTTAACTTGATTACATGCTGGAAAGTATGCGTGAAGGATAATACCTACATAGTTCGAAGGTTATGGAGAATCTAGGTCGATATATATGTGTATATATGTATATATGTGTATATATATTCTGGTTACCCTACGACACGACCTGCATGCACGGATGTCTAGGTGGATGCAGTAAAGGTAAAGGTCAGGTAACACAAACTATCATCAGGTTTACTTGGAAATTCTAACCGCAGGTTTATGTCGCAGAAGAGGTTAGCATGTGTTTATTCCTGTGCATAATGGAACTGATGGGAAATATAAATGTGAATTATAATTCCTACGGATTAGAAATGCGTGTTAAAAAATGAAGGGGTGCACGAAAAATAAATGTGAAACAAACATCGTCACAATCAACGACCATCTAGAGTCTGACAAACGAGAAAATAATTACCGTTCCGTAAATGAGCCTTTGCGGTGAAATATTTGATAATTAAGATAAATAGAGAATTGATAATTGATAACTTTATTTATACGGCTTTGATACGGCTTAAGGAATAACGTAATAAATAAAATAGTTGTTGACACTCACTTAAAGAAATAAATCAAATTACGTATTCTCGATATTGCTCGTGCGTGATTCTTACGTGTTTTTACGTATCAAGAATGCTGTGTATGCCTTATGTGTGAATAGGCATCGTTATGAATAATGAATTTCGCCATTTACAAAGTAAATAACAAAGAGAGCATTGAATTTCTAGGATATAACATCGAAGGGACGTTAGAAGAGATAAATTATTACCATTTGTTCGCGCGCTCTCTTATTAGAGAGAGGCGGAGAAAAATATGAGAAAACAGAGAAAAATAAGAATGGAGATTCTGAGAAAAATAAAGCATTATTGGGAGAACGGTAGACATTTTCTTTTGTGTGTGAGATACGAATTTCTTACATGCGGAGCATATTCTTTCTCCTGTATGTCTTCCTTGTATAAAGCGTCTTGCTCGTAAGGCGTCAATTGTGGAATGTGATTCAAGTATTGTTTTCTTGAGAAACAAATGTATCTTCTTATTTTTATCAGAAATCGATATCATGAAATTACTTTTTTTGTTCTGTATTATATCGAGTCTGGAGTTATACAGCGAGACGTTAATTTATATATATTAATACGATTGATCGGTACAGTCGAAGCCAATAATTTTATTTGATCAAATAACGAGTGCTGCTCCATATTCGGGAATTAATGAATCTGCGCAGTAAGAAAAGCGCTGATCGATATACACGTTCAAGAGTGTGAAAGGTCATTGGTAAAATTATGAGGGAAGGTAAAAGTGCATGCTAGTCTCTCGCGTTCAACCAGGTAATCGATAATTCCATAGAGTCGACAGGAGGGGGTTAGATATTAAAAAATAAAATATGTGGGCTTGACAATTTTTGTGGAATTTGTACTACATACACGCAATGCTATAAAATGGAGCCTTTTCAGTTAAATACCGAATGAAAAGATAGAAATTTTAATAGAGGATTTTTATTTGAAAAAATTATGTGACCTCAATGAAATTCACTTCACGTTCTTTGATTGGTAAAAATTGTATTGGGAGAGGTCGCTATTGAGAAAAAGTTAATCGAGGTAAATATTGAAAAACCTTTTCATCGAAAAATTTAATTTTGAGATCAACTCGGCGTTTTGTTATTTATAAATTAAATAAATAAATTAATCACGTTGCCAACAACACAGTAAGTCAGCTGTAAATCTGGTCTTCCGTGCGGAAAACAAACGTGGCGCATGGAACGAGACGCGTCCGTCCACACGAAGGCGTCATCGCTGTACTGTGAAAACAATGAGCAAAAGAGCGAAGCAAACAATTTAATCAACCAGCTTGGTTCATCGGATTGAACGTTAACGGGGCGCTAAATACAAGAGCATACAAACGACTTTTGTCGTGTGCCGTAAACCGGAAAGTTTCATACCGGTTAGAATCGCGAACGAAAAGCGAAACAAAACTAGAATTGAACAATAGGAGCGTCGAGACTTTCTCGACGTCGTGGGTTTAAACTCCCCCGCCCCCCTCCACCTTAGAGAATTGTTTTTCCCGAACACCTTAACGGGCGACCCTCCTTCAGCGAGGGAGAAGGGTCCACCATGGTGATTTTCCTGTTTTCACTATAAGGATCTGCGAATTAACTTGGAAAGTTGTTACGGCCTTGGAAATAATTTGGGAAAATCAAGAGATCAAGGGTTACTTGAATTGTGCAAATCTTGTTAACGTAACTCGGAGATAACCTTTTAAGGTGTACAGACTATAAGGATTATATTGAAAGTCGATACAAAGCTTGAACGGAATAATACTTGAAGGATAAATAATATTTATCAAATGAAACTTTTTATGTCGGAAAATAATATTTATTAAATTCCATTGTGATCTTCGCTGGTCCAGCATCGATTGTAGGTGCCAGCGTGTCGAAGAATGAAACTATAGAAAAGCTCTTTTTATTCAGTGGAAAGATTGCTTTTCTTCTCGTTTAAGGAAACCAGGGTTGGTCTGGCTTCTCGCTCCGGATAGCTGATTGACGTTTTCATCCGATGCGATTGCGATTGCCACCGAGATTTCTACAAATTGCCGGCCGTTAAGTTAAGGTCATTCGATTAGTCGCCGATTTGTCTCACGCGAACGCAAACCTCCAATAACCCGTCCTAGCTTTTTATCATTTCCTTTCGTTCGTTTCGCTCACGATGGTCAAAAGATAAAAAAGAATTAAAGGGAAAAAAAGAAAGTACTGCCGAGTACTTGCCTACTCACGATCCTCCCATCCGATCGAGCCTCAGCTTCGCTTTTTACGCGAAGTGTAATGAACCACCCTATATGTACATATATAATATCTACGTCTAGCTCCAACTCGGTAGTAATAAAAACCAAGGTTTATCTAACCTTCCTTACGGAACACTTACTTGCTTCTTTAAAGTTTTTCCTCGAGCAGTTCTGAATGAACAAGACGAACAGAGTGAGCAAGATAAACTCGATCTCAACCGTCCAATAGACTCCCGTGGGTGTTGCCAATGGCATTTGAGTTTCTTTTCTTAATATTTGTTGAAACGTCACGAATCTAGTTTCCCTCAGAACTGTGTTAGATAGACTAATGAGATGAATACAGTCCATTTGTTCATTTGTCCATTTGTCCATTTGTCTATTGGCTCAATGCGTTTTCGTTTACGAGTCTTCGGAACCTTTAACTCCCTGTCGCACACTTAAAACGGGATAGCTCCTCGAACGATGTTAAGTTTCAAAAATGGTGAAAAGGCCCTGTAGCCTAAAAACTGCCGACATTTAGCACAGAAAGCCAGGGAAGAACTTTTGGTCAGAAAGGGGAAGGGTAACATAAGAAGTTAAAGTACCAGTAAACTTTGTAAAGGCACAAGGGCGAGAAGGGGTTCGCGAAAGGTAGGTAGGTTAGCGAGAAGCATAATTCCAAAAAAGGAAAATCGTGGCTGCTGAAGAAATATAATTTAGGGGTGGCTAAAATAACTAGCTTAAATAGTAGCGACAAATTGAAAGGATAATTTGTATCGTTCTTAAATGCTCTATATATAGAAATAGAAACCTACCAAGAGTTGGTATTATGGTGCTATATACTGGGTGGTGAGTTTTGTTAAGGAGCTATCGAAAGAAGAAAGAGCGCGATACAGCAGAGAATGCGATGGCGCGAATTTCAAATGAGCAGATTCTCTGCAGAGGTAAGGGTAGGGTTGAACTTAGGGGAAGGTCGCGCTCTACCTGGAGAGAGGGTAGCTTTCGATGTTGCCACGTGTCACCGTACACGCGGTGAAGATAGCCCGGGATATTCAAAAGAACCTACTGATGTCTGATTAACTAATGGACTGATCTACGATATCAATTCGCGTAGACAATTTCACCCCTTCGGTGTCTTACAGATCCGTCTCCTATCATTTCGCAGCGATCTCCTACGCCAATAACGATTAGGATTATGAAAACTGTCCTCGTTATCTTTTTCAAAAATATTTAGATCATCCGTCACTTGGTACTATATCGTTCTGCATTATGAATAAGTACCATTCTGTTAATTTTCATGAACCATCATGGCATCACTTAGCTCACATGTAAAAAAAAGGATCTCTAAAGAAAATTGCCAACAAATCTATAGCAAATTTAAGCGGTAGCCTGAACGTACGAATTGACCCAGTTTTTCATAAACTATACTGTCAATCGGATAGTCGACGACGCGCGTAGCACGTAACTGTTGTTAAAAAAACAGGGGGCGGGGGGTTGATTCTCAAAGATAGGAAGGACGAGAAGACGTGGCAACATCGCCAGTAAGAGGGACGGCAAGAGGCGTGAGGGTGAAGGAAGAGGGTAGTAGGGGAGATGTACCGATCAATATGGCAGATGGAGAGGGTGTGGCAGGGGAACGAAAGGGAAGTTTTGAAGACAGGGGGTGGGCCGGTATACTCACGTCGTTCTATACTGTGAATCTGACCTTGAGTCTCTACGGAGATCGGGGCGGGGGGAGGGGGAGAGGAGGGCTCAAGTTTTTCGATTCTAAAACGGGAAGCTTTTTCAGATGCATCCTAATGCAATTTAATGCAGCCACGTGGAAAGCTACATTAAGTCAAGTGCAACGCGTCACGGCGTCGTATTAAATACACGTGAAGTAGTAGCGAATCCTTCAGCACTTTTCAAATAAGAATTACAGGAGGGATACCTTTGATCTTCGACCTTAATGCAGCATCTTTTCGTTACAGGCATTCGACTGTGTTACAGCGTTGCATCCTTAAAACGTATAATTCGTTGTAATATTACTTTGCTGCAATTCCTATTATCGATCCGAGTTTCTACTGACCTAGAACGTGCGTTGCCGGCACACACTCTTTCACGAATTGATCGTCGAATACGTAACACGTTACACGTACGTTTGTGCTTGTGTTGGAGATGCACTTGTATCGTATAGGTGCATCCTAAGTAGGTGTGTATATATATATATATATATATTCTACTGCATTCACCTTACTGGCACTTAGATATATTGCATTGTTTGCAAAAGAAATATAGACAATATTATTATAGACCATGGCCCACATTCTTCAAGTACATATGTCGTATATCTGGCTTGACTTTATCACATATATTTTATTTAAAATTGGTATTACAAGTCCCTGTGTCTTGAGTGTCAAGATTTAAATCGAATATTCATTCAGCAACGTAGATAGACGATCCTAACCTACATATATAGGCAGCGTCTTGAAAATTTCCTGATATTGAAAAGGCGAATCAACTGCAGAGAAATCCTCCTATACTCTTTTCGATCTTCTCTCTCTCTTTCTGTTTTTTTTTCTTTCGTCTTTACGCGAAACTCCCTCCGAAGAAAGTCTATTTATCGTTACTTCGGGTTCCCTAATCCCCAGAGTCCTTCGATCGCAAAGCCGCTTCCTAGGGAACGTCGGTAAGTCTGGCAGAAACCAACTTTCCTTCTGTACCCTCTAGCATCGCTATGTCGAATCAACTCTCTCGGAAGTGCAAAGCCTCAAACTCAGAATAAAAGAGAGACGGGTGGAGGCAGGAAGCAGGAGGCGCGAGAGGAAGAAGGAGGGTAAAGTTTTTTAACGTGAAGAGAAAAAGACGCGAGATGAGAAATATGTAGAGGTAGAGACTCGATGGAAGATATGTGAGAGCAAAATGGTGAGTTCAACTTGAGATTCCAGTAGAACGAGGTATATTTTATATCGACGTAGGAGTCTTGAAGTGAGCCACCTTCCTGGCCTTATCTTTATCGTCGAAGCTCATCCCCAGGACGATCTGATCCCATCCTATCCTATCCCATCCAGTAGGTACATTCCCATCCCGTCCGTCGCGTTCCATAGCGTTCAGGATCAGAAGATTTTTAAGGAGGCTATTTTTCTTCGTTTATCAACTTCCTTATCTACTTCCACTTTTACCTGAGTCACGTGGTACGTTCTGGTACGTTTACGCACACATATTTTATCCCCTTTTTCTTTCCACGATACATCTGGCTAAGAAAAGGCAATTTTCGTTGGTGTTGTTAACCTCTGTATCGCCGAAATTTTTGGAGTTTTTCTTTCCAATTTTTTAAAATATATTTTACCGACATACAGTTTATTTGAATAAATAACCAAAGTAACCCATTCAGTCCCTATATAGAGGAGCCCAGCGGTCCAGAGGTTAATGAGGTGGACTTATAGAGAGGTTAGAGCACTAACCCCATCACATGCACCATAGATCAGTATCCACTTAGCTATGATCAAAGGTGCTTTTCATCTTTCCTATCTTTTCACACTGTTAGCCTGTCTCGAAAACGAATCGCTCGAAAAGTTTCTCGTTTCCCTGAGCACGAATTATCATATCTCATAGAATCTGTCGCTTACGGTTGGTTAGACTTCAGCCAAGATAACGACGTGATGTTATATAAAAATAGAGGCTTCCTCTTCGTATGTTATTTCGCGATCCTGAAGCTTTTCCAGGACTCCATACAGATATATTTCGAGTTTCTCTTACAGCTCCTAGTGACTTTCCATTGAACGTCGCCGCGTCTATCCTCTTCGTTACATCGCGATCCTGGGACCTCAGAGGGATAATGGTCCTCTTTGTATTCCATGGAAACGACCAAGGGGCCTGCCTTGGCTAGTGAATATAAAGAAAGAAACCATTCGATTATGGTAACGAAAATGCCTGTTTTCCTACGGGATCGTAAACTGGTCCCTCTAACTATGTATAACGGTGGACAGTAATTTTTTTCATTTTTTTCGACCGCTCCTGAGACACGAAAAAGTCATTTCCCCGTGACACGTCCTTTCTGAAGGACGATGTTATAATATATATCAGATATTTTTTTTTCTATAAGAAAAATGATAGTAGCGCTTCTTCGACGTTCCTAAATATCGCTAAAAATACTGAAGCTTCTAAGTCAGTGAGTTCAACGCGGATATCCATGACGGTTCCGATCGATTTGGCTTCCGACGTAATAACCTCTGTGGTATTTGACGTCCCGTGCCGGCCCTCACCTCCTAGAATCTTTCGGAGGGTTGGTGAACTCACCCTATGGAATAGACCTTCCAAAGCAGATCCATCTCTCTCTACTTCTATTCACGCCCTGTATACATCCGAGCCCTCGTGGAGTCGTTGACTTCCTTTTCGTCGTTTGATGATCGAACTTCTTTGCTAAGGTTCAACAGCAACCTATACTCTGTTCACGAAAGGAACTGCACGTCCACCCTGAATTAAATGCACTCAGTCTTCTGAGTAATTCTATAGCTATAGTATATCCAGCATGTAGAATTTTGGGAGGAAGGGGTGGTTAATTAAAATTTTAATTGCTATTCCAGAGCTGAGCTCGTTTCAGGAAGGACGACGCTATCACAATTAATACCGGTATACATACTGGCAGGCAGTGTAAAGCATTGTAATTCTGATAGCCATTAAGAGTCCGAAAACTTCTCGAAATGTAAATTTATTAATTTCAAAGTGCCATCCACCTATTTCCCAACACTCGGAACCATGAATCTTGAAGCAGTACCCGCCGAACGGTTTCATCCCTTGTAGAGGCTATGAGGCATTCTGGGATAGTGAGGCCTCAAACGGCAACCGATCCCTCTGGAAACTTTGCATAACGACCCTTCATGCATCACCGTAAGTGTACACGAAAGAGGTTAGAGGGTTTGCCAAAAGGGTTGGTGAATGTCTTCCGTTGACGTGGCAGAGCCTAAGGGATGACTGACAGACATAGGTATCTCCTGACAAGCGAACGCTCCAGGAGCGTCACTATGACGAAGAAGAGTCAACGGAAAATAATGCGGATAGACGCTACCTCAGGAATTCAAGACTTTCCGGAAGTCAGCTATCTTCTTGGTAAATGACTGCCCGTCCTCGTCGTATTATCGTTGCACGGGAATACCGTCGCATTCGGAATCAGATGAACCTCTGGAAAATATACTAGCTTGCTGTTGCATTTTTCATTCGCTGCATTCCTCCAGGTTATCAGAGCCCGAGCGTAGAATTGTTTCAAAACTTTGAGTATCGATCTTCGATATCATTTTTCAATAGACTCCGCGACTCCGATAGCACGTAGTAGGTCCTTGTATTTTTCTATATTTCGAAAAGACCTTTCGCACCCTTTTTTAAAAGTTTGATCAAGAGTTCCAGTTCAGGATTGATCGAAAAGAAAGTTACTTTAGTCAAGTTTGTCCAAACCTTTATTTTCATCCCCTAACACAACGCGTCACGTAATATCAATACATTTTACGAATAATAGAAACACCAGATTAACTATACACGTTATTTGCTTTCGTTATCGAATATATTGATGCGACTGGTGAAAATATTCAGTTCTGACTTGTATAACCATAAATTGTGCCTTGACGTAATATAAATCCTATCATGTTTTTCATGTGATCGATCATTGAGGAAATTTTGTATAACACTATACTCGTTAGACAAAACAATGTATTCCGTAGGTTCCAGTACCGATATTTTACACGCAAAGTAAAGTCCAGACTTGCAGCAGCTGAATAGGTGGTACACCGCGTCAAGCCAGAAGAGTCCTTATAAATTGGCCATGATGCCGAGGATCAAAAGTGATCCTGGAGAAGATGTCACGGGTCTCGGCTTCAGGACTAGATAGGGGCGCACCGGTATACAGCTCATTCAGAGTGAACAAAAGGCAATGAGCCTCGACTTGCTCTGAAAATAATCGGTTGTCCTTTACCATGAGTACCGAGACAATGGGGCTCCCTCGACTGAACTTCTTCATTTTCTTATTTAGCTCGTGCCATTTATATTTCTTCCTCTTCCCTTTCTTCTTGCTCCTTTTAATTCAAATGCAACGCGCTTCCTTCGCGTTCTCTTTATTATCTCCGATTTCTATTCCTTTCATTGTGCACGGATGGATGCTAGGAAGCAGAATGGACGTCTTTGGCGGATGTGACGCGAGGCAAAAGCTCCGGTTAACAAACGGGCGACGTTATCACAGGTAATGGCATCGGGCAAACTCCCGGGACGTTGCTCGGTCGGTAATTTTTCACCCGGTCTGTTTTACCGAACGGAGCTACGGGTAATTATTTTACCCATCACTCAGTCTACGCGAACCCCTCTCTCGTCGCCCTTCCTCCGTCCCATCGCTATTTACACCCACTACTTATCCTCTGGGTAATGCACGATGACGTGCGATAACGTTAACCGTGCACACGTTGATCGATCTATCAGGGACGGATGTCGGTAAAAACGTGAAGGAAGTGGAAAAAATATAGGAACCCCTTCGATTTCAATCTATCACGTACTGGAGCTCTTAAAGAGACAGCTGCGGGTATCATGGGGTTCACTCGAGGGTCACTGAGATAGAAGGGCTCGACTAATTTTGATGGTCGCGTGTACGTCGAAGGACACTTAATCAAGAATTCTCGTTAAATTATCTGGAGACTAAGCAGGTAGACTCGGTCGTGATCTATTGCGGCTTTTTCTTAAGTTAATTCCTATAGATCTTCTTTTGTCATCTGATCGTGAGTTTCCTATCTCGTGGATAGTATGTGTATGCGTGTGCGACTTATTCCTGGCTCTACGATTCTGGCTCGATCATTATTAATTCAATCGGAGTATAGGGATGAAATGGAAGTCAATTGAAAATGAAAAGGTGTGCGAAAGGGAATAAGTATAGAGACAGAACGAAAAGGCAAGGTATAAAACAGCCTTAGCTAACTCGGATCAAGGAAACGAGGGACAGGAAGCTGGTGGGATAGAAGTAATTTCCGGATCGAAAGAAGCCAGTGTCGCAGTAAAAACATAATCAGTGGGATACTTAAAGTTTCTACTTTATAGAACAGTCGGTTTATCAGCCTGATGAAGACCGGATGTTTCTCAATTGAATTTACAATGGACGCCTCATACCTTTCTTCTAATTGATGTATGTACATATATTACAAATCGGTTATAATTACAATCATGCAGCACTTTAAAAGTCATACAAGCCCATTATCAATGATTTTCAATTGAAATAAATTTGATAATTTTTTTAGGGTCATAGGTCATCATGAAACCGCCATCTATTTTGCTTATAGGAACCTCGAACCTAAGGGTATCTAATTTTATTAAAGAACTTCCTCGTCCTACTGGCGACCCTGATCGTTCAAGAAAAACAAAAAAAACAAGTAAAGACTCGAACACGAGTCGACGGTACCTCTGGCTGCTGAGGGTCGAACGGATAACGGGCTTATCGTGCATCTAAGTTTCCGAGAGTTAGTACTTTAAAAAGTAGTTTGCATCTAAATTCGAATTTTAAACTGGTGGGTTTAAGGGCGTCCTGGCAGAAGGGATGGAACGGATGGAGATTGCAGTGAAACCCGAGTAAATGAAGGATGAAGGACGAACGTGAAATTTCTCTAAAGCAATTTTCAAACGTATCTACTTTCAAGATTTCGTCTTCATCCTCGTCATCACCCGTCAGGTGAATCCGTTTTCGTTTTCACCTTTGGCAAGTTGACCCTATTAAGAAGGTCGAACTTTGTACCGACAGAGCACGCTGTGCGAGATACTGATGTATATCACACTTTGGGATATTAAAAGCGTAACCTAAATTTTCAAAATTCCCAAAAGATCTGCATTGTACCACATTCTTGAAAAATGATAACGCTGATAACAGTGAATTTGAGTATCACGTGACAGCAAACCATATGGCAATCCATTAGACAAAATCAATCGCGTCCTTGCACCGGGTTTCGATACTCTGGACATATTCAACGTATAGAAAGTGACCAATCCCTGGGAGTTCCAAACCACTATGGCACTTTGTACATTAATAAAATTGCTATTATTAAAATATTTACATGCTGTACCAAAGCATTCCTGTAGTCAATATAGAAATTTACACTAAAAAATAACTCCATGTACCATGACTCAACTTACGTCGACTCCACATTTATTAAACGATTGATCGTATTAATATTTTCTAATACATTTATTTACAAATAAAGATAATTTACAGCAAAAATATAAGATTTCGAGGTTTGCCCTCGATCACGCGACAAACAGATTAAGATTTCGGAAGATTGGAGCTGGCTCATATATTTATCTTTTTTTTCAATCCTACCTCTCTTCCTGGCACAATCATTAGCCAGCGATTACCGTTCTCACGTGCCCACGCAGTCTCACGAGTAAACGAACCTTCGCGTTCACCTTTGAACCCTACTTTCTTTTACAACTTCACCGCCTCTATTATCTTCTTTAATAGAGAATCAAGTAACAAATCCCCAGCAAAAAAAGGTCTAAAGAAAATGGACATATTTTTTTTTCTAATCCATGCGCACTCAGCTGACATAATACTCGAGCATGATCAATGCTACTGTGTGTGGTACGTCAGAGAAATCAAATTGGCGATACGCTCCATGGTTGGCCTTACTGTCTGGCTATGTCACCCACAGACGCACTACATTCGACCAGGCATCCCTAAACCATCGCTGGCAGTCATTTGCATTGCCGAGTATGTACCTAGTGCCACGGTGAATGCAATGCGTCGCCTGAGCGTCGTTCCTGAATCCGTTATGTTCGATCATAAATCATATATATATATATATATACACACCAGGACAATCCGTTATCTTTAGACGCGTACAGGGTTAAGCGATTGATATCCACTTGGTATGTACCCAGGTGGAAAAGTGATATACGAAAAGTATGCAGATCATATATAGTTCATAAAAGATTTTTCTCACGTTTGACTATGATCACAAACAATTCATATATTTCTTCTCCACCTTCATGTTTGATATATTATATTAAGATGGAATACATTAATTTAGGGTAGCAAGTAGTATGCATCCTCTGAGTATGCCAGGTGTGTTACCTTCAGGTATAATTATGTATATCCATTGTGGTGTGTACCTATGGTTAGTGGATTGTTGTTTTATGTAGAAAGAGGCTCTCCTTTCTGTCTTACCAAGTATTAGGCAGCCTCTTCCGTAGAGATTCATCTTACTGTCCTGAGTAGAGAGGCTGACTGGGGTACGTATATCTTTGAGATTTTGGCCTAGTGTCTCGCGAGGAGAGAGTTAATGGAGCTAGAAGATTTCAGATCCTTTCTTCCATTGTGAAAGGCCCCTTTAAGTTCCTTGGCTTCTACTTGCCGATTTATTAAATTCTACGAATCACAGGAATGACGAAGCCAGGGAATGGAGCGAAACTGAAATTATTATCTTTTCCCCTATCCGCTCGCTCTTCATGATCGTATTGAATCGTTTTCTTGGGAGGGGGGGATGGTCTGGCTATGGTTGGTGCTCAAGATAAGTTATAAGGATTCCAAAGGCTCGTGGGGCGGTAGAAAATATATACTGTCGGATCATTAGTAAATAAAGGGATGCTGACTTTTAAGGGACATTGTTATATGAGTATGATATTTTATTTTTTGTTTTATACACGACATTTATTTTATTTTTATTAATTTTTTACACTCTAACGATTATCATTCCTAATGCATTCTTTAGCTGGATAACCTTCCGAGTTATCTCGTGTAAGATATAGCCTGTCTTCGCAAGAAATATAGCATAGGATTAAATAAACGGCGCTTATTAAATAAAGATGGAAATCTCTTTCTAGACGATTTTACTCGGTAATAAGTAAAGGAATGAATTTCAAGTGGATGATAGTTTTTAATTCTACGTTTATTATCTCAGCCGTGCAAATTGGTAGAATGCGAACATCCTTAAATTCTATATTTGCTTTGAAATGAGGAGATCCCATTGACAGAAACAAACACAATGACACGAAAAGAAAATTATAAAAAGCGATCTTCAGAACTGGTGTGAGAATTCGCTCAGAGATAAACGTATTGAAGGACACAAAGACATGCAGATCAAAGGCGATGGATACGAGGCTCTACGTGGATTCTTAATCGTGCGACAAGTTCATAACGTGTACGTTAAATCCAATATTTCAAAGCGATTCGCTTATTTCTGAATTCCTGAAGAAAATTCCTTATATTTTCCAAGATAATTAAATTCGTTGAAGAAAATTTTTTCGTCCTCCTGATCCAAAGGGTTGTTCTATCGCATCCCTGTCACAGTGCAAACAACCATACAGATACAGGTTGCTGATATGCCAGGAACGGATATCCATGCGAATTTTAGTATTTCACCATTATTTAATCAACAATGGTGAAACTGAAGAAAAGTGCTCTTAAGGAAATAGGAAAAGTTTAACTGTTATCAGCGATCTCCCTGTTACCTTTGAAATTCTAATTCAGCAACAACGCCGCTTTTACACCATAGCAACGTCTAGGTATCTGATACTCAAAAGCCATAAAGTCCACCCCAGCCAAATCGTATATCAGTACATAACGGCTTGCACTTGGCCAAAGGATAGGATAAAGTAGAGCCGGATAACGAAAACATGGACGAAGCCGTTCTCTCTGTTTACCAAAGCAACATCCGTTTCCCACGTAGCCAGGACGCTCAACAGCATCCTCGTCCAGTATAGCCAGGCATTTGTTATAATTAGCGTCACAGACACCCTGTCAGCCGCAAACCACTGCCTAGAATTCCTCTGCATTCCCAGTCAGAATGCCAAGCTCGTATATGTGTACACTACATATCTACTCCCTGGCGCATATATCCGATAGAGAATCTAGTTACAGAGTATCTGTAGATGAAGATCATCTTGAGAAAATGATTCAAAGTAGAACAAAATTTTTTTCAAAATGGAAATAAATTCTTGGTAAATAAATAATAATGATATATCTTGAAGATTCATGACAGTCCTGGTACGGTTTATGTCACGGGGTTAAATACATTACAGGATGAAGTCCCGTTGTTGAACAGGGTTAGTGCACGTGTATGTACGTCTAGAATGATATCTATGCATGGACACGTCACCGAGGCTTTGCAGGGATCAACCCTAATTACGATAAATTACAGAACTGGTGCCGTTGCTTGATGTAGATTGCAACCCTTTGCTTGGCGAGATGGAAATGTACGATATCGTTATTTTTTGCTTGTTACCTTGTATTCCACTTTCCCTTTTTTTTCCATTACTCGCACATGTCACGACCTTCTTTAGCCTCCTTAGCCAGTCGCTTCTCTTTAAGAGCGCTGATAATCAAGCTTCGATCTGCGTGCAGGGTTTCCCACCTGAAAAGCGAATGCTCCGCTTAACTGATTGGCGACTCGTGAGCCACTCGCAGGAAAATTATTTTTTTCGATACGAGATTGATAAAACGTGCTTGCGATAATGCGGCCCCTTTGTCGATAATGAAAAAGCATGTGCGGAGGATGAAACTAGCTTGCAGATTAAATTTCCTTTTTGAATTCAAGACCGAAAGGACTACGTGACAAGAGCTACTAATTAGGCACCTTTTTATATGCAAGATAAACGTAGAGTGAATTTTTATTTTGTTGTAACTTTTATCGTCACTACGGTAGATCATTGATAAGCTTGATTTGTCATTCCGAGGATTTAACGAAATAAGATACGTACCCGGACGTAATCTTGAAGATTTTTGTAAAACGCGATATTTAGTTTGTTCGTATGGACGGAAGACTTTGAATATTTTATATATAAACTATTTTATGATTTATATTTTACATATAGACACGGTATTATATCCATATTCTTATAGTATCTGGCTCTTACTATATACGTTGAATATACCTAGTGTAATATACATATATTGTAGATACTTCGATTTATAGAGCTTTTCTCACGAAGTACGAGCAGCTTTTATTCGTTTCTCAGAATGTATAGAAGGTAGTATAAGACGGAGGCTCAATTTCAGAAACAAACTGACTTCGTCCGCGCACGGAAGCACGGCCCCCTTCCTCCTCGTTCCTTCCGTCGATTTTGCATTATTTGTTGCTCCAGACAAGGGATTCAAGAAATAGACATATATCTTGACAGTCCCGTTCGCTTTCGGGACGAATGTTTCCTGGTGAATTGACGAAATAGTAAAGAAAGAAGTACATACAGTGAAACCGAAAAACGGTCGAGTAAAGAAACTACGATTACAAGCGGAAGAATGGAAATGCTGAAGAAATTATAACGGGAGTTCCGGTCTTGAGAACGGGGGCTAGGATATTATAATTATGTTAGTACGGAACAGAGACAAACCAGTGGCAGCCATCTTTGCATTGAAATAGGGAGTAAAGACTTTTTAAAGACTTTAAAGACGTCAGGGAAGAAGCGAGGACTGAGTTATTCATCGCGCCGGAAGTTTAAGAAGCAATGGGGATGTCCGTGTCAGTTTTTAGTATCTTCGTGGCTTATCATTGTTGACAGATTTTTGTACAGTGAATGAGAGACTTTGTTTGAATATCCTGCTTCTTTGATTTTAATTTCTTCGTTTTCTTCTTTCGCTTTTCTTTATATCTGGGAATGCACCTGGACCGGAAGTAATGAAGATCTCAAGAGTAGAAACGAGTCTCGGACGTTTTGATACGTGTGTAGCTTATCTATGGTTTATAGGTTATATTATCTCTATAGCGTACTAGTACGTGCTCTTTGGATTTATCGGATTTATATATTTCGAAACCGTTTGTCTCTATCGATCACAGCCAGAACGTTAGAACGTCGATAAACTCTTTTACGGAATTTCCGGTCATCACAAAGAGACACTTTGAGTGTATCTAAGGACGTTTAGTTATTGTCAAATAAAACGTCGTAACTATTCAGAAGTAAATTTTTCTTCAGATATTGAGTAAAATATAATTCTTGATATTGGATATGTTATTTATTGAGTCATATAGTTGTATAAATATCGTAACAAAAATATCTATTGCACGTGCGAATATTTTCAAATAATTATTTATATCGTAATTGCCACGAAAAATATTTATTGACGATTTAATGAAAATAATACCCCATGCCAAATTTTCGCAACGTGCCGTATCAATTTGTAGCTTACACGTGTGACAGAACGCGAAATATTATTAACGCGAAATTTTGTATCCGCCCTGATACCCGATTGGAATAACAAAGGAACATCGTTATTCGTAACAACGTCCACCATAAGTTATAGGTTATAGGTTATACGTGTATCGCTTTAATGTATTTGAAATAGACCCTGATAACCAAAAAAAAAGGCTCAATCCCACCGAGACGATAACCTCCATGGAATATTTTATTTTACGTTACTTTTCGCATTTTTTAATATACCCGACGAACCAGAACTTCCCCACGGAGTGTGCTTGCAGCTTCATGAGGATTCAGGGGAAAGCTGGCATATTGGATTCGTGCGCAAAATTTCGAAGCGAGGATTTCGAAGTAAGTTTACAATTGTGAACATGTATTACATACAGGGCCATAGTACATATACATATATATATTAAGTACAGAGATTAACTATGTACAATATAGAGTAGTTTTATAAAGCTATAAGTGCGGAAATATATTGATATCATTATCATGAGTAAATTATAAATCTGAGAGACGCTATACGTTTAATTATAATTGTCATGTCAATTAAATTGATTGAAATTTTTTTTCATTGAACACGACATTCCACGGGATTAACAGAGTTATTATATATCTGGTAAACTTCAAACTCTACAAGGGTCCCTGTCGAATATTTGACATTTAACAAAGACATAATTAAACGGATTTATAAAGAGTCTGCAGGGCCATATTAGTAAGGCTTTTTTAAAAATATAATTTCACTCTACATGACTTTTGAACGCTGGTAAAAAAATTAAAAAAAATTCGCTTAACAAAGCTTCTGAACAATGCCAGAGAAGTCCACAGTCCATGGAATTGATTTTAGTACGTAATATTACTCCTAATAAAAACTTGTCAAGTAGTTAGAGAAAAACGAAGATACACCAAGAATGTCGGAGAATAATTTGTAACAGGATCTAAGAATAATGGCGTTAGCTAATTAATCCTTAGTCGAAGTGGTAGTTGAGCGAATTTGGTCGAACATAGATGAAAAAGGACACCGCGTCAAACTTTGATGAACCTATGTATAGGCGATCGGCTCAGCTCGACTTTCAATCGTTCGCACAAAAGGTACGTGAAAAACAAAGGGTCACACCCGAGGGAATTAAAAAGCAATCGTCCACGAGATAAATAATTAACGACGGAAATGGAGACACAGCGGATGGAAATCGTCAGTTCGCCAGGGTTTTGTGCCTCGTAGAAACTTTCCCAAAGGGTGAAATGACGTCCGTTTCGTTTCTGTCGCGACAGTACGGAAACCCATTTTAATCGAACGATTTAACTAATAGAATGAGAACGTGCCGTAGCCCGTTGCGCTACATTGGTTTCTCTATTAAGCCACCAGAGCTCTCGCAATCGCATCGCAACTAAAAACTTGCCGCAGTGAATTGTGGGTATGGGAGAAGGACGCCTCGTAGAAATTGATTCAATTAAACGACTGTATAATTGACAGCGACTCAATTATACAAGGCGCAACTGGGAGTTGGGTAGTGGTGGCTGTACATTGGCAGCGTTGCGACACCTACTGATGCAATTGCTGATACAAGGGTGCGAAAGGGATAAGGGTGGTTTTGCGAATGGGTCGAGAGCTAATTATTGATAATATACACAGGTAGGGAAAGAGGGAAGGGAGGAGAGATTCACTAAGGGAAGAAGGAATAACAGAGTGAGAAGAAGAGAGAGGGGGAGAGAGAGAGAGAGAGAGAGAGAGAGAGAGAGAGACTGGTTATGAAGCTCTTAAGGAAATAGAAACTTCAACACCGTCGTCGCTGTGGGTAACGAGGCGTGAAGAGCGGCTTGCGGTTTCCGGCGAATGAATATGTCTCTATGTATGTCACTATGATTCTGCACGTACACGTACGTCTATGGCCAAAGACTGAGTAGACGTACTGACACAGCCACACTTGGTGGACCTAGTGTAGTCCTCGAAAGAGGGTCAGGGGTTGGAAAGGGTGATCAAGAGAGGGAACGTACCGTAGATATGTATTGTCTATGTAGGTGTGTATATATATATATATACATATACCTGAAATTCTATAACTAACGAAACGTGGCTGAATGATCACGTAGCGCAGCACCAATGGGCATCGCCGATCCAGCATCCAACCTTCCATCTGTATCCCTGTCTCGCTGGGTTACACGAAACTTTATAATCACCGTCTAGACCAGAGAGCAATTTCATCCGGACAATTGTTAACCTTCACAGTCTGCGGTGACAGTTGATTTAAATTCAGACACTCCCAAGAAAACTCTTCGAGTATATAAGGGTCGGGACGATCTTTATATAAATATGGTATTTTTATTGAACGAAAGAAACAATTTTCAAAGGATCTTGAGCACAGGTAACTATCTGTATAGATATATACTTGAGTACCTTATCGTTAACGGTCATTGGACGATTTTCTCGTAAAGTGCCAAAAGTCGGTAGTATCCTTCCCGTATCCCATATGTACCTACTTGGAAGAAATTTATCGCTCCTGGTTGCCGATCCTCTCTAGAATTACTATCGCCTTCAGACTATTACCACGGAAATCTCGTTGGGCTTTCCTGTTTACGATCAGTTCTCGGCTATCGATCAGTTCACCCGGAAAGATTACATTCTTCATCCTGGAAAGGATAATCTCATCCCCGTCTACTCTGGAAAAATAATGAAAAGTGTCCCGACGTTACAACCTGTCCGATCCCTAAGGAGTAAGGGACGAACTGGGATAGAGAGCAAGATGGCCGATTGTTCTTTATCAACGAAACACAAGACCGTTCCCTTAAGCGTCTCCGAAAAGAGAATGACGGGTAGGAAGGTAAGGGTAGCTTCGTAGTTAGCGGGTATAGCAGTCTTGGTATTGGTTAGGCTGAGGGTAACACGGCGGGTGATGCTGCTAGCTCGGCTGTTTCCTCATCTATCCTCTAAGTGGGGTAGCCACGTACAATGACGCGGATGAGATAAAAAAACGGCGTGAAAAACCGAGTCGAAGCGACACTCGGAACTGAACCAGAAGATACGTACCTGCCCCTTACCGGAGACTCTGGTTCTACGTCTCCATCACCAAAGAGGAGAACAAAACAGGTCAAAGCTCTGGCAATGGCCTCCCGCAAATAATTACTAACATCATCCATCACTGCATTTTCGTTCCCTTTTTTTTCCTCTTCTTCTTCCTTTTCTTTTCCTTCGACCACCTTTGTCTCCTCGTACAGACTCGTGTCCTAGCTGCCCTGCAGTGACTCCACTATCCATCTCCCTCTACCGTGATAGGTATAGCTTAGCGTGGGTGGTGCACTGTGTACTCCACAGAGCAAACTCCTGGGAGTAGTTACTCCTGTGCAGGATCAGCCCACCACGTCAGTTTAGCGATTAAGGTGTGGGACTAGGATATTTTTTCTCCGTTCCTCAAAGTTGTATAACCAAAAAAAAATCCATCGATACTTTATCGTCCTTCACAAAGGAGTGGATTGAAAATCGAATTTTCCGACTGAATCTTTCAATGTGTAAAGTATCATTTCTATGAAGTTTCCAGTGGTATTAACCACGAGGGGAGGCGAAGATAACCATTTTTTTTCTTTTGATATCTCAAAACTCCGTTTATCGAGGCGAGACGCGTCTGTATCAAGAATATTCTCGATCAAGGCAGACATGAAAAAAAATATATCCGATTTAGTAAAATCGTAAACGGGGTCCGAAGCAAAAGTATAACCTCGATATGCGATAACATAAATATAGGATCCTTTTACCATAGACCGCGATATGCGAACGCAAAGTAGATACCAGTAGAAGCGTGATATTCTGGTATATAGTCTGTTTCAGTATGGAGACTATACGGTACGATACAGAAGAACTTTACTCCTTCGTACAGAAGCTTGAGAATTCGTATTAAAAGTCGCTTACGGGGAGAGTATCCAGATTAAATCCTGCGAGGATTACGTTGAAATGATAAAAAAAAATAAGTAATTTTATTAAATCCTTAAACCAGTCCCATCGAAGGAAGATCAAGTAAACTTATCAAAGCCCACTGCTGAAAGTGTTTTGCGGATTATAATTCTGTTTTCAAATTTCTAATTCCCTGAAATATTTATTCGCACTGTTTCCATTTCGAAAACCAACCGCAATACACACGCAAGGGTTTCCGTACCTTGTAGCGTTTAGAAAATCATTAAACTCCTATCGTTCGTATCTCACGATATTGTACCCATTTTATGAGAAAATCTATTCTCGTAACAACCACACGATATTCCGCCTCGCGATCGATACTAGTTGACGTTTAAATATTTTAACAGTCACTACCAACTTCCCTCGCATTCTGGACTAGTTGAATTTACAGTGAAAACAATGACGGAAATAACTCTACATATGTCTATGACAGTTAATACGTATTTACGTACAAATTCCTATCTTTAAATATTATTAGATCAATATTGTGTTTACCAAGAGTAACTAATCTATAACATCCTTCATTAAACCGACTAACTTACCCCCTCGCACCTTTTGACAAATTAATCAGCTCTCTTATCAGTAGAAGTCAGAATGCAGGACAAAGGACGAAAGTGGAGGGTGAAGAGTTAAGCTTCGTAGGGGGTTAATAAGGTGGTAAGAGGCGAAAGGGATACATGGAAGCTAGTAAGCAAAAATATTATTTTGTATACGTATTTATGCATATATATACTACAGGATTGGTATGTTAAATGGGAGTAGAAGATATATAGGGAAAAGATATATAGAAATTGTAAATGGCAGCCTTCCCACATCTCATAAGCTTTACCAGTTGTTATTTTCATTCGGATGATAATAATTTCATAAGAGAACTGTGTGTGTGTATGTATTGGTGTGTGCAGTTTAACTACGTCGAGCGTGTTGGAGAAAAAAAAGGTTTACTTAATTAAGGGATTGTAGCATGTCGTCCTATCTCACTTGGTAACCGAAGACTTATAACCCTTTCTCTCTCCCCCCCCTCTCTCTCTCTCTCTTGCTCTCTCTTCTACCTTTTTCATGCTTAGAGCAGCAGAGTTATCTTATTTTCAATTAACTTCATCGCCGGCCAATTGCCGCTGGCTGAAAGTGGCTAGAAGGGTTAAGGTCGCAAAGCGTCGGCGTCATGACGTTCCGGAAATGCTGGCGCGCTTGTGCCTTCAGACACATTAATTTCGCCGATTAAAATGTCCCCGGTTGGCAAGGAAGAAAAGCAAAGAGTTGGGTCGAGGGTCAAACGTGAAACGGACATGCGGCCAAGCGATAACCGGCTTAAATAGTATATATCATTTATAACTTATGAAAGGACTTTACCATACTGTAAAATTGTATGCTGGACTGATTAAGACTTTCTGTATACCGCGAGGTTACACTGTTCGGAGTTATTAATTAGTTTACATTAATATACAACTTTTAATATCAAATGTGAAATATGCTACTTTAAGAAGCTTCATGAATTTCATAAATTATTTTGAGTATAGTTTATCTGCAAATTTTTTAATTAAACCATCCAGACAGTCTGAAAATCTTTCTGAGCAGCAGCCAGCAGTGGTTGGTCCACAGAGATGACGGAGGTCAAAATAAATTATGTAAATCTAAAAGAGCGTTCGATTAGATTTGAGTTGAAAAATAGCAGGCTCTTTTCACAAAGAGGCTTTAGGATATCATTGCGCCATATAAAACGTATGGATCTCACCGTTACACCCCAATAAATTGAATTTATTTACGGACACAAACTCGACCGACATAGTATGGATGACGATACAATGGATTACGTGTGCACGGAATCGATCACTGAACCCATATATGTATTGCACGTCCATATAACTATATTTATATTTACTATAGTTACCAACTTCAATACAGGTTATACCGTCCATACCTCGGATATTTTCTCCGTACGTTTTTCCGATTTCCTGATATTAAAACATTCAATATCGAATGGAGAATTGGTATGGGACCGAGGATCCCGGTTCGTTGTGAACATCCCTAGAATTTCATTACGGTAAGAGTAACAGGCAAATTTGTTTGTACCGTTAACATATGCGCATAAAGAGGATACAGAATTAAAATTCTTGTACCTTTCCCAAAACTATATATATACAGATGGTATATATTGAAAAAAAAATACTAAAAGGTATAGAGACAAAATCTGTATAGAATTTATGAATAAAGAGTTTATGATTTGCAAATTATAATTTTGATATGAAAGGAATTTATTATAATATCGATGATGCGCATGAAAATATATGTTGACAAGAAGGAACTCTGTGAATAATTGTTTATGTCAATTTAAAGATTTTTGTCGCTGGACCATTTTTGAAATCCTGTTGGATTAAACTCAAAGATCTTCTAGTCACTCGGCTGTATAAATTAGTAATTTTAACAGATTTTGGAAGGTTCAAATTTTAGCATTAATTTCAGCCGCGAATTAGTTAAATTTTGACATCAACGATTACACCAGAGATGATCGCAGCATCTTACTCGTGATCCTTTTTCAAATGATATTAACATTAATGCGTATTAAACCTCGTCTCTTAATCCTGTTGGCATGACGAGACGTGCCAATGAAATTATTTATGAAAATAACGCGCTCAAGCTATTACGAATAATACCAAGATTTTGCAGAACATCCTCCTTATCGCAAACAGGGGCTTTTCTTAAGTACATATCCTATCTATAAACAATGTAAATCCCAGTTAGCCGGGTAACCAGGTAATCTTTGAAATCGGCGTATTATCCGTGAAAATTCAACACAGCATGGGTAGACTGTGCGTCTAGAATGTTGATCAAAATATACAAGCCTCTGGTATATGCTGCCGACTACGCATTTAAATCTTAGACTGTGTTAATATGACGTAGGTAAATTTAACAGTATTTAGGTACCAAGAGAAATCTCATATAACTTACTGAACACGTAAGCACTTTGGTATTTGGTTACTTAGTAGCAACAATTAATTGGACACGTTGCTCGTTATACATATAAACTTAGTCTATCTAATATCGGTGAAATTTAATTATTCATTTGATAACATGAGGCGAAAAAGGAAATAGATGGCAACATGGGTCTCTGGTTATTATAACATTTCAACAAATAATATACAAGAAAAAACAAAAGAGATAATCTTTGTAACGATTATATGGTATGGGATAAAGATGAAATTTTAACAAACAACGATCGGTTAATTGTAATTGAATAATTCCTTAAGAATAACGTAATCGGAATTTACCTACTATAGGATTAGGCATCAGTTAATATTATTCCCTCACGTTTTACCGCAGCAATTTCGCAAACTGCGCGTTAAGCTCAGGGTCGATTATCGAATGTGTATGTGCTGGAGGGATAATCGAGGGTAGAAAATGGCATATGGTTATTTCGGTTGCGATAGAAAAGGTATGTTATACCATTTGTATGGGTGTTTTAATCGGCTTCGTTCTAGGGGGTTGTATTGCGTAAAGTTACCAGACAGGACCGGCACTTGGTTATCTTTCAATTATTCTCGCTGACTATGTTTCTAATACGTGCAAGAGAAGGTTACTCATAATTTTTTTTTTACCTTTACAGACTATAATTACGCAACTAATCGTCTAAAAGACAGGGACAGTTTTCAACTTGTCATTTGTCAATATAAATTGGCATACACGTATAATTGTCATATATGACGTACACGTGCTATACATGCCACGTACAGTATTTTAATGCACGCAAATCGTGATCATATTATATTTTATACATGTCATGAGAATAATTATAGATAATTTGAATTGATATTTTTAAACTGATATAAAAATTCGCTCATCTTTCAACATGGCTGAAAGAGTGTTCCAACATTTTTTTTGAGATACCGATGAATTCGTGTCGCCGACTGCACATAAAAGGCATAAACGACACGTTTCGCTGATCGCATTCATGCAGGGTTTTTATTCCTGATGGTTTGGACAGAGTTAACTTCACGGCCCACTGTGTCGAATGGAATGATCATCCTGTACGTATGCTATTATTTTTTTGTCTCCTGGTTTTCAAAGTTTTCAAACGAATCCGCAGATTTTTTAGAAACACCATCCATCACGACACACTCAATTTCCAAATATTCAATATTCGATATTTCATTTTTTTAAATTAAAAACAAATAGTTTAAAAAGGATCAAATGTGTCGGGTAAATACTGCAAATTGAACTGGACGACTATTTTTGAAACGAGGGCTTCGAACGCTTTTATATGGGCAGTAGCCATTACTGTACGCTCGAGTTAACAGTACAGTTCTTATGCGTAGGTAACGTATTTACCAAGTAAATAGTCGAACAATATTTGACAGAAAAATCAGTTTATCCCTTTAATTCGTGAATTGAAAGATGAAAAAAAATACATAGCATCTTTGAAGATACGAGAAGACACTTCACTGGGTAACTTAATTAAGTCTAATTCAATGGATTGTTGAGGAAACGTAATTGAGGAGATCACATTGCAGTGACGCACTGCAGGTATGTATAAGGACTAAATGTATTTTGGTATCTAAAAATTTTACCCACCTCGTTAAGAAAACCACAAACGGTTGGGATCGGAGCGAAGGTTGTAATTTCCAGTGAGATACTTGACGTCAAACAGTGGATAGGGGAAAACCAAAATTTGGACCATTGATAACGAGACTATGGGATGAAATAAACTGAAAATGAAAGAGATAACGATTTGGTAAGGGGTCATAAGGGTGGCTGAGCACTTTGAGTAATAAATTTGATTCTACTGGAATTCTACGTTTCTCTTCGTCATATAGAAATGCGTCATATCGCTGTTGGGCTTTTCATAAGCGACTCTTTTTTTCCCCACCTTCGCTTGTACCTATGCTTCTGCCGCCACTTTAGTCTCTGTTAATTTGATCGACAAATCAAATAACGTTGTTACTGCTTGCGAGAGTACCGCAATTGCCTGAGGCGAGGAAAATGCCGTTACGCGTCGTTGAGTCAATATAAAGAATTTACTTAGGATATACGTCATTTTATTCTAATAGCAAAGCAACTTAAAAAAATAAGGGATTATTTCATTAGAATTCCCTGGCAACGTATGCCCTATTCAGTATTCTTAACGTGAGATTGAATTAGAAATTTATTTTGTTAGAAATGTAGTTAGACACTTTATAAGAGCTTTTTGCGTGTCATGCAAATGCGCGTGAAAAGAAAAATGTTTCTGTACCAAATTGGAATTTTCTGTTCATTTTATCAGAAATCCCCACTAAGATTTAGTATGGGGTACTGCAAGTCCATATTGAGATTGAGAATATGATTTATACCATGTAATAACGTAAAGGACGTTTCGTGCACCTGAATCTTATGCGCCTTGCCTGTATTTTCAAGGAAAATAAAGCAGTGATACTTACGTCTGGCTAGGATTTAGTAAGAAAAAAAATTTCAGACTTTCATTCGTTCCATTGGACAATCGCCAGAGGGCCAGCAAATCGCCTCAAGCCTAACTATAGGACGAAATAAAGGATAAGAGCATAGAAGTTGCAATAACTCTTTTTATTGACCTTGTTTATCTCAAGGTGACTCGCACAAGGAGCAATTTCTTAATAACGTGACCATTCCCATATTCTCATATACCTAAATTGAGTTAACCTGCGAATAGTCGCGCGAATTTGTTCTCCATTTGAAAAGCATTGAGCTGAGGTACCTCAAACATCCAACGCGCCTACTTCCGGTTTAATTGCCTCTCCGTTGCGATTAAATACGATGAACTCAAAGCAGCATTTCAATTGAAATGCTTAATTGAAGAACCTAATTATTTCAAACCCTAATTAATATCAAATTAAATAGCATTACAATGAAATGAAATATAGCAACACAATTGACACCAGTGTAATCAATTTTAAATCAACTGAGTATTCTGCATAAGCAAAATTTTAGCTTTTTATTTTTTCATTACATACTTTATTGCATAAATTTCATTTTTCCAACTAACTCTTATCTGGTTAACAACAAATGGTCCTATTTTTTTTAGCAATTCCAATGTGGTTACTAGTGATTACTTTATACGATTTACGCAATCGTTATAAAACATCCCTCGTGATGAGCGACATACAAAAATGCTGTACTACCCTCCCTACATGTACATTACAAAGAGAACAAGCCATGCGTCCCGCCTGTACAATTTATCAGACATTCAATGTAGATACGAGATGAAATATGCTTACGGCGCTCTTGACTATCCAAGGTATATAACGTTTACTCCGATTCCTATAACTACCCTCGACAACATTAAGCGATACCGTCGCGACGCCCTTACTGCTTGTCATATATTTTTCTGGCCTCGAGACAGCTCGTGAAATTTCGCATCCCTTATCGGTTTATAATGCCCTAAAAGTACACAGTACATACCACAGTATATATGTATCATATATCACATAGTATAGTTATATTTCTTACAAGTCGTCTATACTGTTCTGTGGATAAATTCATTCTCGCTAAATATCTCGTTGAGGGGTTAAAATTAACTGCTTCCATTAAACGACATATTGATGTCATATCGCACGATGCGAAATTCGCCTTAATTTTCAAGTATCTTAGACACCCTAATTACGGACCTCGATCGCAAATCAAATCGTTCGTCGACACGATTCTCCATTGAGAGCCGAAATGAAGGTAAACACAATGGCGAATCAAGCCAAGGTAACAAGGTGAATCCACAAGGGATGCGATAGCAGTAATCTCGTAAATTCAAATCCCTATAAAATCCATAAGCGGAAGTGACCTTGATCTCTTTGACGGATGTTGCGTTTGATGTGAGCGATCGAATGATCAGGCTTCTCGACAGTGGAGACACCTGGTGCTAGTTGCTTGAAACATTTTCACAAGGCTACTAACACTGCCTTCATCGTGCGTCAATTATTTATGACAATAGACACTCTGACGTGCTTTGTCCAACCTTGAAGACACTCTTTCCCCTAACTGTCTGATTTCAAATGCCTTCGAAAGTACCCTCTTTTTTTTTACTACTATATACTATATCCACCCTCGACGAGCATTGTATCAGGGCGATTAAACTTTCCCCAGAGAACTTGCAGCATTTCTATACCACCCTTGCGTTGCTATCGGCAGTTGCGCGGGCGAATCTTTATTTATGTGACGGATACATCGCAGTGGGATAAAGCTGGGTTTAACGACGGCAGAAACTTTGAAATTCATGGAGTCAGCCTTGTGCCTTAAGCTTTTTGATAAATATATGTCGATGTATGTCACGCGTAAAGCGAGTGGCCGAGGCGAATAATTTTGAAAAAAAAAGTATATTTGAACAGGAGTGAATATGCAAAAAAAATACGTACAAGATTTAGAGAATTGAGGGTTGATATTATTAACTTTGAGTCGAATTATATATGGGAATTTAATTTTTCTCTCTCTCTCACTTGAGTAAGATGAAGTATTATGGATTGCAAGAGGTGTCACTCTCCAAACTAGCAATAGATTAGAGAGAGCACCGGATGAGAATCTGGGATGCCGAGTAGGTAGGGGATGCTGGGAAAGGACCGAGGAAGTGATTATACACGGAACGATATTACCCTGGCTAACTTCGATGGAGGAAACTGTGTTCTGATGCAACCGTGGCATCGTTACGATCTGTTATCCCCATGCTGACACCAGTCGCGTACTTTACCTTCTGCATGACCTCTCGTCATCTATAACCCCTTTAGGCATTAGCTTATCATTCTGGATATAGTGATTATACGCTGATTAACTGCGCCTCGGTTCTCTCTCGATTAGCAAGATGCATTTCTGGTGCAATTTAACTGGTGTCTAAGCTGCGCCTAAAGCAGTACTAGTTAAATTGACCTGACTACATTTTAAGACTGATAATTTCATTGACAACAGATTACGCTTGCTGATAAGGCTTGCAATAAATTTTATCAAACGTCCTTGAAATATTCATACAATTTTATTATCCGTGTAGAACTTTCAGAAAATCTCAAGGGTACTCGACGTTGTACTTAAGCCAGAATTCTTAAGCGTTCGCTAAGGGTGGCTTGCGAGTATCGTGTAATCTTTGTTGCATTTCTGCAGATCGCTGTCTCAAAAGCTTGAAGAATTAGACGGATAATCCTTAATATCCTCGACGTCCTTGTGTCTGCAACAGTAAGACGTACGTAGGTACAGCAACAAGGTGAGGGTAGACAACGCAGTAAAGCTAGCTAGAGATGACTCGAAGGTAGAAGGTTGGGTTAGGTAATGGATAATCTCCCTGTGGCGGGTTGCCTTTTTCATCCCTCATCCTGAAACTATAAAACGTCCGTTTTATAACCCTGGGCAGCGCAATATACGTGCAACGTGCAACCTGCACCGCGCTAGGTGCAATGTGCAAGGTGCAAGGTGCATCGTTCGAGTTGTGGCTGCAGCCCGACTGGCGGCCCTTTTCGAATCGCTCTCTCGGTTTACATAAATTTCACGAAAGGTGAAGGAGGCTTGGCAGGGAATGAGAGAGAGAGAGAGAGTATGCGAGTATATATATATACATATACATATACATATAAGAGTAAGTGAGTGGTCAGAGAGTCCAGGGGAGAAGTTGACCAGCGTCAGGGAATCGCAGCAGCAAATCGAGTAATCTAGTGGAATAATTAAAGTTCCCTTCCCGAAGTCGGATATGAACCGAAACACGAAACGACCTCGGTACTTCCTGAAAATTGAATAAGTCCCGAGGAAATTGCTCGGCAATTTATTGACTTGAATTTAATAGGTAACATTCCACAGCGCTGGACCCACTTAATGGATCCGCATGTAATATAGGTATCCGTACCAACTTAGTTTGCTTGGTATCTATAGATGGTTGCCAAAGTATCCACGCTGGTTGGTTCTCTTCACACGTTTTCCCACGTTTCCCTCCTTATAAATCCCATGAGTAAAGCCCTCCTTCGTTTTCATTGAGATCGGAACCATTAGCGAAACCCACTGTGAGTCCACGAGATGTCCTTTAATGAGCTCCAACCACTCTGGGAATAACTGTTAACCCATCCCACCTGTCTACCTATATCCGCACATGAATTTACTGTCGAAAGTAGTACAATATAAATGCGAACGAAATATCCATTCTTTTCTAGCGGGTAGGGGGGCGGGGGGAGGCGAGGGAAAATTCTCAAAGAGACAAATATAGTGCAATTATGTAACCAGTTGGAATGCTGTGGATTCTACTGTTTTTATTCCGTGTGACGTTAGTTATTTATAACGGGTAATATTGCTTCCTCTTAATCGTCCTTCGTGTATGCAGAACTGCAACTGCAGAATCTGCAGAGGATTTGCGTCCGATGCACAAAATTGTTATCATCAAAGCTAACGCATGATTAATTAACAGGGAATCGTGTATCATATATTTTCTCTTAAATAATTTATCTGTAGATATATTTAGATTTTTTATGCTCTTAATTTCGCTTTATCGTAATGCTGAATTATCGTCAATCTCGGTAGTCGACACGTGTGCACCTGTCGCTTTGCCTACGAAACTACAGTCGTGTATAATGTGAAATAGCAGCCATTCCAGGAATTATGAAAGTTTCGGAGCTAAATTGCATAACTGTTTCACTTAATTACGAGCATCCTCCAAAGTTATCTTAAAATAATTGGTTAAAACCGCTTAAATGTTAGCATAACTTAAAAACTGTTAGTATCACTTTTTTTTGCATAAATAAGTTAACTTGAGAGACACGTGTCTGCTTTTTTCTATAGAAAAATGCTTCTTGTCAGGGTATACCTCCCCATTTAAGGATGATCTTTGTGCGTATAAATTTCCATAAAGATGGCGTATTTATGTTTATAAAAAAAAATGTAAAGCAGCAGACTCATCGTCTCTGAATTTAGAAAGGACACGCATTAGCACGTATAATCGAATGACATAGCGTAATAAAATAATCGCGATGAAATTCTTCTCACATTTGCATAGCTTCCGGTAGCGAGGCCTCACGCGCATAAAGGCCAGAAGGTCGCCAAAGTAGAGAAATCCAGGAGAGCTAAGGTTGTTCCTTGGACTACGTAGTAAGACGTAATGAGAACTGGTTTCATGCCTTGACTGTACGACGTGACCCTGGGGAAATCTTGCCCATCCACCCTTTAGGACAATAATCTTCGCGAAACTCATTACGGGCAACTTTCTGCGTTAAAGACCATTGCCAGCCAAGGTTAAGAGAAGAAGCAGAATCTCGTTTGTTCTATCCATAACAGGGACTCTTATTTTGTAAGTGCTCTTCTCGAATTTTCAGGGACTTTTCTAGGGACCCTAGAAGGCTATTAAAAAAACAGTACACTTTATGACGGTTCCAACCAAGGGTTGGCTACCACTGAGAATCCATATACATTCGCTAACAATTTCTTGGTAAAAAAACACTTTAAATGTTTTTCTAATAATATCGTGAACGTTAAAAGGTTTTTTTTCTTTCAGAGCATCTACTCGTCATATTGAAACGTTAAAATGCTCTAACCTCATTGAGCTTTGAGTTTCAGCCTTGGGCTACGGTTTTTTCTTTTCTTTTTTTCGCAACAACCTCGAACTGACTATTTTATAGATGAACAGGTCATTTCATATCTATATCTGGGAAAAACTGCTCAGACGCAAAGGATCAAATATGCCCTGTGATACTTATCGTACGAAGTAATATGTTAACCCTTTGCACTCGACATTTCCTCATTTGCTATATACTTTAGTGAGAAGGTACAGTCGAGTTCAAAGGTTAATATCTCTAATTGACAGTTATTTTCCAACTGGGATTTCATTGAGTTTTGAGATAAATACAAAGATAATATGCAGGGTTTGGAAAATGATAAAATTCAAACATTATAAAGCGAGTCAACAGTGATCTTTTATCATATCGATGAAAATTAATTCAAACATTTTACAAATTGATTATAATAGAAGGAGCAGCTGCAATTAATTGAAACTTGCCGAGAATTAAAAACCCAAGAATAGTGAATTGTACATTAACCTTCTCCTTATCTTATTTTATCTTTCACTGGAATTCCCATAAACCGGCATTCGCCCCAGGGATACTTCCTCAGAGTAATTCGAACGATTTAATTAACAGCCTCCGGTAACTGGGCTCTTTCAGTTTTTCATATCCAGGTATGTATATATATATCTTATCTTCGACTCCATTCATCCGTATCGTTATGAGAGAAATAACTTTCCTGCGAACTAATGAAGAATCTTTCGAATTCTCGATTTAATTGATGTACCTTTGAAAAATATGAAACGACTCGTCCCTTCCATCGTTAACCAGATTTAAACACACCCCTATTATTTTCTCCTTGTCCTCCTGCCAGCCAATTAGGAATCACCGCCTTAATTACCACACCTCCTGTGTTAGTTAATTGTTTTATGAGCTAATTAGTTTAGGCCACGTTCACATGGGACATTTTAAACCAAATTACGATACTATATGAGGAGTAACATGGTCATGTATTAATGCTACATACTACCATTTCATAGAAACCATAACGAAGCTATAAATTTATCAGTCCTATCAATGTTATGTCCTCTGCGAATAAGGGACGTTTCTAATCTCGTTATCCATACTGATCATTTACTTATTTCAT
Source organism: Trachelus tabidus (assembly GCA_030142655.1). Classification (NCBI taxonomy): domain Eukaryota; kingdom Metazoa; phylum Arthropoda; class Insecta; order Hymenoptera; family Cephidae; genus Trachelus; species Trachelus tabidus. The sequence goes on from JARQTI010000676.1 coordinate 1,091,644, forward strand.
CCCTTGACTACGTTACTGATAACGCTAGATTTTTCTCCGCCCTTCACGCTAGACACTCGAATATCTCAGAACACGAGCAGAAATGGATGTATATGGTTTTAACTAGATTAGGTTTTTTTGTCAGGGTGAGTAACGGAGCGAAAATTTCTTTCGGGTAGAAAATATCAGTATATCCACCCTCGTAGAAGGAAAAAAAATGTATATGTACAAGGATAACTATTTACTTTACCACATGTCTCTCGGATAGTCATGTGTAAAGCGTGTTGTGCAGAACGTTGTAGCGTTTACAAAGTTTGTTAATTACCGACTTCAACAATGACGCCCAACCATGCCCTCAACTTATATGAAACCTATATTACCGACAGGATGCAAATATCATCTGGGCCACAGCCATGTTTCCACAAAGTATTGGCTCATACATTTCCCACAAGTTTCGAAAAGCAAATGACTAAATCCTTTACTAAATACTCTCGTCTCTGTATGAAGGGAAACCGTTCATATCCCTGCCTTTAAACGAGAGAAGGTTCCCTATGCGAAACCGGTAACCACACACTCTCAGTCGTTAAAGCAATTAATCCACGCCCCCCTCCCCTTATAACTTGGAAACTAGACAGTGTCTAATTAAAGAGTGAAACCCTTTGTATTTGGGAAGCACACCAATTTGACACCCTATCCGGTAACGTGAAAATAAAAGACGCCGAACTGACCTCAGTTTATTCCAAAACTTTCTTGACACTGGATATTATTAATTACTACTTCTAAAATTCCAATGTCATCTAGTTCCATTGATTCACGAATATACGTATTTTTGTGTGTCGTGACACGTAATCATTTTTTTTACATTCTTGTAATAATTAAGAAAGCGTAAAATGTTCTTGCAGACAGAAAACGAAAATCAACTAATACAAAGCGTATGTACTCCTTTTAGTAACTGCTCGTCTTGTGACTTTGTCTGCAGTTCGTTATACGGAATATGACGAAAGTTTTCGAACTATAACGCTTCTGGGGTTGTCACGAAGTTTACAATATACAGAGTCTTCGTGAGTTTCTATCCAATTTCGCGGAGCGCCATCGCGACGTCACGGCCGGAGGCGTAAACGCGGGAAATTCAACGAATCTTCATTTTCTGTGTGAACTTTATAATTTCGAATAGTCGCAAGTCTCTGATTGTTATTCTAGTTAGCTATGAAGATCGACAAGATCGATAAGTATAGAGAGTAAGGATGAATAAGATTACCAATCTAGGTATGTAAAGAGCTTTACGAACAATAGTCACTGTAACGTTACGTTAAAAGTAACATTAAATTTTTAATTAAGCTTAATGATTTTTCTCTTTTTAAATATACACCCGAGATTGGGAATTGAGGGAGTATTATTTACAATTAGAGATTAATTCTTGAAATGGTATAAAATTCCCCTATTCGCGTACATTCAGTGTATCTGTAGCCTGGTTTTGTCAAGGTGTGCGATTGCTTTTTCCTGTATTTGTTCTCCTGTTCCTGTATTAATCAATAATGTATTTTCTGACGCTTTTAGAGAATTCCTTTGTAGTTCTAGTCCCACGCCAGTCACAACCCATCACCTTGTTTACTTAGTCTGAACGAACGGTCTAACCTCGACCACCAGGTCGTGCGCTATCTACTAGTCGGGTTCAAGCTCGCGGTTCAAACCAAACAGTACTATGCACTAAACGTAGTTTCGCGCATGTACACATTTGCTAGGGTAGTTCAAGCGTTTAAACTAACTGTTGGCAGTAACGGGTTGAACTCGTAGGACATTGGCTTATTTATTGCTTTAGTTTCTATCACGTTCACCCTGTCCTTTGCTACTGATGATTTAGTTCCGAACGAGACGTTAACTTGCAGGTGTTTTAAGTAATGTAGGTGTAATAGTAACAGAAGATAAATATATTGATTGTTCAGACGTTTCGTGCGGAATAAACAGTAGATAAATGCCTAGTGAAAATGAAAAGTGTGGTCGCTCATGGAACTTGTACGTGTGTAGTGTTTTGAGGCAAAGAAGATACAAATTAGTAAGTGAGGGTTATGGAGTCGAGATGGTTGAAGAATAAGATACACATGGGAAGGATGCTGCGTAAGGTTCTGGATATCGTCTATATAGTGGTAGGTTCGAAGAATTGGTTGCCCAAGTACTTTGGTTCTGTTCTTTGGTATAAAGCGTGGGAGGAAACGACGAAACTGAAACAGAGGACGGAATGATAGAAAAAGATGATTGTAGAAGAATATGCGGCGTAACAGCAATGACGAGGCAAGTTCACCTTATTTTATCGGTGCTGCCCTCCGACGAATTTTCGATCAACTGTGGCAGACGGAAAGCCGTCTGGTTGGTGCTGAGTGAAACGAGGATTTTCGGGAAGGTAAGATGTCGAGAATGTTAAACTGGAATATTTGCGGATTTCCAGTAGTTGATTTTTTGTAGGATCTCGTTGGAAATTTTTCTGTCGAAAATTTTTTTTCAATATCGATAAGGTGCAGGCGATAGTTGGGATTTTGTTTAGCAAAGTTTTTATGAAGGTTTTAAAAAAATTCATCCAGCACTTTCTGCTTACATCGCAGAGTTGATTTACTACAAATTAGATCGGCTGATTTATTTGGCGAGTGTCGTTCCTGGAACTATGCGATGCTGAGCATACTTACGGAACTATTCTTCCTGCATAGTTTGTAGCCACGACACGGCATTTCCTGTGTATATGGATCCTTTGAGTCTTTACGCTGCACTTTCGAAAATTCTATAACACGCTTGATTAATGGCTGTTAACCACATAGTTTTTACGATAGCCAACATGTAACAAGATTAATAATTTCGGAGAACATAAATTATGTTGAATAGTCTCAAAATGGTTATACATAAAATCTAATATTATTTTTCATAAAAATTACTAAATTATTTTCACTCTTTAGCAACATCGTATATGACGACTATGTTCTCTTTCCCTATGTAAAAATAAGGGACGAAATGCTTACCAACTGTCAAAGTACACAGATTGCTTTGAATTGATGGTAGTATTTTTATATAATCAAAAATAACTAAGATATTCATACCGTTCCTAATTCATGAGACACCCTATACGCGAATATAAATTTAAGCTACTCTCACCCCAATGGCATCCCACTGGTTGTTCATTTTAAATTTACAGCTGCGAACAAGAGGAAATTCGAGGGTGAAACAGAATTTTTCATACATCAGACGCACTCGCTGTGCTCACGACTAATTACTGAAATCCCAACCTCACTTTCGCGGCGTTTGAAAAGTTAGCCAGACTCGACTGATTCGTCTGATTGTACTTATAACGCTCGGAAATAATTGCAAGCAATTTTTTTCATTCTCAAGCAAATGATTTAGGCATTACAAAAAAACGCCACTACCAACCTATAACTTTTTCTTTTTTTTTACCAAATCCTATACGTCATGACTCGACTGAACGCATATTGCGGTATGGAAATATTTCTAAAGGTGTTGCCACACATGTAGTATTATTATCCTCGTTTGGTTACGTTAAATAACTTGTGTGTCAAATCAATTGTAAATCAAACGTTAAATACATTGGTAATCATTATTCATGTAAAATATACAATTTTCATACCAGATTAAACAATTTCACAATATAGGTATTATGCATAGTACGGGCACTAAAAAAAGATCAATACCACAGTATTGGTTAACAATGTTTGACTTTCAAATTACGTTTCCAATATTTCATAAATGCTGTTCATATTCGAATTTATCTAAACTCAGAACGGCTCATAAGTTCAGCCTTTATTTTTCCTTAAGTATGTCGCTAGCTAGTGACCTAGGTTCATATCCATTATAAATTACAATGCAAAAGTATCGATCAACAGTTTGAGAGTATATAAATAACTCATTCTCAAGTCCATTGTAGCTTTGCTTACAAGCGACACCTCCTTTCACGGATGTATATACATATATACGTATGTAAAACGTAGGAAAGTAGAAAGCAGGTGGCAATGGAAGGAATCCGACACGGTGGATGGTAACAAACGTGTTACACATACGAAAAGAGAAATATGGCAACCCCACTGGACCGTTTCGGTCCGCGTACACCTCCTGGTACATTAATCATACTTCTACATAGAGCTCAATTTCATACGGATTGTTAATGAAATTTTCCCTAGAACTAATTGACGTCCGGCCGAGCTCGAGCAAATTACATTTTCGATACCATCGTACTGCTTTTCCTCGGTAGCTAATCCATCGTGTTATAACGAGAAACGCAGATACGCCGCGACGCTCTGCAACAAAAACCTTTTAGAAACAGGGGGGAGGGGGTCTGAGTAAGAAAAGAAAGAGAAAAAGAGACAAATATTAGACAGGAAAAAGAAAAGTCAAACTCCTGGCGTAAACTCGCAGTAGAAAAATCTTGAAAGGTGATACGTGATGTGACGCCGTACAGGGACGCTTTGAGGGGTGAATTAAGGCGACGTACTGCGAGGGAGAAAGTTCAATATTTATGCCCGACTTCAGAATCTTCCTGGCAACTTGTCAGAAGTTGGCACGTTGGCGCTACGTATACCGCGATGGAAGAACTTGGCTAAAGGTACGCGTGTGGATGCTGGAACTTCGAAGCTTAAGTTGGGATCTTCTCTTGGTGTCCGTTGTTATCGCTCAGAGATAAATTCACATACTGCGACAAACTTTATACCCACAAAGACGCGTGACTACACTGATCCGTACGGTTGGAACTTGAGTACCCAGCATGCAGTGGGTTCAAAGATACGTAAGAAGCTGATTCCCTCCCCCCGGTCTCTCTATATAAAATTTCACATAAAACAAAGTACGTCCAAAAACTATCCCACAGGAGTTCAAGCTTCCGGTTCAGCTATACATATGGATACATAATGAGACACGTGTAACGACTCTTGGGATAACACAGTTTTCGCTTTCCGGTTGGCTCAAGGATGAGCACAGCTGTGAGACTGCGTCATCTAGTACCATATACATATATATCGACACATCGAATGTCACCCCCTATACGAAGGTAGTCAAATCTGTTCTGTTCTAACTTCGGATAATCACAACCCCTAGGATTCCTGTAGCGATAAATCAAAAGTTAGGGGTTGATTTGTTCAATTTGTCTCGGGGACGATCTTGGAAAGCACAATGTAAAGTAGAAGGGCCACACCACGTTAGAAAGTCAAAGTTCGCGGTTACCTTGTATATAAGAGTGCCAATAAAAAATGCATCGCAGTAGGGACGTTTGTACAAGGGTTGTATCTGCTCGAGGTTAGATGTACGTGAATACACATTCCCACGAACAGTCGCTATTGATTGTCTTGACGTGAGGTGAATCCGCGAGTCGCCGTGCCGGAGCTGTGCTCTGAATCCGTTATCGGTAAGGCGCGCGCGTATACTGCAGATAGAAGTATTTCGCCTGAAATAGTAATAAAATATAAAGGAAATAGCTCGATAGGAATCGCGTGAAATTATGCACGAGTGAGTCGAGTCATTTTTACGATCAATTTCTAGTCCGATGTATGTCTTGCGCCTTTCCTCGAGTATGTACTACGTTTTAATGCATGAGACATAGGTACGTATGTACTATCAGTGTCTGGACCATTCGCAGATATTATCTACTAGGGAGCTAGTTAAAAGAGGTTACGAAGAAGATCCACGTATTGGGTCAGGAGGTCAACCGCATCGCCACGTTCTTTTATCGTGACCAAACTATCGTTCTTGAATTGGCCCAGGGCCCAAGATGAACCAAGATGCTGAAATCTTTGTATCTCGCTACATCTCTTCTCTTCGCTTTCTGTATTTTGTATACGCACTGTATATGTGTATATAGTATTTATAAACACCAAAACTTGAATCTTCCTTATCTCATTTTGTACATCTTCCTTGCTCGAGGAAGCTTCGTCCTGCAACCCCCAAGGATATCCAACTCGATTTTATCAGGATACGAGTACCCCCGTATCCCCTAGGATAAACAGGTTTCCTCTTTCTCGCTCAGGCTGTTGATCGAATTGATTTCTTATCCAATTTTTTTACCTGTAATCGAATTCGTAGAATTGTATCTAGACGTCACGCACTTCATTTAATTGCCCGACCCGACGCCTCTCGTACCTACTGTCACTATGGTATTGTGTCGTTGAGCAACCTCACGCATTTACCTGCTGACGTTATTATTACTAAGCTTTCGTTCAATGTGTGTTTCAGAGCTTGCGGAGCATGATGACGGCTAACACGACAGATGCTTGCGAAACGCGTGATCCGTGTCAACACGGCGGAATTTGCATCTCGACTGACAGTGGCCCTATTTGCGAATGTCGTATTGGAGACTACGAGGGTGTTTACTGCGAGAAAGGTAAGACAATCATGGGTACATCTATAACATATGATTTATTTCATATCGTTATTTGATAAATTATGCGGCTTAAGAGCATTAAGAAATTTTTTTGTTGGGTAATCAAAATTCAAATTTTGGATGGGGGAAGTGTGCTTTGGGGGGGATGTGCGATTAATCTCAATTAAGTGAATTAGGGTTACACTAAGCCTTTTTGGCAATGGGATATATCGGTACGTTACTCTCAGATATTTCATGGTTCTATATATCTATATTATTCGAAGACGTGGCACTTTAACCCGAAGCACTCGTTTGTCTTTCATATCCCATTTGTTGAAACACGTACATAATGCCATATACATTTCGCTAATCTATTCCACATCGCGCCATGACGGACTCTCGTAAATTAGAAACCACCCAGATGTAAATTCATCATCATCCAAGTAACCAATCTGAAATTTTGATATGTTCCTATCAGATACGTAATCTTCGTACACGCAAAGCGAGGTGGCCCTTTTATAATAAATACCCGTTAAAAACAATATAGTATCCACAATACTGATATACTTGCCGTGTTAATTTGTCGTCGTGTATTTCGGCTATCGAAAGGTAAAAATTCATAAAATTTTTATAAGTCAATTTATTTGACTTTAAAAATAATTACCGCAGTTTTTTCATTAAGATTACTGAAAATTTTTTACAATTTTTACAACAATACTCCTTTAAGCTATTAAGGTCTATAAAATATAGTTCGTCCCTGTTGGTACTTATACTGGAGACTGCATAAGATTTATCACCCTATCGCACGAGATGCCTGTTTCCTATACCCACCCCTACATCTATTCCTCCCTTCGGCCGACCAGAATTTCGCGAGAGTACCTATACTCTCGTCCCTGCGATCCATTTAATATTCGTCCTGGAACGGTTCTTCTTTTTTGGTTTCATCCCCTATATCTGCATCACATCCCTTAGGATTACGCGTGCGCATTTTGTGTAATTTTAAGTTTTTAACAAAAACAAGAATGCTTCAACCCCTAACTCTCCTATCGAAGGGTTCGAAAAAAATTAGTGACATAATATTTCACTGTCCCTCATAAATGGTAGTAGCTACCTGACTGCGGTCGAAAATACGTATATGGATTACTATATAAAATTACGTAAGATTCCATGCATAGTAGAGTGCCGTCTCATCCGTCAAAATATATTCACATTGTGTCACGCAGGAGATCAGTTAATAGGAGAAATGGCTTTTTTTTGCAAGCACCTGGGTACACAGAGTTACGTACGTCACCGAGTAACACGTTGCCGATGTGTGCCCTTGATGGATCGCTTCTCTCCTAAGTAGCTCCATAGGTTACTATAGAGGTAACATCCCTTCGTTTCGCATCTCCTCTCCTTGGCCCTACTGTTTAAGGGGTACCGGAATATCCCTACTTTTAGCGGCATTAAGCAAGGGCGCCTCGAGGCTCAAATTCAATTGAAAAGAGGGATTCACGCTAATCTGCAGACCCTCGACGACTGACACTCTGAAGAATTTAAAAGCGGCCCATATTTCAGCCCTCTTATTCCGCGCAGTGCGAGGTAGACGAAAGGCATTAACAAGAAGGGAAAAAAAAATAAAGAAAATATATGCTGAGAGCACTTGGAAAACTTTTTCAAGAATGAATGCTTCAGGGAAACTAGATCAGACGATGTAGATTTAAATATAATATAGGAAAAGGGCCACTCATCGGATTTCTAGAAATGGAAATTTTCACGAATTAATACATACAGGAGAATTTCAATAATAGAGAATAATTGGAAATAAATTGAATCCTTTGACGAATCAAAAATAGTCGTATTCCAATCACGCGATACGTAGGAGTACCGTTTCCAGTGGCCAGTCTCACGGAAGTCGAGGATAATTTTATTTTAATTTGACCTAGAAGTTAACGGCTCTCTTTCACGAGTTGCCGCTCTTTGCTTGCGGATTCTGTTATATACGATCTAATGCAATTATGGCAGCTTAATGACTGCGGCGAAAGCAGACGAGGAGGAGCCGCGAAGATACCAAGGATGGTCGGAAAGGAGAGCCACGCTAACGTAGCCAAACGTTCTTAGTCTGCTTAGTCGGTAAAGTAGAACCGAGGTAAAGGTTCGAATAAACTGACAAACGTTAATATAACCATAACCGTATAAAGAATGAGGTTGTTTTCGTAACAGTACTTTTTTAAGGAGAAGAAAAATTTTATTCAAATATTTTAATGCAATTCTTCTGATTTAATGGCCCTTTATATGTTCTCGCTATATGCGTATGTACTATATTCGACGAATCCACTACTGCATAAACATAAAATGAAGCGAATTCATCGAATGGCTGGTATATCCAAATCGGAAGTGCAATTTCCAGACGTTCTTAATCGACAACCACTTTCGCAATATGATTATGCAAGAACACGCGCTTCAACGTGCGAACCTGAACCACCTAGCAAATGTTTCACCAGAGACTTGAATCTCGCCGTACTTCACGTTATGTATACAGCGTAATTTATGCCACCGGAATCATAGTAAGTAGCATGACTCCGGATAACCTTCTCGTGCTTGATTATCCTCAACCGTATGTTGATGAGTGTTGACGTCATTATACGAAACGTAGGCAAGTTGAGTAACGAAAAAAAATATTTCAAATAATTGCAATGCTGTTCGTGATTTTTGCAAAAAAATTAAAATTTCTCATTCATTAAATTTTGTTGAGCACGCAATCAACGTGGTTTTTGTATGTCTGTTAATAATTCTTTATCAAAATGCAAAATAATCTTGGTAGTTTCCATGTCACGAAATTATTAACAACAGTAATTGCAAGGTTAAAGGACTTGACATGTGGAAGAAAATAATGAAAAGTTTCTAAGCTCTTTCAAGTTTGAACAGTGAATCGACCTAGAATAATACAGATGTTCATATCTTATGCTTTTCTTATTTACTTTAAAATTCCATATTGACTTTTCTATAATGGTAGGTTTCTATGTAGAATCAACCTTATCCATCGCTTACGCAGTATACATAGATAGTTATTTAACATTTATTACCTCGTCGCTCAAAAATAAGTGTGCAACGACGTTACGATTGATCGTCCCCTAAGGAATCATTATTTACCGAGCGATCATCGCAAAACGTAGAACTTGCGGTATTCATAAGATTAATACTTAATGTTAATTTCTTTCCTAATTACGACTTTAATGCTGTTTACGAAGATGTTGCAAATGGTTGGCATGTTATAGGTTATAGGGTGGCGTAAATATACGGCATACGTGTAGCTCGATTCCAACGTTAAAGAAACTTGCCGGACGGTAATACAGAAACTTTATGAAAAATTCACTTAATGTATAATGGTGCATAGGAGAAATGTGGAATGCAGAAATCGGGGATGCAAAAGGTGAAAGCGAATGCAAGTCTCTTCGCAAGACGCTTGATTGCCGACCCAGTTCTGCATTCAGTTTTGCCTTCATTCGCTACCACTGGGTTATACATATACATATGTAGCTGCATTCAGGAGGCAGTTGGAATTCTGAAGGAGAGTTGGTAATAAGATGCAGTTAACGTTCAGTGAAAAATTCGCATGGAAATTCCAATGCTGGCGACAAGTGTCGGCAGGCCTTAAAAACTGGTGAAAAAATGTTAATGGAGATACGGGGGAAATTTGTATGTACATATATACAGAGTTATTCAGTAATAACGCACCATCTAAAGTTAGCGCGTTCATTTCAGTCTTGTAGGAAAACCATATTCAGGTGGTGCGTTTGGACTGAATCACCTGGTATATATACAATACATAAAATTGTATATATCTATTTCGTCTTATCGTAGTTATTCATATTTTTATCAATAATTTTTGCCGATAGAAAATAAGTATTACTTAAAAGGGCGAATACGTGAAACGTATACATCTGGAATTTGATTATACATTTCCATTTTTTATGAAAATTCGAAAAGTGTATCGAGCTGCTAGCTGCTTTTTGCACTATTTTGTTTCCTCTTGTCTTCGGTAACATGCGAATGGCTGGCAGCTAACTATAATACTTTTCTTATCGCCATCAAAATTAAATAATGAAGGTCACGGGATTTGACAAAATTTTTTATTTATTCTTCGTAAATGCTTAGGCACGATGGAAAAAATCATTTCTGTCCGCTTTAACTTTTGTAATGCGTTCATTTATCACGCTCACAAGAATGAAGCATATGCGAAAATGATGCTAGAGAAAAAAAAGTTCTGTAGGCCCTTGAAGAGATTATACGAATCAAAATGAAAATACGATGAATCAAAGAAATGTTCATTTTCAGAACATTAGTTTTGGCCACAAGCTAATTTAAGGAGAATGATTTCATTTCAGGAGAAAGAACCTTTTGGAATATATCCGAATATTACGTTTTGTGTATATTTCGAGGATGATCCTCAAACTAGACTCATAATTGAATTTACTGGCAATATTTCTGAGGATGTACCCCAAAATGACAAATTCAGGGTGTCTTGAAATCGGTCCATTACTTGAGATTTCAGAGACTACTATATTTTGTGACCAGTTCGAAAACCAGCCCATAAATTGGAATTTTGGAAGTCTGAACCCGAAACAGTCGCACATCCTTAAAGTATTCGATTTATTGAAGTAATTGTCCCGCAGTAACTCTTAGGCAAACATATACATATACAGTTAATTTGAAAATATTAATTAAAAATTAATCGATTTAACGATAATTAATGGATTCGTTATTTATCTCGATATCTTGATCACTTTATTGTCCTTTTGCCAAGCATTTATGTATAAATTGTAATGTATGTAAAATGGAAATTGCCGGCAATCGGTTAGCCACATTTGAACACGGTAAATTACACTATCGTTCCCCAACCCATTTGCCATCAATGTACATTCTGAGAATCGATAATTCTCATCGGCGGTTTAATCCCTGGAAACACTGGCGTACGTATAAACACGTGCAAGTCTAATTGCATCGAAATCACTAGTCTCCATATACTATACATGTTGTGTAATATTAACCAAGAGAAAAAAAATGAGATCGTTAAACATAACATTTACGAGTAAACGGACCCTTTTGAAGATAAAGAAACAGGTAACAATGATACGTTTGTTTTACGGTAATCTGGTACTTACAGTCATTCATTTGAATTCTCCCGCCATATATAGTTACAGCCCTGGGGCTAAAGAAACCTTTTGCAAACGCGCCTAATGAACCAATCTCGTAATTTTTTAAATCGTACAAGCAATTAATACTGCATCATTTCTGACTCGTTACGATAACCTGCGTTGCAAAGATAAAAAGCGCCAAAATTATTTAAAAATTCGATAAAGACGGTGGGAGGATTCAACGAAAACCCTATGAATATCCTGTGTATCTAAATAAATCTAAATGTAAATAAATTTATATCTAATTACAAAAAAAGAATAAGGAAGTGAAAAAAAGCATGGTTCATTTTTTTACGTTCTCCTTTTTCTGTTTTGTGCTGTGCGTAGAAGCATGGAGCACGGTGCTGCCCACGGCGGGTGCTGGTGATTACTGGGCATGGGATTACAGTGAGTTTCACTATACTTACTAATCTAAATTTCGTCATAATTAATTCGGCGTAGATAAGCTACATTCATCTAGCTATATAATTTGGTGCTACTGTATACGAATTGGACCGGTATAAAAATGACGTATGATCGCTTATATTATTCAAGGCTTACAGGCACCTGATATCTCATTGATAATGAATCATGTAAGTAATTACCTAAAGTATATAATGAATCATCGCCATAAAAAGAAAATCTTTACCCATACCTACCCTAATAATTTATTTTAAAAATCCTCACGAAATGCTCCCCTTTCTTTCGCACCTTCGCTCCCTTTATTTTTCCACTATTCTTTCGTCCTTCTCTTTCTGACTCGCGTTGTCCCTGGCGTCGTCATTCGCAGACGCGCATGCGCGCTATCGTTAAACACCCTCTTCAGGAGGTTGCGTCGTATTTCTTCTGCTTTGTTACTCCAGTAATTGCGAACTCTCGCTGTTTTCTCTCGGACAAAACGGGCGAAAGAAAAGTCGACGCTCCTGCTACGTGAGCCGTTGTACCCTGCGACAACACCCCTTCCTCCCCTCCATCTTCCTTTTTCCTTTGCTCTCTCTATCTTTCTTATTCTTTACTCTCTCTCTCTCTCTCTCTCTCTCTCTCGCTCATTCCTCGCAAGCCGCTGCTTTTCGGGTGCAACTCAGGATAACAGGCGAACACTTTAGCCAAGCAGGGGTTAAAGTTCCTAGGAAACGTGTAATATTCTCAAGCCAGGATTTATGCTGCATGTGGGACGGGGTCGGGAGTCGTGAGAATGGAAGGGGGTAGAAGGGGGTCAAAGGTTAGAGACGTAGATTATAAACGGCTATTTTATTACGTTGCCTTGCAGATGTTCCTTGTGGGCTCCTTTCAGAGACAGTAAGATAGAGATAGTACAAGAGAGAGACAGAGAGAGAGAGAGAGAGACAGGATATTCCACCGGTGTCGACTAATTAAGTTTTTGACGTAGACATTGCTACTACTAGATAAATCGTACCCCGACTGCTTGAGAAAGTTTTCAAACCCCCTTCTATAACACACTGTAATGCACTTGGGTACATAACTGAAACAGTTTCGGTCTTAAATTAGAATGACGTACTACATAACACCAAGTGGAATTGCAGTTACAACCAACTTAAAGATATCAATTCAAATCTTAATGCTATCCATTACGAGCAAGTCCCCATAGGAGTTAAGTAAATCAGGAAATTCAATGGCAGTCCAGCATATCAAGCCAAAGAGAAGGAATTTATCAGTACTTGTGTGCTATGCAAATTAGTGTGTTAACATTGTTGACGCAATACCATCATCCACATCAAGGACTTGCTTGGCCCAATTTTGTATTCCATTACGCATTTGGTATACCCTTACCATTCCTTAAGGTTGCTGTAATTTCGTAATTTTTCTGAACGAATTGTTCTAATTATTATAAGAATTGTATATAAAATTACGAAGGATACAATTTTTGCCATTAATACGATTAACAGTTACCAGGACCTCTCCATGTTGATTAGTGTAAGTAAAAAAAAAATATCATCACAAGAGAAAATTGGATCCAGCTAGCTAAGCTAATCTGGACACCCTATATATACGTTTATAGCTCCATGGTAGATGGTACGTGGGCAAAAGTAATATTGTTTGAGTGGCAGCGGCGCTGTCCACCATCCCTCTGCCAATTTGCGGCTATCGCAGTGAAGCTGGGGTGGTTCACCTCTGCTGTGACGTTGCATCGTGTCTGCTACTATGCTTCTCTTCAACCGCCATTATACTTTCAAAGGATCCCAATCATTCTTTCATCCTTGAATTCTTCTCGATATCGAAAAAAAAGAAATTGTGGCATCAAGATTCATCATCAATAAAAATCGATAGAGTCTATATATGTGTTATCTAATATCCCAAGTGCCAGGCAATAAGAATTCCAATGACGTTTTTGCAAGGTACAAGATCATTTATCTAGACACGAAGTATAAAGGATATGGAAACATTCGGGATGCGTTAACTTAACCTCTAGAAACGACAATTTCTGCCTTATCGGAACTCTTAATGCCCGGAGGACATGCACCGGGACTCTGGTATATACTATACATATATGTGTATGTGAAATAGGGTCAGTAGGTATAGGTCAGCATTGTCTGGCACGCAGTCTATTGCGGCATTTCTCTAGCCATTTCATGAACTGCAGTTTCATGGAAAGGCAGCAGAGACATGCTTGACAGGCAGATATTGGCAGGTAAAGAAATACCATCGATGCATTTAAATACGTGACCCAGGTACTACGTGAGTCGAATATACGGCTGCTGTATAGGTAATACGTATACTTATAGTAGGTGAATTAGGTATGACTGGTGGATATGTATATGCAATGTTTTTTCACATAAGGTAGGCACAAGTATGGAATAGAAGAACAGTCGAGTAACGATAGTAACTGAATGGCCAATCGTTGCATCGATCCAGAATTTACAGACTCAGAACATTTTACCAGCTGCTCAGCAGCCGCTGTAGTCGAGCCACCTCGTGGACTACCTAAGCTATCGTATTAGCATGTATATTGCGTCACGTCGACACGTGGCGGCGACATCGCTCACCGGAAACTACCCTGAACTGGTTCTGCACTTCTCTTTTGCCTCGCATCTACCGCGACCTAACACGACGCCATTGTGAGGATGCCAAGACCTAACCGGATCCCCTGGGGAGATACTACGACCTCGTCGTCTTGCTGGTCCTTGTCATCCTGGTAGTCGTCGTAGTCATCGGCATTGTTCATCGTTTCTACAGTAGACTCTCCAGAGTATTCACGTCGATCCACATGACAAGTGTCCTTATACTCAGTATAGAAACTAAGTGTCTAATATACTCTAGAGAAACTAACTTTTTGATTTAAGAAAATGAAATTCACCTGAAAATTTTAGATTTAAAATTTCTCAAAGATAATCTCGAGTTTCTTTTGAATGACTATTTTATGCTTTGTCTGATCTACAGTCGTACCGCACTGATTATCCATCCTCTCACCCCGTTCGTCCTTTGGGGTAAGGACTCAAAGATTTTTAGAAAGAGAAAAGGATATTATTCTGTCTTTCATTCTTTTCTTCCTTATACCTAACTCGAATAAAAGATAGGTTCCGACAGTAAAAAAAAGCATAAAATGGCTGACGTCTCGTCTCGACTCTGTTTGCTCTTTCTACCGTGTCATTCGGGATGACCTTACACACGGAAGTTATCACAGACAGTGGTTACTCTCTGTGCTCGGGATCGTTCCCTAGAGTCAACTTACGACATTAAAGCCAAGAATATACAGTTTCTAAGCCATACGTCTTGTCTGAATAGCGTTGCGAAAAGTACGTAAGTAGATGTGGCCATTTCCGGGCAGACGCGACACGTTCCACAATGGCCGATAGACGCTACTATATTGTTCCTACAAGTTCTGTATTCTGGCTTGAGAAAGCAGAGAGCCGTCGCGGCGGTAGATACTCATGAAAGCGATCTTAAGTGTAGTGAGCACAGGTATAGAGCAGTGTATTGAGATAAGGGTGGCTACCACTAGCTATTTACGTTAGCACTATCGACAGTCTTTGAATATTGGAATCTGGTCCAGTAAATTTAACTAGGTTGTAGGACATTCCGATTTTTATTACCACATATCCACCTCTGTAGCATATATATATATATACCACAATATATAATTAAAACTCTCCTCCGATTTATCCTCTTTCAAAGAAATTCAAAAACTATCGGAATTCCAGGAAGATTTTGAAAACCTGGAGTCAAGCATAGAAGTATCAAGAAACGAGCACCTGTCTCGTCTAGATTCCGAATGCCAAATTCCTAAACAGACAGGCATTCTATGAAAGAATATTGCAATTAATTAAATCCCCCTAAGGAACATTTCTCAAAACTTTAATATTAATAAACTTTCTTATGATATGTATTCTTATAATATAATTATATAATATCTACTATAAACTAATTATAATCTATGTATCAGTATATTATACTCATCGTTAAATCTATATAAATAATGAGAATAGAATCGATGTGCCAATTTCTCTTCTTAAAATTTCTACGTCTTTCGTTTCATAAACTTGAAAGTCTATAACTGTAGCTACGTCCTTGAATGGCGGTCGAGACTGCTTCGTCCATTGTTTTATATATCACGGTATCCAACAATGGTAGGTACTAGAGATTTACGACAAAGCTAGAGTTAGACTGATTGCTAGTGAGTGCTCGTGTGGCTTTGAGAACCACTGCTTCAGAATTGTAACCAAATAGACAGATGGATGGGAAGTGTACATACTACATATCTGAGTATGCTGCTACGTATTTGAGCACAAGAGGCAGGAGACAAGCAGAGCAAGGTAATGACGGTCTACTGCTAGGTTCCTAATGAATGGCTGGTGCTTAATTCGAACGCGTAATACAGTATAGTAACCCTCTTACATGGGGTGGTACTGTGCGATATAACATATTCATACAATCTACACACATAAGGTGACCTCGTAAAGTAACGATCACTCAGGAAGAATTTTTTCAGCAGAATTGTATTATGAAATGCCGTATATATCGATTAACATGTACCGATGTCAAAAGATTGAAGGGGGAGTAATTTATAATTTTACTGTATTTCTATTAATTAAATGTATACAGACTGAACCACACAATTTTACCGAAAACGACCTGGAATTGCCATCTATCTACATAAAGGGTGTTCGATAAATCTAAAATACTGTTACCAGCAGTGTTGCAATGTACTGCAATGGCGATAGCCCGTGTACCTACCTGTATATGGTATTACCTACCTGCTTAGAGGAAGTACCCCTACCATGCCAGTAGTAATGGCGCGTTGCTACGAGCTTAATACACGTGGACTATATAATGCAGCAATTATCACATCGTGCATACCGGTAGCATTAATGATACTTTGCATCTCTTTCGTCTGTATCGTATAGCCAATTACGTGACACGCGAAAAATCGTTAATGAGTCTTTTTAATGATTTTCGCAAAATTTATCAGCATTACCGCAGCATTGCTGAATGCTGCGGTTTTTCTTTAAATTTTTATAGCTCGATGCTAACAGAGAATTTTATAAGTGTTTTATTCCCTATTCTTTTTATGGTAATCACTTTTCACACACTCCCAAGTGTATTATTTCCGCATATTCTAAAGTAAGGATAACACACTTGTATGTAAGTGTGTATAAAGTGACTACCATAGAAAGGATAGGGAATGACACGTTTGGATTCGCAGTGTCTATATATAAATTGCTTTAATTTCTGTTTTTTTTTTTATCGAATTTGAGTTTACTTTTTTTTTTTACTTTAACGTGACTGTAGTTGCATACTATACGTATGTATATATCCTGAAACGAACGCAGGGCGCCACTGTAGTAATTACGTTTCTAATGCTGTTAAATTGTTACTTAAATTTATTAGTGCAGCTTCTCTCATCACAGTGATGTACCATAGCTAAAGCGTAGATGGAACCTGCGAGGACGTAATTCTGCTACTTTGCCTCTCTAGGCATCTAATGACATACATGTGCTGCCAACGTATGCGCATAGTTGTATAGATGGAGGAAGATAGATTATATATATATGTATATATATATAAGAGTACAATAATAGCCTTTCCAGGTTGCCGATGCTAAAGGTTCTCACGACTTACCAATACTCGCTAACATGCACGTGCTGTGAACGTCACACATATCGAACGGAAAAGCGGAAATCTAGTAAAGAGGGTTGATCCAGATAGACCGTCATGATGGCGCAGTCCTCCGTTAGTAGAAAACTGTGTTCTCGTAAAAAAAATTAGATTACCTGCTTATACGCTGCTAGACAGTATATGTACCTAATTAAAGGAAAGTTCGCGAGACGCCATGCCTAATCACTTGTTGGGCGAAATAATGACGAACGCAGTATTGGAAATTTTACATAAAGTGTATGCAAACATACAATATGGTAGAGAGTATAGACTATAATACGATCTAGTACTGTATCTGTTTACGGAAATATTTTTCTTTCCATCGTTCGTTGCAGCTTACGCTTTTACTTTATGTATATATATAGTCGGTCGGTACAAATCGTCTTATCTTTTATTGGTCGAAGCCTTTGTTTTTCCGACGGGATGGTATCTGATTCTCATTGAGGAAGAAACTAAAATTTCACGGGAGTCGCGGATGATTTGCGAAAGTAATGAAAATTTCAATCGACAACTCTGCGCATTCAACCTTTCCCGTGCTCTGGCGACGGGCCAAAGCCATTAAGCCATCTTATGGCCTTTTTGTTCTAGGGTGGGTGCACTTTTGTTTGGTCGTCTGATAACAATGGGAAGATAGGAAATAATGAGGGGGAGGAGGGTGGTCTTGGATGGGAGATGGGGTGGAAATCTCACAGCGGTCCAATTCGACGTCGCGATGGATTTTAGGGTCGAATTGGCTTAGAATTCTCCGGGACAAATCGAACGCTGAAATTTAAAATTCAAATTTGGCTGCTTCCATCGTTATAACAGGGCTCACCAGGAAATATCTACAGATAATATTGTTATCGTAGTTATCATTGTTATTTATAATGATAATTTTATTACGAATATACTTGTCTTCTGTTACAGACAAAGCACCCTCGGAAGCGTCCTTCAGAGGGACTGAATATTTAACGATCGACCTGAGCAAAGGGGATCCGATTCTGAGTACGCAAGAGTCTATCAGTTTACAGTTCAAGACCAGACAGCCAAACGGACTTCTCTTCTATTCAGGTTCGAAACATAATACTCGTACTGCCTGCGTTCGTAACTAGAATCGTTCATGAACGATTGCTCGTTATAAGAAGATAAACGTAAACGAACTTTTCGCATTAACTATAATATCGCGAAAGTGCCCGCATTGTTTGATATGCATCTATTGTCCAGATAAACGATTGTCTATTTGCATACCCTCAAAGAATACAACTGAAAGTTGGTCTATTAAATCCAACAGTGCTGCCACCTACATCGCATCCGTCTAACCTTGCAAGAATGAACCTTCCCATAACTTACGACATCAAGACCAGTAGAATTACTCAGCCCTACAGACAAATCCGTCTAACAGTAACTAATACGTACATTCCTTATTCAACCCTACGCAATTGACAGTGTGATGCGAGTCGGCGCCTTTGTTCTGTAAATGCCATACATCACGCGAGTAACAGTAATAATTTACGTAATCACATGTGTCAAACATATTCTACCGGACGTATATACAGTGATACAAAGTCACAGTGGCATGTGAAATACCTTCAGAGACATACCCCCATTAACCCCAAACTATCTTTGCCGTATTGAATAAAGTATATTGGAACTTTTAAGGCATACGTCGTATCGTTAGTCAGTATAAAAAGTTAGACAAAAAATTAATGAATTTTTTATAACAGAAAAAGCTAAGTGAGTAAGAAGGCCGCCGCAGAAAAAAAAAACCAATTCATTAGATGGCGTGATCTTGAAGGGGATGCGCATAGGGGGAGTGGGTGCTCCTTATACAATGTTGCTGCACACGTAATCCAAATGGGTAGTTTATCCTGAGAATAAATGAGCAGCT
>JARQTI010000676.1:1113742-1127975 GCA_030142655.1 Trachelus tabidus
CGCCTTGTTGGACGTGATTTTTATACCGTTCCCATTAAATAAGGGACTGCAGAGATTCGAAGTCGTTGCCGTCCTACGGATCCTATATACGAGTTTTATACGACTTGTCGAATTGATCTTTCTTATATGGCTAAGCTCGCATAGGAAATCTAGGCTATTCTACTACGACTCCTTTATCTGTATTAAGGTAGTTATTCCTGTAAGGACAGCGAATAGCGAGAAACTACTATTCAGTCAATCCATTAGCCATTTTATATAAGCTGGTAAGGTATACCAGGATTTCCATAAATAATTTAAAAAATTGTATGTTCTAAAAATTTTGGAAAAAAATGCAAAAAAACAGTTAATCGTCCAAATGTCGGACTTTTGAAAAGCATTTTAATCGTTAAATTTTTACACGTACGAAATGCAAATAAAATTGACAAATGGCCAAAGGGGGCTGGCATTCGCTGTGCAATTTCGTTAGTGCTTCACAGTACAAATGTAACGCTAGTGCTACGTCATTATTTGCACTTTGCTGTGATGACGCTCTCCCCACGCGCGACTGTTACGGTTCGATAAAGCCTGACACACACTAACGGATCATATCGAGTCACACATTATAATTGTATACCCCACTGTCAGATCGAAGTTAACCTATGCTATCACACTTCTATATGGTAGCTATATAGCTAGTATATTTACTAGCTGGTATAATGGGATATAGATTAATGATATAGTGTATAGTATATGTACAGGTACTTATATACATGTATAGTACAGTTACTCAGTACAATGACTTAATTTGGATAATTTCTGAAATGACTGAAACTTCCGTATACGCTATAAAAGTTCGGTGTAAAACTTTTGCTAAAACTTGTATTCCCTCTTTGTGGCGTACTTAAAAAAAAAAAGTTCGTAAATTGGCTTAAAATGTTGGTAAAAATTCAAGTGCAACCCCTGGAGGATAATTATCTGTCAAATACGACCGTTAATAACTTGAATAAATTTTGTTATTAAACAATGTTTCTCACAATATGGAATTAGGGTGCGCAAAAAAGAAATTACTCGTTGAGTGATTAATTGTTGGTTTTTTTGTACTTACCTCGTGATTACATCTAAAACTTATAAGGAGTCTATGAATATAGATATATTTTACGTAAAGCATAGACATAAATGACATCATGAGTAACGTCTCGCGAAAATGGGCAAAATGAATCGTAGTTATTTTAAAGAACTGTGAGTTTTCATCTCTTTTCACTTTTCATTTCAGGCCGAGGTAAGTTTTAATTACAGATATTATTATTTAAATGTTCAATTAGCACAGGGAACAGCGTGATCCCAGTTTTGCAAGGGAGTCGAAGCTACCCGTTGAGAATAACTTACACCTCCGGAAGTTATACAAGTCCATCCTTCGAGCGAGCGGTTTTAGGTTTAAGATTTTAGGCATGAAAAGATAGTCCCATCGAGTGATCCAAGAGATTAACCCGGATACGAACGTTCGTTTCCTCCCATTTGTTTTTCTCTACTTCTCTATGCGGAGCAGCTATAAATAAATTCTTTTGCCAGAGACTGTCTTAAGCACGATTGAATTCTAAAGGACGCGATATACAGTCGATCAAGAAATTTCAACAGTTTAGAAACAAATGTCTGGCCATCGAAGTCGATGCACGTAGTAAAGTTTCCTTCGAAGTTTGACAGCTTCGATCCAACCGATCGTTCAGCGTATGCGTACAGACATACCGAAGACTCTGCCGGAGTTAAGGTGGAACAAGAAACTACGCAAACGACCATCTCGATCGAGTGAGCGAAACTGGAACGAATGAGCGAGGAAGCGAATGCTTTGCAGGAACTTGAACTTCTTGACGGACAAGCGAACGAACATTATCCAGCCACGTACTAGCGAAGCCGCGAGATCCAATCTACATATTTTATAAGCAAATTGCCGGATAATACAGATCAGAGTTCCGTAGCTCTCGCGTTACTATGACGTAGGGGACGTCGCGACGATTGGGCGGCTCTCTCCAGCAGCAGGCCTGCGGACATGGAGATATCGGATGCAGTCAGGGTAATGCCGTTTCGCTATCCTCGTGCCGGTTCCACCAGGTCAGCGACTTTGCGGATTACCAGCAGATTACTATAAGACCGATTATTCGAATGGAGATTTGAGATTTCTAGAAACACGTAGTTGTGCGGTTATCCCCATAGATTTTATTATGGTAATGGGCTGTGTCGCGCGATTCGTAACGATGGCTTAGTTGCTGCTTAAAAGCTTCAGCTGAATATCCGTTGTCAGATCTTGATATACTTTAATAGTTGTACTTTTTCTTATGTCGACGTCTGACAGGAATGATTTAATGTCGTGTGCGTCATCGACGTAAATAATGGCGGGATTTTCAAAATGTAATGGTTACGTTAACGGTACCCACGCAGCTCGTAACATTCGTTAGGTTTCTCGTTCGCAAATAATGACGAGGGTCTTTGTCTGGCCCTGCGTAGGCAACAATCGTCCAATTTCAAAAGGAACCCACGACTCATTCGGTTAACGTTAACGTCCCTCAGGTTATTTGGCCGATCGGAAACGAGCGGATCAGTTTTACAGCTGTGCCGATGACCCTTTAAGGGCTCGTAAGTGTGGGATAATGGCGATCTACGTCCAGTGAGGATAGGCGAACGCGTGGGATCCCTCGCGGACAGACCTTAAGGAAGGTAGTTGCTGTGAGAGTGGAACGTAGATGGGAAAGGAAGCAGGAGAGAGGAGGAAGGAAAGAGAGATATCGGAAAAAAGGAAAGTTTGTGTGAAAGAATAAAAGAAGTTTGGTTGAATAAAAAATTTGTTTGACTTCATTATTTTTGTTTAGAGAATTAGTTATTAGAGTGTACATGAGAACTTGGCTTTATGTATAATTACATTCGTTACGCCTAACGCACTATACTTGTGCAGCACCTGTAGTAGAAGCAAACTGGCGCGGCTATTTCTACCAGACCTCGAGCATCGAAATGATACTGAACATTTCGAGTGCGCTACTGCTATCCGCAGGCTTCCGCGATTGGGTAAATGGCGAACCGCACGTTTCCGGCAACACTTCGTAACGGCGATGTCACCTCGATTTCCCTTATTTGCGTTTATCCAATTTCCAGTAATCGTAGCTGAACGTTTCGACGCGTTTGGAAACTGTCGCTCGTTAACGCGATCCAATGCATGAGTATTAATTGTGCCTGTCAAGCAATATCGCGTTTCATACACATATTGGATGTACACTCCAATTCAAAAATGAGTATACCTCCGATAGATCTATAATAATTGATCGAAAAAAGACAAATCTCTAAAGAGATAACCTTATCATGGAAGATCGTTTGATCGATCATTATTAGAATATCAAATACATCCTGCATATATATATATATATATATATATATAGACATCCGACAAGCGATGGCTGCAACTCAAATTTGTCCATGACAGTCCAGTTTAAAGCTTTAGATTTTGTTCGCCGAGCGTCGCCATGATTGATGGAGCAAAAACGAGAGGAATGGTCGACCAATCGGACGTGACCTTAGCAGGTTACGTTATCATGAAATTGACAGATAGATAACCCCAAGCGCGAGTTCAACTAGTACTATATATATTACATATATGGCTTGATACGGCGTATAGCGACTTTGGGCATATTTCCGTGCGAAAAATTCGCGATTTCATCTGCAGTTGAAAACGAGTGCACGAAAACTCTCTGAGCAGATGGTTTTTTGGAAATTGATTTACGTACATTTTTCGGAGGATATATCAAATTTTTTTTATTTTCAACACCAAACTTCACTTTGAGAATAAAAACTTTAAGCGATGACGTAGAGCTTTTGCGATTTTTGCAACCAGCTTCACTGATTTTTTGATTGCATGTGTTATACTATAGGTACACGTGTCTCCTTACGCTCGATCTACTAATCGATCTATCTGCACACATTTTACATGTCGTTGAAAATCGCGCGAGTGGAAAATTACTATTTCTATATGAGAGACACGTGGAAGCAGACATAATCTATCTATAGTTATGAGCATAACAGTGCGATGAAAAAATGACGAGTAACTTAATGTCAAATATAATCTATATAGTTATACATATTTACGCATGGTGAGTTATAGTAGCACGCAACAACCTATACAGTGCACAGTGCTTGACGTTCGACTTTTTATTTTATATCCACCATCTGCGTGATGCTGCACCGCGCTACAACCTCGGGCGCAACAAATAAATGAATAAGTAAAGGAAAAGCCAGCAGGAAAAGCTCTTCCATAAATCTTCCATAAGCCGAGGAAGAAGAAATCTACGGATTTTTTTTTTCTTCCCCGAGCATAAGGCTTGCTTAATATAACGCTAAGCAATTCGCTATCTGGTAGCCATGTTCGTTAAGGCCTACCGACTTTTGTTCTCTTCTTTTTCCCCTACGTTTCCTCAATCCACAGCAGATTCACTCAGGTGCACACAGACCTATCTCACACACGCGATCATTCCAAATTGTAAATACGATCACTATTGTGTACAAGTGCATTCCGCATATCCAGTATACTATATGTAATATATATATATATATATATATATTAAAGAATATAACTTCTCCATTCCAAGTTGCGATTCCCAAAAGAAATTGTGTTTCAGTACTCGAGGACTTTCGAGTTTCTTCAAGAATTCCTTCCGTACCGTCCAAAAAGCTTTACAGTTTCCCTACGTCCATCGTCTCTTAGCCCGCAGCGTATCCAGCTTCTACAGCGGCCTATGTGCCTACTTTCTTATGTACCTGTTCGGTATCTAACTTATACTTAGGATACGAGTATAAGACATATGTATAGGTACCACAAGTATATGTATGAAAGATCCTATGATATAATATACCTTACACCACCATGCATGTATATAAGCTACAAGTGGATCCGCATGTACTTCCTTCCTTCCTTCTGTGAAACTATACCTGTTATGTAACACATACCTATACTAGTTTATAAGGGCGGATGAGTATCCCAGGAGTAAAACGCAACGAAGCAGCCAACTAGGAGGCTGTCAATGCACGCTGGGGTCAAAGGGATGAGGGTTGGAACGTCTAGACATCATCCTCTTCCACCTTCTCACCCTTACAGTATATACTATGTGCCACGTCAGAAATATATGCCTATAGTGTTCTTTCTGTACAAGGGATGAAAATTATGGGTGATAACTATAGTTATCGTCCGTATATATCGTTGACAATATACCATTGTGGACCCTCTGTCTTGTAATATTTATCACCGTCACATATGGCAGACATGGATATGCGTGAGCATATGTTTACATGGCTCCTAGGACCTCTAGTACATTGCTCGAATTTAGCTAAGGTCAGATTATTTCAGTAATCCTGGGAAATGTTGAAAGGGAAAGTGAGTTGGGTTGCCGTGCTGATACTGGGCGCACTTTACCCTTACTATTATCGTTGGGAAAAATCTTTATTGCCAAGGCTGAAGGTTCAGGTATTACGTTACTTTGTAGAAATCGTGTAGGTATCCTTAGGTAGGATTCGTAGATAGGTTATACACAATATATAATATATATATATATATATATGTATCAGTCTATTCTGATTACGTACTGTCTTTACTAGGGATAGCTTTTTGAATTTTTTCAGCGATCAAGATTTACCATCTGCTTCTTTTCGTACTCGGTAATGGCTGCTTCCGTCGATCTGTTAAATACAGACACGTGTCTATATGCTTCTAACTGAAAGTAAAAATCGCGTTGTTCTTATACATACGCTAGGTGGCACATCTAGGTGACGTATCACGAAACGTAGCAAGTTGTTTGCCGAGACTGCGTACAACTCTGCACTGGGCTCGTAACCTGCAAGGAAATGGACCCTTGGAGAATTTGCCTCGAGCACTATTCCCTGAGCCACCTCAGTGCTGTATTGCTTGACTTTTCTCAAAAGCAGGTCGATGACCGGGTTCGATAAAAAAAAAATGAAAACATACTCGCATTCCACCGAGTGTGGATTTCTACTAGGAACTTTACTAACTTTTATATACATATATATGTATATATACAGATAAGCATTGGTCTCTTGGAATCGACGCAAGATACCATACCCACCCATAGTCCAATCTCCAGTCGAGTTTCTGATTTATGAACGTCCACGTAACTTATCCGGAAGATATTGCGTTCCGGATATCCGGTAAACCTGTATCGCGATGAAGCCCTCTTTCGAGGCTTACTTCCGTTTGTTTTATGCCTCGATAGCATTCAACCCCACGTGCCTTTACGATATATGTTCACCACGAATCTGGGAAACGCATGAAACATAACCAACTGTATGGGTATGACACTTTGGTAATGGTCAAAGACCAATGAAAATCGAGGATAAATTTGCACATTCATAAAAGTCAAAGCTGCCAATCCGACGTGACGTAATTCCAATTTATACTTGCTGCTAATCCAAGAGGGCTTATCACATATCTACAGTGTCTTTTGTATTATACTATACCTATATATGTATATATATATCTGTGTAGCGAGAATTGGTGCAGAAGCACGTAGTATCGTCTCTTCTCTTAGGTAGGTACCCTATGGTTTATTACACATAGACAGTATGGCTTATTGGACATTTCGCTCGAGTATTATGTTATCCACCTACACGATACTATGGCATCATATACGTAGACATTCGGAAGTACTATCCAGTTAACTTCCATAGTCACCGCGCACGTACTGGGAACACAGGCTCCTCAAATACGTATACGCGTATCACTGAAATCTCTCTTACCAAGCGATATTGATTAAACTCGTAAAATTTACTAGCGCTCTTCCATAGCTCGAGGAACGATAACCACGTGCCGTAAAGGACACTTCTGATAGCGATCAACGAGCCTCCACGTATGGTTACCTCTGTATACTTTTTTCAAGGCAGACGTACATCATACGTGGTGAAGCATCAGGGATTATCGTACAGGTATATATAGTGAGACACAGTAAGGAGCAGTGTAAAAATTTTCAATGATCCAATCGTCTGTGCTGGGTAGTTGAAATAGCTGGGATTCCAATAACTGTAGCCTCCCAAAATCCTGCGGCCTCCAGATCCAATTGGCATCCCGACGATGTCGGTAATAAGCGTCGATGGATAACGTTTTCGCAGGTTACTCGATGCCTCGAATCCGAAGCCAATTAGGCAGATAACCCATCAGTAGTAAACAATGGGATGCCATCCTAACCTGTGCCAGAAATTGATGTCAGGACTCTCTGGCTGGAATCGCTCCTGTACACACAGTAGCTGCAGACTCTGTGCACATCGTTGCATAGAAGTACCAATATGCAGTTGGTCGTCACGTCGTTGCTGAAAGGACCTGTAGGTCTGTCAAATCGCTGGTTCGAGTCGGTTCAGATCCACTGGACAATGTTCCATGACAGGATATTAATGCACTTCGTTCTATCTCTCGGATGACGTTCCCGTGCCATCCTCCTAGCATTCCTTCCTGTCACATGCGCTGAGTTAATTAGCCAATACCGCACAACGTCAGTTAATTACAAGTAAAGTAGGGTACACACTGGTTTCGGGTTATACCCACTTGCGTGGCTGGTGCAACTTGTTATGGTTAGATACACTGTGGTGTGTACGATAAACTGTGATAAAGTCACTCTTGTTTCATCAAAAGAACGTATGTTACGTTCATAGATACCTATGTGAAGTCTCTGTCCTGGAAAAATCTAAAGGCACGTACACACGATTGCGAGAACTTATAGCCTCCTGAGCACGCGAACCTTCCTCTATTTTACGAACGTGATTTCATCCCGTGAACAAATCGCATTTACCTCAAATGTTATTTATTTTTTTCTCTCGATCTTCGTTTCTCAAGATTCCAAAAGGCGGATAAGGCTAATGAAAAACTTTTAGAAGATTTTAAATTGAAAGTAGTTGATACGATAAGACTGACACGTTGATATGGGATCTTATAATAAGTTTTCGGTGTAATTGAGAAGAAAAAGAAAAATTTATATTTTTCGCAAATATATATTATTCCTGTTTTTAACTTTGTCATATAAAAATACAATTGTGGCTAACTTTATAATCGAACACGTTCGTTCGAGCTAATTGCGTAACGCGTGATTTAAGCTCGACTCTGGAAGTAGCTTCTCGATAATCGCACTTCAGTCCAGGAGGTCGTAATTAAGAGGATTTTACGTAAAAGCTCGTTAGCGTTAACGCGCGCTGAACGTTTCACGCATAATGTAACGCACTGTTATGCGTAGCTGGTTGCGTACGCGTAACGATGTAGTATCGCTACAGAAACAACCCCGAAGCGAAATCCTAATGGTATAAATTAATGAGTCATTACCTATGTGTAACAATACAGCAGTTTTCGTCGTTGAGACGTTACCCAATTTTCTCACGTGAAACGATATTGTTTATTCAGCTCTGTACGCGAGTAACGTGATTCGCCAAATAAATTGCAATTATCGAGATACAAAATTGGCTATTTGAGATTCGTGTGGATTCGGGTAGGAAAAGATAAAATGAAAGTTAGAATATATTTGCGGCTACCCAAAGTAAAGGGGCGCTCCGCAAGTTATTTCGCGGGGTTGGATGTAAATCATTTATAATTGACACATTTATAAACGGTCGGTTTTATTTTTCATCGTTAGGGGATACGAGCCCTGGGAAGAGCTTCTATAACTCATTGCATTTCTGGATACTTTTCAAAGGGGTGGGTTCGGTTCGAAAGCACTGAACCGTTTGGGTACTGAAGCACACATGTCCACTATCTACGTACGTGCAGGTATACGCGCAAGAATGAAATAGCTCGTGGAACTGTGGTACAAATAGAAAAAAAAAATGATAAAAAATAAATTTTTAGTTTGGCAATTTTTCTTTTTTTTACTATACAATTTTAATTCACACAGCGACGTTGTAACTAATAATTGTATATACCTTGCCTATTAGGTACTCATATGCGTTAATCGACGCGTATGTTATATATGCATAAAATAAGCTTCATTGTATATGTATGAAAGTTCATGTATTCATACATACATTATGCATAGATGCATTATACATTACACATATCTGATATATGGATTTTGAAAAACAGGATTTTCTGTGACTGGATAGAAAAATAAACATAAACAGTCCACACGAGCGATTCAAAAAATGCGAAAAGCACACAAAAGAAGCTTTGTGAGTGTCGCTTTATGCTTTATGTACGACCCACTCAGCGTTTTGATAAACGTCGCAAACTTCGCAAGCGAGCATAATGGGGTTTCTTTATATAACGAAATAATACCCCTGAGGAAATCGTCAAAGTGATCCTCAAATCGGCGACACGTTGCGACGATTATTGGGGGAAAAAGTTTTGCTCAGTCTCGAGGTCAGAAATGCTCGGATATTTAATATCTGTGCTAGCATCTCAAGTTTTTATTATCAGATAGCCATTGCTGTAGTATAGAATCTAGATAAAATATGCGATTTTTTCTTTCTGTTTCAGATTTCTTCGATCACCAGCTTCTGCAGGGTGAGTAATTTACTGCGTATAAACGTCTAGCACTTATGTCCTATGTCTATAGTACACGAATCCAATGTGTTCTGACAAATCGAAAATAATGAAGTCTCTAGCGTAACACACGTGTCACTGCATAAAAAGAAATCATATGTTTGGTTATCCATGAAATATATTTTATTTTTCAATTTTAGCACATGTTTATATTATTTGATGGAAAAGCACGTGTGACTGGCTGAGGCTTGCATTGCTTGCAAACTGTCAAAAACACGTAGACGTCGTGGCCGACTATATGTAGATAGTAAACCTATAGTAAAGGTACAAGATTTAATGATAGCTGGAATTACGATCGAGTACCAGTAAATTATCGGGAATTTTCATCAGTCTTGCTTAAACGAAAGTGTCACTCTATCCAGTTTGAAAATTCATATGTTATATACGTCACGTGTTAGTTAAGCTGAACGTCATTAAAATAAAATAATTTTATACATTTACATGATATTTCTGGATAGACGTATAATCGATAATGAAATTTCTATTAAAAAATTTTTATTAATTATATAAGATAAAATTAACAATAATTCATTATTCGAAATTTCGTATTTCGTGTTATATCTTCATATTATAGTGCGATTGAAAAGTCAATTTAAATTACGGGTTTAAGTATGGTAATATCTCCCGGCTAGATTGCACTTGGGTACCGACGCCAGACGATTAAGCTTCGTTTACAAGTAAACCCTTTTTTCTTGCATCAACTACATCGGCTACAGATTGCTACGTCGTCCCGCATAATTTACGAACCTCAGCGCCCACGCCAACCGTAGAGAAAACCTTAGCTTTTTATTCTCTAATTTGTCTGTCCATTTATATCTCCTTTATCTTCGTTTTGACTCACAGCCTTCTCGCTCGCACTCAGTAGCCGTGGTCGAGGGCGTCGATTTTTCTCCAGTAGATACCACCCATCAGTAGTCAGACTCATTTAGGCCCAAGCCGCACATTCCGTCGTTTAGAAACCGCGTCCAATTTGTGGGGATAGAATAGGTCCTACAGTCCAGGTCCAAGAAAGTGAGAGAAGTGAAATCCAAGAAACGAATGAAAGAGAGAGGGAGAGAAAGAAAATGGCGGCAGATTCGAGCCGAAGCGAAAGAATCGACGGGATGCGCGAGTGACGTAACATACTGCTATCTTTGTCAGCTAAAGAGGAGGGGGGAAAAATCGTCGAAGGTGAAAAACTCATAAGAGTCCAAGAGCTTCGGGAATGTGGTACGCGGTACATACGTCGTTACATACAGCTACGTAGCTACATAAGGGCTGCCGGGAGGACTGGGACCACGGCTTAAGAACATAAGCGGATGGATGGTGGGAATCTTGTTAAAAATGATCACCATTTTTCCCGAGCGAAGCTCAAGAGCATTCTTCACTCTTTCTCTTTGGCTTTCTTTTAGACCTTTCCTTCTGTTATCCTTTCTCTCTCTCTCTCTCTCTCTCTCTCTCTCTCTCTCTCTCTCTCTCTCTCCCCTCCCCCTGTTTCTTTATTTGTCTTTCGTACGTCCTGAATTCCACATCTTGGTTTCCGGGACAGACGAATCAGCAGCTTTGTTGTCAAGCTCCATGGTAAAGGCTGGAAAATCATGGAGGTAAATATACACGGTGTACCCAACGTTTCTGAGCTTAGCGATACCGTAGGTACAGTCTTGCGGTAAACTTTTTATTTTTTTATTTTACTACTTTTCATTCTGGAACGTTACCACTCGGAGTCAAAAGTCTAAAACGCATAAATACATCTGCTTTGCTTTCGGAGAGGACGGCTTCGTCCTTGCGGTATTCGAATTAGCATATACAGGTCCTCGGGGCTCGCTTGGAATTTCTTCACGTAGTCCACGTCACAGGATGAAAGGGAAGGATTAGAGTGAAAAGTTAGATGATATGCGAGTGGAATATCTACTCGAGTAATGGAAGTCCTGAAGCGTGATGGAAAACGATGCGTCGTACGTTAATCTAACCTAACCTAACCTAACAGCAGATTCAAAGAAGAGTTATTAATTAATACCCCTGCTTAGCGGATTCATACAGCAGCAAACCTGTTGGCTTTTCCTAATGCGATTAGATCCTTATTAAAGTAATGATGCCACCCTGGTGTATGCGCGCATCTCAAATCTGTTACTTACGCAACAACGTGGGAACAAAGTCTACCCTGAGACTAATTAATATTCTAAGTGAAATTCTCCTTCCCAACTACAACGTTCGAAAATATCAAGAAATCAATACTTTGCTTTAGCTTAGAAATCCCCATGACGCATAATGCAGAGCTTTATGGAAAATTTAAAAAGTACATATCTATACAATAATTTTATAATCTTTTATAACAAAACTAAATTCTCACTTAGCCCGCACCGATCCAGCATCCCATAAATAATTAAAAAATTAATTCGTATCTTTACATTTCTACAGTAACCCTAATCTGCCAAGTTGACTGAATTCCGTGAAATTGTATGCCAAGCGCCAAATTCACATGCATTGAACGACGATAGCGAGGAAAGGCGGTAAAAGAATTTTAACGTATTTTCAATGCTGGACAAGTTAACCATAACGTGGATCTTATGCTAGAGGAAAATTGAAAGTGATATAAAATATTACTTCATCATTGTAAATTTACACTGACCATGCTACGCGAGTGCTTTTGTTGTATCAGGTAATCACCGCGTGTACAGCCCAGTCAAACGAGTACGGCCGTATTATTTCACCACGATCCACGTACATTGGAATAAATGAAATCAAAATGCAAATCATTCTGGATTTCGTTGGGCGAAAACGAGAACGCGAGTATAAAAAGAAATGTAAGAGTAAAAATGAGTGAATTGTCAAAAGGGGTAGGTACGTGAGGGTTTCGCGTATAAAAAAACACGGACCGCGCTCACCAAGCCATCCCAGTCTGAGGTACGTAATATTATTTCACTGAAACAAAAATCTTCTGGCATAATTTCGCGAAAACATTGACTCCGTGCCGTCCGTTCCATTAAATGATCCCTTCCCGTCCGCTGTACCCATTTGCCACGACAAGCCCAGGAAAAGGACTGTTCGCCGATGCAAAGTAGAGAAAAGTTGGGTTGAGCTCTTAAAAATTCTTTCGTCGTTCAAATTCACCACGAAAAACCCTTAAGGACCCGACTCGAATCAACAGCTGTCAGATCCAACGAAAGTCTGGAAGGTGACGGTTCCCTCAGTATAATCTCTCGACGATACGTGACGATTTGGTTTTATAATATATTTATGGGTGCTTTTGCATATGCCTTAGTTTCATAAAGAAATCGAAAGATCTTTTTTGTGGTTACGTAATTTTTATACAGGTTTTTCTTATCTGTCTGAGAAAAAGAAGCAGAGAGAGGGTGGAAGGGAGAAAAGCGTAGAAAAAAATTGAGGTTAAGTCACGGTGCGGGTGCTGTAGGGGAGGAAGTCGGAGCTTAAGTCGACGGAGCCACATTATTCGAGTGCGTCTGAAAGGAAGTGTGTGGAAAAAAGAGAGCGGGAGACGAAAGGGTAGGAGGGAGGCTGAAAAAAAAGAATAAGAAAAAAGCTAAGAAAAGCGAAGGTGATACCATAATTCACCTCTGAACTACGAACATGTTCTCCCCTTCCCCCATTTGGTTTACTTTTCCCCTAGAGTCGTATATTCTCATGAGAGCTACACGACATTTAATTGCCACTTCAGTCATTCCTACGATTATGATTCTTCATTCAATTAAAGTGTCATTAACTTTTTATCCCTTGCTTTACCATACCTTACCACTATTTCAATTAATGAATAAAATTTCTCTCTCTTTATATATATATATATATCTCCCTTCAGGCTAAAGAATAAAGAATTGTTGCATAAACGTGAGAAAAATAGTCGCTCTCATTCTGATTTATCATCTCAGAAAAATAGTTCTCGTTCTCACAACGCAAGGACTTCCGTTTGATAAAGTTTCGTCCTCGTTTTACTTCTCAACATTCAGCTATATATTCTAATGGTCGACCTGCCACGATACTCGAGCGATTAACGGTGCACGTTTGCGCGCGCAGCCAAGCTTCCTTGGCTCGAGATGCACGTGCTGCGACGATGAGAGTTTCCAAGAGTACGACACTTGAATAAATTTGATGGCCGACGAAAAACTTTTCTCCGAGCTTGCAAGGCACTTATCAACATAGAATGTATGATCCTCATTAAGGAAAGTAGGCAAAGTAAATTACATACTTACACGATACGGCAGCTTGAGATACATTCAAGTGGGTATACGCATTCGTGACCCAACTACCCAGTCGGCTACAATAAATTTATAAGTGAATCATTTGGATTTCATTATTTTTCCACGCAATCTCATTTAAAGATTGCAACGTATGTATTACCATTTAGGAAAATATTCTTTTTATTTCAATACTGTGCGTTCATTCAGACGCTCGAATATACACATTTTCTTTCAGCAGTTACATGCAGACAGTTACTAGTACTTTAGTGCAGTGGTATCTATAGAGACTGTACCAATCTCTTCATTTCATTTGCGTGTAAGCTTGCCAGTTGATACATTGGCGTAGATGTTATTTACTGTGATGTAATTTTTCGACTCAAGGTCACAAGGCGACTCCAGCTATCGATTCAGACAACGTTTTCGCTTTCTGGTTCCCTTCGAGGCGCCACCCTGCTAAGAAGCTACGCTCTCGGGTCGATTCGTACGGTTACGTCAATGTTCTCGAAAAGATTTTTTATTG
>JARQTI010000676.1:1128341-1215119 GCA_030142655.1 Trachelus tabidus
CTCGACCAATCAGAATGATTGGTTTCCGAATTTGACTATTGTCAAAGTCAGTCCGTCTTGGGACACCGATCGGGGTGTCTCGAGCTGCCTCGCGCTCCCAGGCTATTTCATAGTTTTTCTATACGGTATACAAAGTTCTCGCTTGTGTAGTTCTCTCGTAGCTCTCTCTATATACAGAAAATCCTATAGATTTCCTGCGCGTGTTTCGGAGGTGCAGTGCTGTGCTATGATGCAATGTCCATCTGAGTGTCCCCTGGATGCAATTCCCGGCCTTCATGGATCAGCTGAGCCACCTCCGGTGAGAACTCTCATCTGCTACGTTTTCGATCAACTGCTCTCTGTTTGCGGCACTATTTACCTGTCCGTTCCCGTTCGTGCATCCAGTTGCGTTTGCTGATTTTACGGGAACCCGAATATCAGCACCTACGTTTGCGTTTCCCGATTTTACGCGTCCCCAGAAATCGACATGATCTGTTAAGCTATCGTATTTTCTAATAGGTTCCGTCAAGGTTCTCGTGTTGACGGAGTTGATACTGTTCCACCTTAACTCCCAGGTTATACCGGTTCCTCAGTTCCCGGTGGAAAAAGAATTGACTGCCGTCCGCCTGGCACGCAGATGCAGGGACCAAAGGCGGACGACCGAAGGTGACGTTCTCGGATTTTCGTTGTCGGTTTCGGGTTAGGAAAATACGTTACAGTACGTAACTATAGATTCTACATGGATTGTATAGAGTATGGTATACAATAGATAGAGATAGAAGAACAATAGGACAAATAACATTACGGCGTAGTACTTTTGTTGAATATCAGATAAAATTCATCCGATTGCAAGATCTTTTCTCAGCCGGTAACTAATGGCGTTGAAGAGCATACCCACTTCACTTTACTTCATCTCCAAGCCCACTTCGTAGCCACCACCCCCTCCCTCCTCCACCCACTGTACGCTTCGAAGTCCGCATTTCCGTTTGCTTCCATTTACCTGGCGTTTGCTTACCGACTACATTAGTACGTACTAATGCAGGTGTGACATGAAAATTAATGTAACGGTTAAGCTGCACCACATTGCGCAACCGTATAATTTACCACGACGCCTACTCATACGTTTCGCATACACACTGCGCTAATTTCCATGCAGAAATATCACCCATTCCCACTCACTTCAGCAATGTTTCCAGGATCCCCTCGAGTATTGAAGTTATTTTCGCAATGCTTAACGCTCTCCATCTACTGAATCATTATTGACTGTATGTACAGTGTGCGTATATTCACGATGTGGAAACTGTAAAGCCCTAGGGGACTCTTTAGCTCTGAAATTCATTCGAAGATGACCCCTCCATAAATACGTGCTAATCGCAAATATCCCGTGACTAGTATTAAAAGAAATTAAACGAATAATATTTCAACGTTAGAATTTAATATGAATATAACAGTTTTTGTTATACTCATGCAAATAGATTATTCGAGTATGAATTTGAGTGACGCCTCTTCACGCTGCACTCTATTCACTATGACGAACTTTACAGTCGTTTCGTGCAAAGCCTTTATTACACGAACCAAATAAAGTTACCATTTAACTTACTTACTTCGTCAGTTTCTAAGATCCGGGTGATTTCGTGCGCTTCAATTACGGTTCACAACGTATCGTAAAGCTTTCCGGTGTCTGAACCCATTTCCAGGAGGGTCTTAACTGGGCCTTGCTTCGTTTTCCTTGAAAACTAACCAAAGACGCCTTGACGTCGTTGTTGACGAAATCGATGTCGCATGCATCCCCAGCTCAGTTACCAACCTTATCCTCCAAGATAAACAGAAATAATTCAAGCCGACATTTAATTCAGTACCAGTCCAGTAGGAGCCCTAGTTAGGCATTGACTACGTAGTTTCCTAGAATCTTAGTTAAAGCAAATAAGGGCAAGATAAAGATCACCGAGCGAACGTAGTGCAGTAGTTACATCAAACAGTACGTACTATTGCCAACTGCTACAGGCACTGTTTGTTAATAATTAGCACTCATCAACTGTTTACTAATCAGTGAAACATAATACAATTTCATGGAATTTTACCTTAACCATGGAGTATGTATTCGTAATAGCTCCCAGGGAAAAAGCTCGTTAGTCGTTCGCAGTAAAAGCTCCATCAGCAATATCAGGAAAGCTTAGCAAAACATTGCGTACTCCTTTGCCTCACTTTACTTAAGTAAAAGAAATATTTAATCATTCCTAATAAAGCTCATATCATCGAAGGACAGATAACTTTATGATTTTTTAAAATGATTTTACCATCATATTTATTAATTTCGTAAATAATTGCCATATTTTTTATCGTAAATAAAATTTTTACAACTGCTTGTTATGCTCTTATCAAAAAAGCCAGAATAATCTTCGAAATTTTCTTCGAACACTCAAGCATCCGTCTTTCTTATTACCTCTGCGCAATCTTCACGTTACAATTTCTCGCAGTGCAGTATCACTGAGCTTTATTTATTCATGAGAAAACATTGAAGATAAAAGTTCAATGTGAGCAGCAGCTTGGTATTGCGAAGATTGAGTATTTCGCAATTCTTCTCATCGTCGAGCGACTTTTGGAACGAAGTCAGGGTCCTAATTATGGGTACCCGGAAGAGTCGAAAATACGTCGGGTAATGCCGGAACCAAAAGAGCGAGTGTCATGAAGCGTAAAGTAGAATATAACGAAAATAATGAAGATAATGAGAGAGCTAAAGAACAACAAGGAAGCAAAAACATAATAGGATTTACCATGATCGTTAAAATAATAAAGCTCTAGCTACTTCATTAGAAGTACCAGGTTGATTCTTTTTAAATACTTTCTAGTTTTATAATGTGCCAATGTATAGGCATAACCATGTATTACACATATATACACGGTATATATGCATACTAAGATAGTAAAATGTTTCTTTGCTGCACAAAGCTCGAATTCATATCAATATCAAAGTTTAAATCCAAATGTCTCGAAAGACTTTCGAGACTTCATTAGCCATTAATTACAGTAAAATCTCGTATCCGATTCTGCACACATCCCTCGTGCTAGCGGTGTAACCAGGATGCTGAGATGGGTTGCGCGCGCAAGAGATAAAGCCACGTGTGTTTATCGCACGCTCCCTATGACAAATGTTAGGCAGTAAAGCTCCGGCTGGCTGGAAATTAACTGAGACTGGATGCGCGTTACGGTTAGGTCATGGTTATGTTAGGTTGGATAATCTGGACTCGGTGGTACGGGCCGTTCTCGTGAACGGTACAGGAGGCTGGGAACTGATGGTGAGCTGCTTTGGGACCTAGTACCTACTCTACGTCTTGGATGTAATACCATCAGGCTTCATCCTTCTTCTATCATCTTACCACCTTCATCCTTCATTAGGCTAATAGCGACACGTGCTCGTTTGTTTCGAGATCGTAGCAATCTCCTCGTCAAGTAATGTTAATTATGTAAGCGGAATTGCGGTCGATTCACTGACAAGGATATTTCGAATACAGTAAACTCGGCGAGGTTATTTTAACGGGAGGGATTGCTGTATGGAACACACTAACGGAACGATAAATCTATCATTTTATTCCCGTAGGGAAAGATTATTATTGGGGATCGGTCTAGGCCGGTATTTAACGATGTGACGGAAAATGCTATTTGAGGTTGAGACTTGACAATATTTTCGATATAATCGCACGGGGCTTGATAATATTTCTGTAATTTGGAAATGTGCAGGGTTAATTGAAATTTTTCTCTCGAATACTCTTATTCGTGGCTTTTTCGTTGATGTATGTCCCTTTTTCTAGTCGTTTTGATAGTCATCAGTTGTTGGTAAAGACGTTAAAGCTGTTTTGATTTTCAATGCTACGCACAGTGGAAATTCGTAGAAATTAGATAAATCGTGGGGAATATTTTCTAGGGAGCATCATAAACTATCTCCATTTCGTCGGGTTTACATTGACTACGAGTCCCACCCTCTTGAACTTTTCCCAGGCTCGGTCGCCAAAAGCCGTCCGCGTGCTGCTAGACTCGCTTCCGCGCTTTTCGTGCGAAATAGCGAAGGGGATTAATTGGCTTAATTAAAAAGTTTTACAGCGGATTCGCCGGTTCGCTGGGATTATGCCCGCAAACGCGTAAAGCCGGTATTACAAACGATAACGAGACAAGCTTTGGCACGTTACGCGAGCGTAACAATTAGCATGAGGCTATTGCGAAAGAGCGGGGGTTTGGCTGCCCAGTTTTCCATTAACATCGGTAAGGAATTTTCAAATTATTCTTTTTATGTCATCGCTGCATAAAAGATTTTTACGAGCAAAATCGATCGATACCCGTAATCATACTTCGGTATGACCATCTTTTGTTATCCAATTTTGATTGGCTCGTTTTCTGGAAATCATCGTATAACCTTTATAGTACGTCATCCATGGTATAGGCATGCTATGAAAGCTGTATATTGTATGCTCTGTAATGAAAAAGTACATTGTGTAAAAAAATTGCCCAAAAGCAACGAAAGTCTTTCAATTAAATAAGGATTTATCAGAAATATCATTTCATCCCCTCATATCTTCACCGATAAATTCAAAATATATACTTTGCAAAGATTTCCGGGAAAGGTGATAAGGTTTTCGCTGATGTCGAGATCGGTAAAAAAATCTGAAGCGTCACTCGTCCTTAATCAAATTTTCTTAATCTATGGTTAAAAGCAAAAATATTGAAATAAAACACAAAGTTAATGCGTGGAAGTAAAATATAGTAGAAATACTCCCAATGATATCTCAGACCCGTACAATACTACGTGGTCTTTCTTTTCACGCGATGGATCTTCTACGGGAACAATTTCTGGAGCACGACTCCCGTTACTCCTCTTTCTGAATAATGGATGCGTAGGGCGTCGCGGACGCGAGCCAAAGACGAATGGCTGGCCAATCCCAGTGTCTTTCCTTTATCTCAGTTCATACATGTATGTAAATATCCGCATAGCGTCCAGATCTACATGCGCATATTCAATATACACATACTATGGATACACGTGTTAAATTACAAATTAAAAAAAGAAGTAACAATAAGAAACGCCCATTAAAATTATTTTATTTTATCATTACAGCTTTCAGCAACGGTCGATGGAATTTATACCAAACACGAACACACGGCAGGATCCTTCACGAAGCTTGCGAGTGATCGACTCTTGGTCGGTGGCGGCGCCGATGCCAGATCCCTTCAAGGGGCGAAGGGAATCAACAACTTCGTAGGATGCCTTCGCAAGGTAAGCGAGCTTACTTTTCCGAAGCATTAAAATCCTCTTGAAGTGGGTCGAAACACTCTATGGGTTACATGGATGAACATCATTGACGTCTCGGCGCCCGAAGGTTATCCCCTTTCCATTTCTGTGCACACGAGACACTTAAAACCATGCAAGGCGCTTTTCTGCTCAAACGATATTGAACCTGACACATCGGCAGGGTCGGAGGGTAGCGAGGGAAGCAACTTGACGACACGAAAATTAATGATAGCTTCGACAAAGTCGATTATTAATTTTCGCAAAATATCCTGGTACGTGGTAGAGCGTTACAGCATAATACGTCACGTTGTTATAAAAAAGGACAATTACGCAAAGCTGTATGCATTTTTAATTCGTTATCGTCACTGGCCACGCCACTATCACTTCCCCAACCCTCGCCCTTTGATCTCGCCACGTCATTCTTAGAGCCATAAGTAGGTTAGTACCTAACAACGAAGAAACTTGCGAAACCATCGCTCCCTCCTCCTCCTCCTCCTCCACACCCCACCCCACCACCACCACTCTCTCATACCAAACGTTCCTTCCTCGCCAGGGCACCTCCTGACCGCGATATCACGTTTTATTACCGCCGCCGCGTTTCATTAAAAGATAAAAGGCCTTGTTCCTTTTGTCTTTCGCTTCCGTAATATGAAAGCCGCTTAGCTGAAGTATCTCCGATACATATAACAATACTAAATAATTATTGCCACGCGCCTTTACCTCACGAACAGGAGCCTTTATTTTCGCTTTGACTACCGATTTCATTCCCGTCGCAATAGAATTGTAGGGACTTTGCGATAAGAGAAATTTCGCAGAACACTTTAAGGTGAAAAATAAAGAGCCATGAGTTTACACGATATATTTCTTTTGTTCAGTCATCATGCAATACGTGGGTCTTTGTTTGGATGGTCCATTCGGTTGATGACTTTCGTGATGTTATCTGAAAGAAAGTCATGTGGAAATTCATAAAGCGTGTGTATGGTGTAGTATGGTATATGAAAAAAAAATAAATAAAAATCTACCCTTAGCTACGACGTAAATGTATACTCGCGTACGTTGGGCGATTCCATAAAAATGAGGGAGTCCTGGATGGTGGAGTATTTTCAGAGCGAAAAAAAAAGAGAAAAAAAAAGTATACAATAGGAGAGAATGGAGTGGAAAGTTGTGCTGTCTCTGGAAACTCGCTTATTCGCAATTTTACGATGAAATCGAGACTCTTGTCAACATATCTTCATGTAG
This sequence comes from Trachelus tabidus, assembly GCA_030142655.1. Classification (NCBI taxonomy): domain Eukaryota; kingdom Metazoa; phylum Arthropoda; class Insecta; order Hymenoptera; family Cephidae; genus Trachelus; species Trachelus tabidus. Next base: position 1,134,841 of record JARQTI010000676.1, read on the forward strand.
ACTTATTTTCTATACATATATGCATGTACTTATCTATAGACATAAAGACGTGAGTACAGTACTGATCAGTCGCATGTTGTATACGGGGTCGAGAATTTCCTTATCCAGAAACTCGGTAGAATCTTACGGCAAGTACGTATAGGGTATTTGTATTGTTTTTATTTGATTGCTAAGAGTTGTGGACTGACGAATTAGATATATATATTTTCAAATATTTTTCGAAAGATTGGCTTAACTGGTAGTGACGTTGTTCTTATAAAAGCTATAGCGAATCTTAAGCCGCGATTCACTCAACGGATATTTCCTGTCGAAAAGCAATTCTCCAGGAAAATTTCTATTTTTCTTATTCGTCCCCGCCGGATATTTCTGTTTATTTAACGTAACTTAAGCGATACGTTTTAAAACGACTTCGTGGGGCTGTCTGGCTCGTCGACGATTTCGTCAAGCGGCAAACTTTATATTCAAACAATGTATGTACATGTTATATATTCTTTACGTACATATATACGATATACTATGACACTTGGAGTATTAAAGTAGTAAGAAAAAATTGATAGTAAAAAAATATTCCAACTAAATTAAAATTTCAATGTCATTTTACTTACATATTACTGGATTAATCGAAATATTGATATACTTACACACAGGTTTTAAAAATACGATAATTGAAGTTTCAAAGGAGCCATGCCTCTATACTTTATGGTGAATTCATACTCAGTTCCAATTTTTCTCATTTGTCGAATTGCAAATCTGACGTCGTTATCTCACCGATGAATTGCAGGTGAATTTTATTGGGTTTTAAGGAAATTGCCCGTAACCCGCGGGGGACTTGCTCGAGATAACACTGACGAAGATAGGGCCGAGATAAATAAAAAAAAACAAGAGCCTGATTCATTACATGGAATTGGAGAGACTGTCGAGTACGGATCGTAAATGCTTTTTCCTCTCACAATCGTTACAACTTCATTGCTTCTCGCTGTCTCATCTCACGCTGCGGTTGTTTGCATAGTTTCAAAAAAAGAAAAAGAAGCGTAGACGTCGTACACAATTTTACTAAAGCGCCTATACACACTTAAGAAAAGTAACGTCAGAGGGAATCGCTTCGCGCGAGAAAATTTATCCAAGACAAAAAACAAACTACGTAATAGCAACGTTCAAGTGGTTAAATAAAAAAAAACGTAAGATACACTGTCACGAAAATCTCAAGTTCCACGATAATTAATTTAACCAAACTCAAGTTTCAGCAGCGAGACAATCTTTAAAGAAAAACTTATCTTGTTCGCACAGGTGGCCAATACTTCTTGTCCGCCATTGTTATTTCAGGTTATGAAAATATCAAGGCATACGTGACGCGTTCGATCGGCCAATAAATTTTCGATACAAAATCGAACGTCTGTTTTGTCAGGTCGAAAGTTCAAAGTGTCTTGGTAAGTTTGACCGCGATGCCAATATTTTCCATCCGTCCATTTGAAGGTCATCGAAAATTTATCGCCTCAGAATACGAAGTTTCTAGTGGGGTGACTCTGTTGCATTGTTAAAGAAATTCCTCAGCGATTTTATCTCGTTTGAAACTGACTTTCCGGATCCATTAATACGAAAGATGCTGAGAAGGAGGTTCTACGTCGCTCGAACAAAGTGACCCGTTTCGTACGTCAGCTGTGCTCGGAAGGGTTGAGGCAGATGACAATGCTTGAAATAAAGTGAAGCAACCAAGCAAAGAGCTAGTCCGTACCTAGATAGGCAATTGCAATTTATTTCCAATTGAATTGGTACCAGCTAGCACACCCATCCGAACCATTATCCCTCACGCATTTACCTTTCGCTTAGATAACCACCAAACAACATAAGATGTATATAGCAATGCGATTAATCTTCTTAGCATTATACACATCGATGCCTATAGATACACATTGATAACAAGTAATCTACTCAACTCTCTAACGTCAATAATGTAAGCACCTTGAAATTAGATAATCCTATGCATCTACTTACACACGGTATAACGATGCCTGTCACTATATACGGTATTTCAATCACTGTGTGTTATCGGCTCACGCTGTGTAGTCGTAATGTAAAATTACTATGGAGAACGGCCCGTTAAAAGTTTTTATGGCTATGAACCGATGGGGCATCGATATTCTTTAAAATGCTGCCAAATGTCAATAATTTACGAATTCACATAGGTCCAACGTCGATTGACGAAATTTTTCCATTTTTTTCATCCCGCTCTGTCTACGACGTAATATAAAATCGCAATAAAACCTCCTCTCGATATTACGCCGCTGCGATGATAACGCAAGTAATCTGTTACAGGTCGAATTTGCAGCGGAGGGTGTAAAGATGGAGCTGATAGAGGCTGCCAGGAGCGGTGCCGCAGGAGCCGCGGCATGGGGCAAAATGGATTTCCATTGTCGAGAACCCAGAACCTCGGACCCGGTCACATTCACTACGAGAGACTCGCATCTCGTGAGTATTGCCTTATTTGTTTCCATAGAACCTTTCGTCCGCTTTCAGATACACGATCAATTTTCGCCGCGGAGAAACGCGAAGGACCGTTGTATCCCATTGGAAGACACGTCCCTTACTCGTACACTTGTGTCTCACTATGAAATACTCTTTGTTGACTTTCAAGTTTAAGAAAGTTTCGGCCACCTACTTTTCAAGTAATACATTGGACTGTGCATACGAACAATACCCATGGCACAAGTGTCAAGCATTGCGTTTAGGTATAGCGTGTGAGAGCGAGTGAGAGAGAGCGAGTGAGTTTCATGAAAATCGCAATGGATCCTGGGATAGTCTTACGACCGCGGAAGATCGACGATAAGAATCGCAATGAAAAGTTAGCCACTTGGGGAGAATGCGATACGAAGCGCGGTATTATTAAGTTTAACGCGAGCTTAATTGACAGTTATTTATTTTCTTAGTCAGAAGGCGTACCGTCGGTAATATTTATTGTGTTAAATTTCGTGCGCGGTTTAAACAGGATACTCGCGTCGGTAATTGCAGGAATCGCGGTTATCGGCTACGGACGGCAAACCCCGGGAATGAATAATGAGCAGCGCGAAATTTCGAAAATGAACAGCGGATACGCGCGTAAGTGTTCGTGAATAGTCATACGTGGCTGCAACTCTAAGGTAACTCGAGGAAAATTAACTTCTAGGCACTGTATATCTATACGGTTGTCCTTCATTATTAATGCTTGTTACATACCGGATATCACGGCATCTCCCGTCGCTCGTAGGACGATTCAAAGGGTACCGCTAACATTATCGCGAGAGCCGAACACAATAGTGTCCTCGTTACTGCGTCCACGAGTGTACATTCCTTTGCTTATATTTTCCAAGCCCGCAGACCTCAAGCTTCACGTTTACGAGCGTGTCCTTCGGGAGCTTATGGTCTTCCAGTAATGTGGGGTATGAAATACCATGCGTCCGTGCGAAGGCTTCCGAGGGTTTTATGGCTCCGGTAGTTTCTCATTTCATTCATTCCTTCGTCATTCCACGCGAAGAGTACAGAAAACTTGCCGCAATCACCTGGCACTGGATGTACGCGAGATACACAGTGAAAATTCAACGGGCATACAGGAATAGAAGTTCGATAGGATGGAAAGAAAAAAAAAAGTAAATTATTCGCAGCATTAAACAAAATGGTTTTCTCTTCGAAGGCCCTTCGATGTTACGCGCATATTCCTTTTATGTGTACGTATAATGCACGCTCGGAATATTCGCGGCAGGTATACGTGTGGACGATATAAAGAGACATCGTTAAGCTGAGTTGGCCGTTGTAAAAAATCATTGCTTAAGGAGGATTTGCCGGGCGATAACGCGAACCCCTCTCTTTCGCCGTTTTACCCCGTCAAGGAATTCCGGTTTAGCCAAGAAAAGACGAGGGCTGGAATTTCCTCGAAAGGAGTACTTAAGGACGTGTACCGAAGGGCTGATCTGCGCCTTTCCCTCTTACGCGGTAATGGTCGCTTTATCGGTCGTGTCAACGTTCTTCGCGCCATTTCCAGGTCGCGAATCTACTGTTATTAGCTATATACAATCCTACCCTAGAAACGTAGGCACGTGATGGCGGCGGCGACTGACTCTCTCAGGGGTGTTAAGAGTCTCGGGTGAGGTTAGGCGCAGCTACAGGTCGCGACGCGGTAAAGAGGGTGAATACGTGTGAACTACTGTGTCGTGGATAAATCCGTCGCGACATGAAAACGCGACGTCATCTACCTAAGAGGATCATATCGCATGTGCTGGTTCTTTTACACGTGCTACGTGTATCGAGATACGTAATACAGCGAATAGACTGCGCGTGCCGCGTTGAGATTCTCGTACAATTCACATGGATTCGCACGTCGTTGCCTTTGTGCCCTCGGTACGATTGCAGCTAAATGCTGGGGACGCACATTGTAATACGATATAAGGGAGTCAAGACAACAGCGGGACTTTGTTTGTTGATCGCGTTTGAACTGGCGTCTAATATTAAAGGACTCATCAGAGTTATTCGATTTTCTGTTTAATCGCGAAATCGGCTGGCAAACCGAACCCGTAAATAGTAACACGCTGAGCGGCCGCGTAACGCATTTACATTTGCGTTAATGTTCGGACATACGATTTGCACGGGACCATTTAATTGAAGCATCGGCTCGCATTAGCGTTTGTCATTTAGCTCGGCTTGTTTTGTAAATTTACAATGGCCCGTCATTATCGAGCATGATGCTTTATGTGGTTCGCGATTCGGTTAACCCAAAAGCGCCTGGCGAAAATTCGCGAAGTAACATTGACCCTGTTTAACGTTAGGAAATCATGTCGTAAATACATGGAAAACCATGTCCATGGATTTTCAAGTAAAAAATTTCAGCTCGATTCCACTAGTGCCAAGATGACTTTGTAAGGGTAGGGTTTGACTTTAGGAACATCAAAGAAAATTATAATGAATCTTATAAATTTCACGTACCAAATTTTTCATTAGATTTTATAAATAGCCAATCGGAAGACGAATTTCAACCTCATGCGCCACACAGACACGCAGTCTCTTTTCATCGTTCCTATCGAACCGCCCTTACGGATCTCCAAGTAATTATCTCGATCGCGAAACTTCTCAACTTCACCGGAAAACTTCGGGCGCGGTCGAGGCATCGGCGTATAAAGAAATTCGCAATTAAAATTCCATCGTAAAGACACGACCACGTTACTGGGAAGCCGGCTATATATCTATAGGAATGTACTATCAGTGGCAGACAATTTCTACGGTTGACCGGACTGGCTGTCAAATTATAGGTATCTCAGATTTTCTGTGTGAATTTCTAAAGCATGTGCTTCTATATGTTCACATATGCATAGAGTGGGTATTCGCATAGTGTTCATTTCAATGCCAAAACAATATATATTATATTATATAATATGAAAACCAGTCAAATAAAGTATACGAGACACATAAGCACAGGGCCGTAATTGAATCATGTTTGCACTTCTGGCGCTGCGTTAGAAGACCCCAATGAGAATTTAGCGAAATTAAAAAAAAAAAAGAGGAAAAGTGCAGCAACTAATTCCAGTTAACGCGCTGCAGTTTCATTGAAACGTACATTCCTAGTTTTAGCGAGACCTCAAATTTTTACCGACGGCGTACATCGGAGAGCGTCTAATTGAAATAAATTTTTTTTCGAAATTCACGAATAAGTCATAAAACTCGGCGAGGCTTTACGTAGGACGCATTACATAGGGCGGAAAATTGTAAATTAAAAAATATTCCACGTCTCAAGCAAGATCCACGTAATGACGATTAATATTTATCCGAGAATCGTACGTGTATCCGTCAAAGAGTCCCTTGTAAAATTGACAATATATATATACCTATATATAATGTACTCTGACCTAGTTATTTATCTGCCTCTTTCTCTTTTTTCTCTCGGCACCCTTCCTCGACTCATCGTCCATTTTCATCACCAGAGATCTCCGATAGAGCGAACCCCGAGATAGAGGCCCCCAAGAGGATTGTGATTTTTGGAACAAAACAAGTATATGAGCTATATAGGTGCATTTTTCCTGAAACTATGTATTCCAAGGATTTAACTTCGGTGAAGTGAAGTACAAGCATATTTGAGTAACTTTCACAATTGATAACCGATTCTCGTCCTCGTTTCACTTTTACGTAACGGCACAGATTGCAAAATTATGTTTTCTTTTTTTCGTAAGAATGTATCATTGCGTTCTTATCAATAACGGCTTTTCATTTTTAGGTTACGAATATCCTCCCGTGTTCCCTTGAAGTATAAAACACACAAAGTAACATGCGTTACATAACTGTTACTCAGTACTAAGTACCATTCGAATTTCTGTAGACATAAAGATTTCTCCACTTGCGCGTTACTGCGGCACTGAAAAAATATTATAATAGGGAAAAAGTATAAAAAATTTAGATTATAAAAGTGCGAGCATTGGATTTGTTTTGGTACATTTGGGAACAGATATTTTTTTTAAATCAGACTTTGAATTATTTATTGCAGACTTTATAATATATGCGCATATACGTTGCTGGAATACTTTTCTTTCTTACATTACACGAAATCGTTGCTGGACGGTCGAGAATCTTTTTACGAAATTTTTCCCTCATATAATTCAGTAGGTCTGTTAGAAATCGGACTTGACGGTTTACAATGTGTTATAGGAGTCATTAACGTAAATATCCTCTTGACTGTGCTATGCTGTTATATATAGATATAGTTTAGTCTAAATGCTCCAGCAACGTTAAGCAATTTTGCATATATTCTCTTTGCTTTTTTCCTCCGCGTTATTACTCTGCAGTTTTAATTAAGGTATACGTTAACGGGCATTGCCAAATTACACCAACCATGACAATACTTTAGCCCGCTTGTTATTTACAGGTATCGTAAAAATAATTCACGTATAAAGTTTCTAGTTTGTGTGTATACATATATATATAATACCTAGTAGTATTAACGGATATTACACAGACCTTTATATCTACCACTTTCTCGATTGGGTTTTCTCTTTCGCGATATTTCTCTTGAGTCGACCTCGCCGATAGTCGTGGACACGTCAGCGGACTAAACATTTTTGTTTTTTTATTCTTAGTGCGCTTTATTGATTTATCGTCTATATCTAAAAATAGACTACTGATCGATGTGTACCGTATACGCATGTATGCATATATGCATGGTCTGTTTGTACCACTTAAAACAGACTTGCCATGGCGGCCTTACAACCGGCAATTAATTATGGTTAAACGTCCGTCAATTTTCATTCACGTGCGTTCGAACGTATTTTTACCTTCAGCATTTCGACGGGTTTACAAGATGCGTGCGAATTTTTCGCAAAATTCTCGGTACCCATCACGTCGCGATGCGCTGAAAAGTTTTATTGCTTTTGTATAATCTTATTACCCGAAATGCTTCTTCTTAGTCGATTACATGTGATTTTAATTGGCAGTGACCTATAGCGTTCGCTGCTTAAAGAAAATTCGTAAGCAAAGGTGTAGTTCTCTGTGTAGGCGAATAGCGCTGTGCGCGTACTCGTTTAATGTGGAATCCGGAACGCTCTAATAAGCAAAACAGTGGAATCTCTAGTAATCCAATTAAGCAAAGACACGCGAATTACCGCGAATTCCATCTCGGCTCTGCTATTCTCTTCTTACGGTTGAACACCACTTTCTTCCTAACTCCACCCTATCCTAGAAGTCTGTGCGCGTCTGCATGCTCGGCTACTGTCAGGAATTAGGAACATACGGGAGCAATACTTTGTATATCGAATTTTCCGATGAAAATCGAAGCGTTCGATATACTGAGGGAAAATTCGCAATATTTTCGCGAGGATCAATGTGTACTACCTGAGACTTCTTTATGGGAGATATTTAACATTTTCTGAAGATAAACAAGACACCTTATTTTTCCGTCGGTTCATTCAACAGATATTTCATTCGGCATATATTAATTTTCCATTTGATCGGATTTCTCGGATTCTTTGAATACGCGATATATCTGCATAATTCTTGACCTCCTTTTCGCCGCGACGACAGCTCTTACGCAGGTAGGATTAGCGTAATTCGAATAGCTGCGGAACAGTAAACATTTGCTATTTCCACGTTCTGCAGTAATTTCCGTCTTGCACGTGTGTTTCAAGAGTGTCGAGACTGATTCCGAATTCTCTTGGCAATATAGAGCGCGATTAAAATCCACGACCTCGCTAACATAATTGAGCACTGCGCTTCAATCTCGAAATAGCGCTGAACGTGAAACGTCATTTCGAATATACGAGAAAAGCGTTAAATTCGTTGGAACATAAAATACATGAAAATAAAATGATAAACCGTCACTGATGGCCCACGAGTTGAATAATAAAATTCTTCAATTTAGAAGGAATTCGCTATACCGGCATTTTTAATTTCAAATAATTTTAATTCGTCCGACTATAAATTTCGTATTGAGATTTTTAACGTCCCCGACATTAATATTTGTAATATGGTGCAGGGCTGCCGATCCGTTAAATATACCAGGAAAAACCCTTTTCGTTCGATGCTCCAAGGACCTTAGTGACTTTTCGATATTTCGTACCGATACGCCATGCAACCACGCCAAGAATAAACGGCTATGTAAAGTCCTCGGGATACCCCAAGAGGTTAGCTTTAGGTTACCACTTCTATCGCAACTTGCAAAGCCAAGGACTTGGCCGAGAAAACTATGAAAGAGTATTCCCTACTTTGCTATACTTATTGTTACCACGAAGACGTAGGTAAAGTAGTCGGGAATTTCAAAGTGATTTAAGCTCCGTTAAGTGTATATATATGTATATGTGTGTGTATAGATATACACACAAGAGACTTTGCTAAGAAAATTCCTAAAGGATTTCCAGCGCTCTCGGACGATCATACTAAGTCATAAACCATATACGAACACAGGGAATAACCTCGGTCGTCATTTATACCCAGAAAGACCCAGCGATACGACTTCTTCCTATTTGCCAGCGGGCCACTTCGGGAAACGTTATGACGATGATTCATTTAACAGTGACATTTATCTACCACGTTTCATTCGGCAGATATCGCGCACGATACTTTGCGAATTCACGTGCGTCCAAGGGGATGGAATAAAGAAGGTGAAATAAAAGAGATGAAAAAAAAAATGGGAAGTCATTCCTAATAGGGCTAATCTATTTGAGTAATGGGATCGTTTCGCACGGGTCGTGTCAAGTGACTCTCCGATTCCGATAAAGAGAATTTACATTTTCCAGTCCTCTACTTAACCGTGTATAGGTACGACCCGATTTGTTAAACGACGACACCCCTTATATCGCATAACGCGCCTGTCGTGATTCACTGAATACAAGTTAATTCGTACTAGAAGGGAAAACAATGAGGTCAGATATGAATACCACGCGCAGGCCAATAGCAAAGCGCGAGACTTCTGGTAAAACGGATAAATCTACATCAAGGTATCTTTAGCTGTGCAATATAAAACATCATAAAACTGTACTCGTATATTTCGTATTCATTATTAGCGTGCAGCTGTTACGTAACGAACGACATCGTACCGGTAGAGTTATTTTATAGTGAGATATATATGGGTATATGTATGTATGTATACATAAAATATAGGTATAAAGGTAGTACAGCTGATAGGCCAATCTCAAGCATAATATGTATATAGTATATAGAAAGCCGTATATGTATATACATATATATGTACGTATAGAAATAATGTTGGACACGTCTACCTCCGTTTGGCGTCGGGACGCTTAATCTCTCACGAATAACGTCGAGCTCTGGTCTCGAATAGCGTGACATCTCAAAGCGTCGTGACGCCTCGCACCGTTCGCACGCTTACGTACTTATGGTTAAAATTAGAATGACGTTTCGTCGAATCTACCTCCGGCACCATATGCTATCTCAATATCAATCGAAGCGCAGATGCATTCAGCGATTCGAAAAAGTTTTCGCACGGCTTCGTTCTCGAATTGCAAGCCGAGAATCTCTTTATGAGTCAAGTTTTGCAATAAAGTCGACACCGCGTGCTTATACCGAATGACGTGAGTTTAGCGCGGAACGCAGAAACTTTTACGTGGTAGCAAATCGAATTTGTATTTTTTAGCGTATGCGACGGTGACGGCATTTTGCAAAATTGAAAACGCGTACTATATGCTTCTTTTTTTTTTAATCGCGATGAAACAGCTCCAAGTGCATCGTCGTTGCGACTCGTTGCGAAAATAAATAATTATCGAAAGTTAATAGCTTGCGCGGTAACGAGGCGTCTATTGTATTATTGGTATTCGCAAAATCTTGTTTAATTATTATTTGCGAAACACCTAATAAAATCAGAGGGGCGTGATGATATAAATTTAATATGAAAATCGCATTAGCTCGTGGCTCTCGAAATGGCATTGCAATGCCGCGAAAGTGTGTGGGTGGCGGTGTTATATGCTTTGTTCGCGAAAACGCATGAGTGATCGAGGGTTGGGGGGGGTGTGGGGAGAGGGACGGGGGGGGAAGGGTTGTTTTATTAATCAATAACTCATGCAGTTTTCGTCGAGCCTGCGGTTGGACAACAGGCAATAATGCTGCACTGTAAACAGTGGATTTGCATGGCCAATGAGCGGTTTCATTTATTATTTACCGAGCGTGAAATAGAGACCGGAATAGACTTTGCGTGCCATCCCCCCCCCCTGCCCCCCGCCCTCCCCAATATATGTAAACTCGACCGAATGCTTATTTAGGTCGACGAAATTCTGATGCGTTATGACTTTTGAAGAGGGCGCTAGTTGTTTCAATCATTCCAATTTTGTTTCCATTCGTCTACCTCTTTCTCTCTCTCTCTCTCTCTCTCTCTCTCTCTCTCTCCCGTTTTTCACGTTGTGAATGCGAATCGAATGAATGCGAGAGGCGTAGTAATGTATAAACCCCCTTTTATTGAGTATTGTAGTCGATAGGAGACAAAAGTTTTTTTTTTTTAATTGTCAGTTTAATACAAAGGTGTGCCGAATCGTGTTGTAGATTTTTCACTTTTTTGTTTTTTATATGATATATCGAACATGGTGAGTCTTACCCGCAGAGGTACGCTTAATTAATTCGCTTGTAATGGTCCCGTTTGGCAATATTTTCTGGCGTTGAGTATTATGTGTGTCTTCTGTAGTTTAAGAGTATAAATGCATTATGCAGTTGGGATTACGTGTAACTGATCTTTCTGGTTCTATTCTTGTATTGTTATTTCCAATTAACGTTATAACCGTTACTATCGTTTGACAGTATTTCTGTGTTGAGTATTTTTAAGAATTTTCGTCCTCGTAAAGTTTGCTGATCGGTGGATGAAGTATTATAGGATAAAGAAAAAAACATTGCAACGAAAATCATACATTGCTATCGAGGAGTCACGGAAGGCTGGACATTAATAAAAGTCTCGTACGTATTTTCGATGCAACGTTGCAAAATTTCCTTAAACGTGTGATATCTCCGGTGGACTTTTTGAAAGTTATCGCTTAAGAGGGTGACGCGTTATCCTCGAGGTAAATGTATCAGAGGCAATCACGGTAAGGTATCCAATATAACTTATCAAGAGACCTGGGGACTATACCTCATCAAGGTACGCCAATGCACAATCCGACTTTCCATAATTCTTTCATAAACGTTACCGGATATCGCTGTATACCGAAGCGGCTTTAATGGAACGATAATTCATTTAACGTCCCATCTCATCAGCCGGCTTTATGATTCAATAACACGGGGGAGTTCACAATAATTTGAACGGTAAACGTACAAGCGCGAACGTCACCGGCATTCAAAATACAGCATTGCGCAAGCAATCGTTGCGCCACTGACAAGGTAGTAATCAGAGTGAAATACACGAAAACATCGCATTGCCATATAAAAAGCAACTGTGTTATCGGTAAACTAAATTATCGATATGTGGAAGCACGAAGGTGTGATGTATCACCTAACGTACATAACGTCACACGATATAACCATATTCGTATCATATCTGACATATATGTTACCCATCGACCTACATACAATAATTATCCTCCGTCGAAAAGAATTCGCCTGGAAATTCTAATCCAATACCATTAAACGATTGGGAATGGGCCTATCGCGTGGATTGCATTTAATTAAGAGCTGTCAATCAGCCGCGGTCGGAAAAAGTGACGTGAACCCACGTCTTCCGGAATAGCTGTCGCCTTCCGTTTCCGCCGTCAGGGCACGCTAGGATAGAACGGGACTCGACCTAGTGAAATACGAAGTTTCTTTGCTCCAGGGAACGTTTAATCATCTCGGCCGTTCAGCGAACAACAACTTCCAGTTCTAACCCTGTTCTTGTTTCCGGTGTCCGTTCAGAACCGAGCACAGAAATAGTCGGTTTCTTCGCGTATCGGGAAGCTCGTACGAGCTTGCAAGTCTGAATAGAAGACTGTAAGACAGCGAGAGAGAATGCTCGTAGGGTGTGTGCATGAGAGAGAATAGAAATTTAAAAATAAATTTGAAAAGCTCGAAGACGATTTATACCATCCGAGAGTGTCCCGTATCTAAGCTCCTGCCACGATAAGCATAGCTAAGTCTGTCTCTTTAAGTGTCTAAATCTTTCTAAATCAATCTCAATGTTGTCTGTGTGGTTGTGGTTGTTGGGGTGCCATGGGTTGGACGTTGAACGTAAGAAGTCATCGGCGGGATCGAACGCCAAGCGACTACACGGCGCCGTTGTCACCTTCACCAGCCCAGAGTCCCACCTGGTAAGCTCTGTCTCCAGCTTTATCGAGAAAGAAAGAAAAAAAAGAACGAAATAAAGAAAAAAAAGCAATGATTAAGAAAATATGTCTATGAAAGCTCTGGCTCGCTGATTGGCAGGCCCGTTTCACGAACACGCACCTGATTGGCTAACTCACGCGAATCTAGCTTAGCGCGGTGAGATATTAATAATACGCACCTACCAACACCCACCTTTGCGAATGGTTAGGTATCACGATATGTACATAATATACTTATTATATACACCGCCTATGTTATATACGTAGGTACTTATATTTGCACATGCACGCCAATCTTCACTCATCCTCGTATCACTGTACGCTGATAAGGCGCTAGGTCCTGCGTCTTATCCGCGCTCGCTCGACGATTCCGCCAGGATAGAGGCGAAGGGTATTACGTGTATGCACCAGGATGCATTCGTTGGTCGAGTCTATATATATATATAAATATATTACATACAGTCAGTATTGCATACGATACACGTACATCCGTCGCGCAACGTTAAATGCAGGGCTCGTAAAGCCCAAAAGCTCTCGTGCCGGATGCATCCGATGCTTTCCGATGAATTCTGACAAGATACTGTAGAGCCATTCCGGAAAATTGTAATTCTAAGCAACAGCACCGGCTATACGCGATCATCATTCACGAATCTCATTTCGCAATGAATTGGATTAATTATTTAGCTCGTGCACCAAAATGCATGCGGAATCCTCGGTGAAGCACAACGCTTGCATGTGACGCATACGTTATTGTTCTTTCAGGAGAAGAGAATCTACTAGTCGACGATATATGTTATCTTTATTTGTAACAACCAATATATGCATATTGTATACAACGCATTACACATTGTGTATACTCCGTTCAAACTTACACCATTTACGGAACGGAAGAGACCGTACGAAAAACTTTAACACACTCGTACCATTTACCCGTTACGTTATATTCCCCTCGCCATTACACGGATCGCGCGATTCTAAGCTCGCATCAAAATTCGACTTTTATTACACTACAGCTTTGTCACACGTCACACAACGATGTATCATACACACATCTTGAAGGCTGTTATGAGAAAAAAATAACGTGCTGCTGATACGGTGGGGCTCTGGTAAGAAAAAATTTTTAATTACTATACTATTCCTATATCCATTACATAATGTAAGTAATTGCATAGATAGTCTAGATTATGGTGCCTGTGAAGTGCCGTAAATCAATTCTGATACTGCATCCTATTAAGTATTACGTCCCAGAGGATAATATTATATAAAATTACGTAAGCCACTCTCTGAGATAATTAATGCACCGTTATCAATCGTTATCAATTATTAATTGGCGAGTGCTCGATTTCTCATTTCAACAGATAATCATGCTTGAGGAATCCTTTATTTTTTATTTTCTTTTGATTCATGTATCGGATACTTCGTATATAACGTTGATCGAAATGACTGTTTCTTACGGCTCCTAAGTTCTTCGCAGTTGTAACTATTTCACTGGCAATTTCGAATTTGATGTATTACAGGCGAAAAGCGTGTTACTTTTGGAAAATTTACTACTGTTACATAACGCAGGAGACGACATATGGTTACCGTGGTTGTAAAGCTAAACTACGTATATGCTACATATCGGACTTGAGGCATGCACGTTGCACGAAGCAGCTTGCGGTTTCCGAACCCAGGAGAGCGTTACCTCAACAGCTACCGATACGTGTCGATATATAACCATGTTCGATGGACACATTACATATATGGTATAGTACTTATATACACTGGATAGAAATAGATTATATCTATACGTACCTGCGTACGTATAACGTACATAGTATATGAAGGTTAGATAGGGTATATATGTATGATAGGTAATATACGACGTCGTTATAGAGACTATTATAAAGATTAACTATACTCGGGGTTTTAGATTCTTAGGTATAGTAGGTTACCGTGCTTTTTATTATACATATATTGGATATATGATTGATCGAAGTTTATTCTTACGTACTCTTCAACGTTCTGAAGTATATACGGTAGATCGTATCGTTGCGAAAAAATTTTCTATTAATCGCCGACTTATTCTTGCTCGGAGCAAGAGTGAGCTTTTTAACTTTGCTTCTTCACCGGACGATGATGTCGTGACAGTATCTTACATCGGGATTTGTCATCCAGTTCGAAGGTTTAATCTCTTCTGAATTCTAGACTCTCGGTATCATGACGTGGCTTACTTGAGCTAGAAACGAATCCTCGAGTGTCTGGTCCCTTCTTGTTACGTGTCTGACGTTCCTGGCAACCTCTACTATATGATGTATACTCTGGGGTGAAGTAACGTAATCAACGACGTGGCAGGTATTCCCTGGCGAGCATGATCAAGTCGAGCTGGACCGATAACAGATCAGTTGCTGTCTGGCTATGTTGTGTTTAATTAATAAAAAAAAATTTAATTAACAGATACAGAAGTTTTGAGGAAAAAAATGTATAAGGGTCGATAAGAAATCAATGAACTAGAAGACAAGTCGATTATGGAGTATACGTATGTTGTGGGTGTCGGTAGCGATGAAATAATTTTTGAATAGGATTAATTAATCTTTGAAATTTTTATCTCATCAGCGGCTTAATGACGTGGGTGAATTTCGTGCGGTGGAATCAAAGTCTAAACAGTGACGGACATACCGATAGAATCCCATGGCTTAAGCGACTAAGCAAATTAATCGAATTGGAACGCTTGTTCCTGATGAAGAAGTTTGAATAGAAATTAATTTCTGGCCTGAAGATTCTACGGGAGCCGACAGTAACCGATTCGTTGAGGGAGCCTGGGGAAATGTGGTTTCTGGTTCAAACCAACTGCAGGAGTAACTCTGGGTTAGACTGACTAACCCAGGCTTTACCTTCTACACCGTACCGTATAACACCAGCAGCCCTTCCTAATAACATTACTAACTTACTACCCTTGCCTCAACCTGTCTGCCTCTCCTTTCTGCTTGCCTACCTATACCTGTGCCCTTGGCTACACCCCAATTCACCAGGGTGCTGGCTGGCACATCCCCCTCTCGCGCTCCCTTTGAAAGAAGGGAATAATGTAATAAAATCTCTTGAGTATTCCTGAGTCGATATCGGCAGGAAAGTTTGCGATATTACGAAAGCTTTGGAAAACAAGACTGTCAGACTTGAAGATCTTTACTTTCCTTTTATATACTTTCGCTTTTATTTTTTTAACGAATTTTTAACGAATTTCGAGACAAGGGAATTCTCAGTCGGAGATTCGAGTGACACCCTAATCGTCTAAAGTATATATATGTCCGAATGAAGAATGTAAGGATTGCTGATATTCAGCTCTGAATAATTTGTAGAGTCTCATTATATTATGCTTTATCCCTTAAGAGATTCCGTAGAATATTCCCATTGAACCCGTTGAAACTCGCTATAGGTAGTAGCGGTCAATCACTTATATCTACCATAGAATATAAATGGCGCGCAGTAAGGGGGTATCCTATACAAATGAAGTAACATCGTTTCGGAAATGCATTAAGTTTCTAATGGCGTTTAGCCATTCTTGTAAAGTTTGCCCCTTAAAACTTAAGGATTGTCTAACCTACCGCTCGGGCTGTTTCCCTTCCGTAAGAGCAACTCCATTTCACCATTCTAGGCATCGGTTTGCTTGTAGAATCTTGAGAGTGCAGGCTTCGCTTGGCTACCAAATTGATTGCTGACCCGTACAAGATGAAGAGAAAGAAAAGAAGTAGGTAAGAGAGAACGGATAGGAGGAAAAAAGAGGAACCGAACTTCGAGTCAGTAACCGTTCATTAGAGAAACACCTATCGAAGGAACCAGAGAAAATCTAAAGTACCAGTCGTGGTCAGTGTGCACGTGGCTTCGCTCCATGAATCACACGTAACCAAGATTGGCTTCCTTAGGTTTTCACTCGAATGCTACGGTTCATTTCATGGATTTAACAAGCCCTCAAACTTATTCGAGAACTCGGCTCTGTCTTGTAGTCTCATTGAGACTTCTTTTCAAGAGTTTTATAACCCGGTCGAAGCACTTCTAACAAAGAAACTCCTCTGATCTACTTAGTTGGACACGGCGAAGGCTTTTTGAAAAATTTTATTCGAACAAGCGGGTTATTATTCTGTGAACAGTTTTTTTTTGTGTAATTTTATTAGGTACACGGAACGTCCCGACGACAATGCCAGAATGTTATGAGGCAGCTTTCTGAAAATTGAAATATTCTAAATCCACATTCCCGACATTCTCCTACGTATAGCTTCGTGTTCATGAAATACTTGAGCAACGTCCTTTATTATCGTCCTTATGAGCGTTATCCTTATATTACCCTCATCGTCACACTGGTGTGGCAAATCAACGAATTTCGACCAGTTCTTCTTTGAAAATTTGAAAACTCATGGTTTTTATGATTTACTTACTGTGGTTGATAATTCCATAACGAGCGAGTGCAGAATGGAACGGCTACCACTGAAGTACAATACTTGGGCCTTGCTGACAGATTGCTAAATGAATGAACTAGCCGGTATATTAAAGTGAAGAAACGTATAAAGTCCACTGCATTCTCCCGGAGTGTCTTCTATCCTGGCGGTGGGAGATCGCAAAGGGTTTAAGCAGATAGGAAACTCTAGGATTAGTAAATAATTTATTTCGGAAAGTAATTTAACTTTTCTAATTGATCGTCTCCGCACTCCACTCGGGAACTGAGAGTTGGCAAAATGGAGTGAAAGGATGAGAAGGAGGAGACGAGTGGCCAGTAGGATGCTGGGCTCTCGTCTGGAGCTTGGTTCCCATCCCTTTGAACACTTCAGGATGCCATTTCGCGGTTCGGACTAGTTTGAGAGAGAAAAAAAAGTTAGTATCTGCTCTTCTCATAGTACTCGGGGGAATTGATCTTCCGGTTGCTAATTATAATTCAACACAGTACCGTAAGGATGTAACGTTATAGATTAAAATTTTCATCTCCCCTCGAGACTTCTGGTTTCAAGATACATGCCTAAGCATACCTTTTCAAGCCTTTTTTTTGACTTTCGGTGATTCCTTGGAAACACGGAAGATGCTGTGAAAAACTTCTATCGGCGAATGGCTTTCCGAGCAATTTTCCTGAATAAGCAAACCGTCCTTCTATTCCTATCTTCCCCTAAGCGTGCACTTGAACAGAAATACTTCCAGCAGCTCTAGATTGTCCCACTCGTCTTTTGCGAGGCACTTTACCCAGGCATATCGGGCTTATCAAGAGACAGTTTACCTTAGAATTCCAATTTTCTAGCACGAACGCCCTTTCGATACCGACGCCACAATCAAACGTCGCCATAGAGACACATCGAAGTGCCCAAGGTGGTGAAACGGGGTGGCGAAACAGGCTAGTGGATACGTAGTGAAAGACCGAGCACGAAGAAAAGGAAGTAAACTCAAAGTAAAGAGATCACAGCACTCATCAAGTTGTGTACAAAGAGAGGAAGTAATGATTTTTCATCATACATGAAATTCGATATTGCACAGAAACAATATGATATATCAAACTATACCGGATACACGTGACAGAGTGATTGATTGTGCTCTTTGAGACGTCGTATTTCCGGATCGATGCAATCCTTCTGTGACTCGCTTCTAGAACCGGATATACAGCGATGACATCGGAAATCGCTAAAACGATTTTTTTTTTCCCGCGGAGACACGACAGGGTGATACGTACGTTTTCAAGAAGATACTCGACGTCTTCGACGATACCGAAAATTTCGTTTCCCATGATTCCGCGCGCTTGAAAACTTTCAGAGAGCATCGCGCGACGTGCTGAGACGTGTTGGCGGATGTGATTATCGTATCAGTATCAATCGGCAACATTTCCTAGCCGTTCAACGATACTCCAAGAGCATCTTGATACTCCATGCATAAAGACAATTGGCTTCAGCCGTTTTGAGACATATTTTTCTTATTTATATATGATACGAGGACTACGTATTGTTACGTGACATATATCTACCGAGGTACCTATATACATTGTGTATTCTCATGAGACATTTTCAGTAGCTCTTGCCTATCCTTCACTCGTCCGGAGGCAGTAACCATAACGCTTGCGACCATGATGAGTATCACGCCAGCGCGATATCAACCCTTGCGGATATGAAAGGCAAAGTTACGAGGCGAAACAAGGAAACGGAAACAGGCTGGAAGTAAAACGTAACTCTAGTCTCACAAGTTCCCGATAGGAGGCCAGAGAATGAGACAATTTGGCTCATCGCAAATCGCCAGAAAGGTCTAATTAAGGCAGATCGTGTTGACAGCATCCCTTGTTGACTTAATAAAATTCTCAGAACCAACACTAATAGACTTTACTTTCGTCAAGCGCGAAACTGCCGACTATAATGGTTACGGATATTGTTTTTTTTTCTTTTTACTCCTTTATTCTCAAGTTTCCTTGTACTCCGCCATCGTTCTTACCCTTCTCGTGCTTCCGTATCTTTTTCTATTTTTTTTCTTCCAACTTTTTTTTTTCACCTCTTAACTCGCGGCTATAAAGAATTCCCGTGAGAATTCCTCCAATTTCTAATATAAAATCACGACTCGGAAAACTCCTGAAAAGGTTTGCCGTCGTCTTCGCGTCGACGAGACGCGGTGCGGCGCACCAGTGAAACTCTTATATGCAGAACTAAAGTCGGACAAAGTTCCGATAGGGTAATATCCCACTCGAAGTTTACACTGCTCGGCCATGATCGTAAAATTGTATAAGACCGCATGAATAAGGTAGGGCGCTGCAAGTGTTCCACGAATAAAATGGCGAAGGCGAACAACCACGGCGAGAAAGACTCGAACGCGCCAACGTTAACCGTGCCGGATCATCGGAAGATTTGCACACAGTTCTGGAAGTCCCGTCCTTCTTTGTCCTGTTTGCTTTCTTCTCCTCGAAACACAAGTTTCAACCTGGATCGCTGAACCATGTTGGTTCCCTGTTCTTTACACGATGCTTGTTCCCCTTCTTATTTTTAAATTTCCCGCCACTTTCGCTTCTGCCGTCCAGATCTTAGGTACGCAAAGTCTAGGACAGCCGTGCACTGCCAGAAGCTACTGCCAAGTAAGGACTAAGGAAAAAGGTAAAAATGTATTTTAAAAAGCAGCACTAGCCTGAGGATCACTCGAGGATATTATACTTTCTGACAGTTTGAATAGTGCAGCCTTATTCGACTCAGACAGCAACCCCCCTCCCTCAGAACCCCTCTTTTGAATAATGCAGCACACGCTTAACCACTATGAATCAGCATCGGGACAAAATGGCTCATCCGTACAGGCTGTGTTTCCAGTTGCTAATGCCAGTTCTGCATCAAACCTGCCTCAGCTTACTAATCCGCCTGGGTAAGGTAAATTCGATATCACTTTAGAGCCCCGAAGGGAGACGCAGAAGCATTCGGTTGAGTTCGGGAAACTTCGTGCCCTGAGGTATATCAATATATTATTCGCAGATATCTTTCCGATTCGTACTATCGAATTACCCTGTGTAACGGTACCACGTTCAATCTTGGAAAAGATCTTCTCTAATCATAACGTAATACACGTATGTTATCCCATGAGATTTCAAGCACTCGCTTATGTACGTGTGTACTTTGCTTTAATGAATATTGGTTCTCTCTTTTTTAACTTTTTTTTAAGTCAAATGAATAAATATGCGCATACGCATCTACTTATCTATATCAATATATATTGAATAAAAATATTCTGTGACTTGTTTGTTTCAGGTATTGCCACCTTGGAAAGCTGCCAAATCTGGAAGTATATCTTTCAAAATTCGTACGAACGAGCCCAATGGATTGGTCATGTACAGTCGTAGCGGAGCTCATGGTCGGGTGGGTGGACTTTGTCAGTTCTTTGTTTTTACCATAACGATGGATAAAATATTTTTTCATTTAATGAAAGTCAATACGAGGCTTCAACTTTCCAAACTTGATATATCTTTCGGTAAGCGGTGCCTTTATCTGCGCGGATATTTATTTTCTGTATTTCTCGACGTTCTCGTTTTCTTTTCTCATTCCAATCCGATAAATCATTAATAACAGATTCTGTAAATACTACCGACCTAATCGTATAATAAGCCAATTAAAATGTCCTCTGATTTAACGAGGGAGAAAAACTTCCCTAAAAGACACTGTACAACGTTGTAGCATAGAACTGGTTATTCGATTCAATTCACGGGTTGGTTAGGGACGAGAAACGGTTGAAAAAAAAAAGGAAATAGATGGGAAGACTACAGATCCACAGGGCTGCTAATTCAAAGTGGTGTTGATATATCCATATAGGCTAGGAAATGGAGTTTCGGTGGAGTACAAAAATGAATTATTAATAAAAACGTCGTGTCAGTGTAACATGCTTTTGTACGGGTTTGTGTACACAGTACATACATTCCCAGTGAAAGTTTGAACAGTGACTAGTAATTCGTAAAGAGTGCTTTTGTCAAAGAGAATGAATGAAATATTCGATGCTTTTAAATATTCGACAAAAATTCAGTTTCGAGAAAGAATATTGGGAAGCCCGACACCGGCCCCCTCGCGACCCGACCCCTTATAATTCATAACCCGTAATGTACATAATATAGAAGCGATTTTCAATAATCGCGACAAAGCGTAGATATAAATTTTAAAAGTAAGACTTTTTGGATAAACTTGCCGATTGGAATTAAGTATACATAATTGATCGGATTACTTTCTCGTTCGTATCCGAAACCATGGGAGAATATCGACACAACTTTTTACTTAGCCTCATGAAAACTCGTTGGTAACGTAAAGAAGCTATAGAATATTTTTTTTATTTTCAAAAAATATTCTTTTCCATTGTATACGCACAGGATATTTATCTTCCAAGTATATTAATTCTACAGAGTGAAATACGTGTCGACGTTCAAATTTAATTATCCGGATACTCGCCAGTGAACTCGACTTTAAATTTACCGTGTTACCAAATTCCCACGACACATCACTCGCAAATGGTCGCAGTACAGGCTAAAGCAATAACCAAAAACTTGGCATAAAAATTTCTATAAATTTTACAGCCGGATCTATTCGCCTTTGAAATGCTTGGCGGACATCTCTACCTTCATGCAGACTTAGGAAGTGGTCCAGTTAAAGTAAGGGCTTCAAAACGTCGCGTTGACGACGGAACTTGGCACGACGTCGCATTACGTCGAGTAGAACGCGATGGTCGCGTCACCGTCGACGATTCACCCTCCGAATTTCGCACACCAGGTAAGGGAAACAATCGCAAGTATCTCTATACTTAATTATTTGACACCGCGTGACAGTCACTCCGTAGAACGGAATGATTCTGATCACGTTATCTCACGTCCACAATGACCTACGGCAAGTATCTCTTAAACTTACGATAGAAGCTTTATACTTTAATATAGCACAAACTTACTCCAGCTCGTTAGAAACTGACGTTAATTACTTACCTTGCTAATTACATATAATTTCACTTAATTTTCCGATACTTTTCACCCCATCGCGAAGAAAAAGAGCGCAAAGCTCCCTCTATCGATTATCGTCTGTCAAAACACTAATTATCGAACAGGTACCAGCTCTAATTGAAATATTCCTGACATCAAACAACTTCAGCAGTATTTCAATAGTGAAGTAACAAATAGAAAATTAGCTATTACTATATTTTCTTTTTAATTTTCTTTTACGTTCTTACAATACACTCCATCCAACCGGACCAGAATGAAAACGTTTTCGTCTTCATCAAAATTTAATCTAAATCTGTATTGATAATCGGGAAAGCACCGAACCGTCGATACGGGAATCCATATTTTGCTGATATCGTCATTGAAAAATGGTTATCGACTCGTGACTCGTGAGTCGCGCTCAGGCATGACTTCCTATGTTAACACAGTGGGGATATATTATAATTTAAAAAACAGCACGAGTAAACAATTCGATTAATAGCTCTATAACGATGCTTCATAATCGCATCGGTTCACTCACAGTACACGTACTCTATACGTGTAGCTGTATATTTCATTTGTGTTGTCAATTTTGTTCCGCACTGCATTTTCGTTCGTTATCATATCGACACTGCATGCTGGAAAATATTTTACTGTTAGGAACGTCATTCATAACTCTCCGACATATTTCGCATTCGATTGCGTTATGTCAAAATATCTTATCTATTAGTATCCGCGTGCAGGACAATCCTTTTGAGAATTATTCTTACCTGTAAATCATCGACTTACGCAAAACCGTACCTTACACGGTTATTTGTCATATATGCTGTATAACTTTGTAATGTTGTCCAACGTGTTTGAAAAATCAAGCTTCCCACTGAAGATGCGTTTGTCTGATTCTATTGAAATTTTTAGCTGGAGCTTTTCCAAGGCATGTTTAACTTTCACAGTGCATATCAAATTTGTGAAGTGATCGTTAGTTTGTCTTATATATATTAGGTTACTCAAGAATCATCTATCTCGAAATTCCCATTTACCGATCGTCAACAGAGACGCAATATCGGTGAACTCTCTAACGGTAAGAAGCAAAAAAGATAATTTCAGGCATTCGCCAGCCGAGCGGCGAGCAGTTGCGGCCTTATTAAACCAATAAATAAACAGTTCTCCAGAAAGTTTAGCAACTGGAACTCATGGCGAGCAGCGTGTGGATGACGTCAAATAATGTACATAAACTTGAACATCTAGAATCTATAGGACTTTCCTTCTGGTCCCTATCTATATCTCTCCCTCCCACTCATACTCTTTCTGGCTGTACGCATTCGCGAAAGCAACCAGCAACGCAAACTACAATGTTCGAAACTTTCAAGTTCAACCTCAATATCTATAGAATTTATAAACCACTGTTGGATTCAAACTTCCCTCGCGTCGTAACTCCCGAATTTCGTGATCAAGTCCGACTATGGCAATATGCGAAATTATTCACTGTATAGACATTCCTTTGGCTTTAAACCGGGTTTACATGTCTATGTATTAATATATATATATATATACGTTTATATCAAATTGCAACGCGTGTCTGTAAAATTTTCGCACTGCAAAAAATATTCACAGTTGTACATGTAGGTGTATCTATGTGCAACAATTCGTGCTCACTCGTAGCCGAAGGTAATTAGTTATACAAGTTTTCAGATTTTTTGCCTCATTTATGTAACGATAAAATACTGGACACCATATATGTATAGGATACTCCAAGTGTTTTCTTCATTAAAACGTATCGATGTCTCTTTGATGAGCAGGTATACGTTTGTACGAGTCTTAAGAAACCGTTTGACTTGGACGCTTTATCAAAGCCCAAGCCGTTTTTGCCGTCGCATATATTCATTGAATAAATTTATAATTTCACCTTGATACTGCAGCTTTTTATCTATCAGTCCTTGGTGAAATTATTAGACGCTTGAGTTATCTGTTCGTCCTTTTCTTGATGTCGGCTTTAAACTTTCCGAGCCATTCTTTCCAAGATGGTTCTGAATATTATCCTTTGAGATTGTATACTAAATTATGATCTGAAAAAAAATATTATATTTTCTTCAGGGATCCTCAGACTCATTATAAATAAAGTATATTCAATACTCGTTTCATGGGGACAAGAAGATTAAATAATTATTCGATGATTTGCATCACACGTTAATTTCGTATAATTCGCAGCATCAAACTATTCTGAAATCCGTGAAAAACACTCGCGATTTAATCGGCTGTAATTATACCGAAGGTAAAGCGACATCATTGTCATTATTATTATCAATTAAAATCCGATTCTAACACGTGTAATCGTTTATCGTACAAAACGTTAGTTTACAGAATGTAAGTCGTTTCTAGGATTCAGCGGCTTTAACGATATTATAATTCAAGTAAGTTTTTCTTATTTTGGTATGAGGGTCGAAACATTTTCCATCTGTTATATAAAATTCCACACGAATTTTATAATTCGTGTTAAAATTTTCCAAGTGCCATTTTTTTTCATTAAAGTCGTAGAAATTCCACGGGAAGTTGCGCTTGTCGACAATCTTCTGTAGAGCGTCGCATTCGCAGGAACTGCGTTCATTATGTCGGGCCGGCTCACTTGTCGTATCTGAACACGACAGAAGGATATAATTCATATAGGAAATTCTTGATGAAAGAAAGTTATGCGAAAGCTTTGGTAAAAATGTAAAAATTTTCAAGAGAGGGTGAAAAATATATATATAAATATGAGAATAAGAATATGGGAGAAAGGAGATAGTTGCCTATCTCGGGAAATTCACTGATCGGATACATATATATTCTATTAATATGGAAAAAAAAAACATTAAACAAATGATGAGTCTATGCCAAGATGAAACATTTCAAAACGCTGACGTTTTCCGCACCGTAAATCTAACGCGTAGGAAGTGAAGAAAATAAACAAGGGTTAAATTCGTATTGACAGCTGCTCACTGCTTAGAAATTTCTGACATTATAATTCTTAGTCAGTGATAAAGAATGTCCGTAGCTTGGAACGTTCAAATAAACACAATTTGAATGTAGCATAAAACGGTCAAATGGCATCTGTCGATTACCGTATGTTTCTTAACGATTTGATTACATTTATATTATACTTTATAAATCTTAACTGATGTAATAGGCTGCTTTTGATACTTTCAAATTTCGAGTTTGCGATATTCGAAGTTTTCGATGTCAAAATATTAAACTGTAATTACATATTATACGTGCTGGCAGGATTACGCATTACACGTATAGGACTGTGCTTCGATAATTTTCCGTAAGAGGATCTGGCGACGTTTCACCATCGTTTGTCCGAAATGAAATTTTAATGGCTTCTCGATCGTAAATTCCTTTGGTTTTTACTCTAAGTTCGGATCGTAAAACGTAAACGACACGCACGATCAAACACGGAAGTTCACCTTAGACATAATTATTAATTTTGAAACTGCTAGTAGATCATTCAATTCATTATTTAACTTCTGTTTACTTCGAAATAGGTGACTCCACTCAATTAGATCTTGACGGATTGCTCTATATTGGAGGAGTGGGAGCCCCCTTTGCACCCCTGACAGTGCCGGCAGTATTATGGAGCGGAGCTCTCAGACAAGGCTACGTGGGATGCATGAGAGATCTCGTAATCAACGGACACCCTGTAGATATTGCTGGTTACGCCCAACAGCAGGATTCAGGTAAGTCGATTTATGAGAAAATGCTGGACGAAGGAGCGGCTGGCAATTAAGGGAACAATCGGAAATACGATTACTTTCACATTTACGTCGGAATTACTTATCCACTAGGTATTTTCCTCTAATGACCTTTCACGATTTATATCCATTCGGAATCGCACACCCTATAATTTTCTGACAACTGGGATCTGCACCGCACTAATATAATTTGTATATACCTATATGCCTGCAAATCCTAGAAACTCGTATGTAGAGTTTACGATGAGACATTAAACCCTTTCCTTAATCACAGTCCGAATGACCTGACGCTAACTCGGACTGAAGGTTAAAATGTGAAATTAATGTCTGAAAACGTATATGCTCAAGAAGCGAAAGGTGCTCCTTTAATTGCTACAATTGAGAAAAAAGTTATCAGGTTCGTCTCAAGCTGGAATGTAGGAGTAAATGTATATTGTGTAAAATGACATTTTTATTTACGACAGATTCTTCGCTGTCGTAGATATTATGTAAATGATCGTATTATAGAGTGAGTAACTTTGTTAGAAACATATTTTTTCCTTAGAAATATTGATCGGATGTACTAATTATATCTTACAACGATCGGTAGTACAAAAAATTAGTATCGATTGATTTTCTTACGAAAGAAAAAAGAAAAAAATTGATTCGCTGCGGACAGGATTCGAACCTGTGCGGGCATAGCCCATCAGATTTCGAGTCTGACTCCTTAACCACTCGGACACCGCAGCTTACACGATGTATCAGCTGCTATAGCATCTACTACAGCTGTAATTCTTATCTTTTACAGTTTATATTTTAAATTGTTTTTAAAGGTAATAATCGTATTATCGAAAAAATATTTTCTAGATATTAGCATATTGAAACAGCAAAAATATTTACGAATCGCCCTCAATATTTAAATATTTATCCTTGGAAATTTTATTCTTTATTCTTTGTTTTATTAATACTACGTGCCTACAATTTGCTGTTAATAGTTTACACCGGTGAAGTCACATAACGCAATAACCACCTTAACGAAAAACAATATTGTTAGCAAAATTCAATCTTCGTCACCACTGTTACATTCATGATCGAATTAATGAAAATATAATCGATTCTTATTCAACCATCGGATGATTGATAACACCATAAGACTGTCTAACTTCTGACTCGAAAGTTGCTTCAAGAAGGCTCGTTATCATCAAGACTCATTAAATAAATTTTTCTTAAGCGGCGATCTAACAAAATAATTATCATAAATTGTACCAACATCCTAACTTTCAGCATAGAATTTTCATGCAATCAAATAAAGATGATCGCCTAGAATAATGATAACACTGGCAAATCACAGAAGCAAAAATTAAAGCGTGTCCTAATAACGTACATTATGTTTCGTAGGTGCCGTGAGACCGGCTTGTCACGTACAACCCCCTCATTGTCCATCTCAACCCTGCATGCACGGTGGCCATTGCCTCGAAGGTTGGAACAGATTTCACTGCGATTGCACAGGAACACCCTTCACGGGACCTACCTGCGGCAAGGGTAAGTCAATTTAAAATGAAAAAAAAGCTCATCGCATTAAAATACACCAACTTCATTATAAAAATCACGCAACCCCCTAATGATTCCTAAGGGACCACCGATTAAGGATCAAGTTAATATCAACACTTTTATTATATACATATATTATATTAGATACCGGCCACTCTAATACTGCTCACGAATATAACCGAATATCTCCACGCGAAGGGTCGGTCAATTTTTTATCGTCTGGCCTTGGTCTTCATCTTTCTACCAGATATATTCTAGAAATTTAAGGGCATACGATTTTAATCAAAAATCTAATGACAATTACCGATCAAATAGACTTTCACGTAATGACGTCATACGCCCAAATAGCGAACGATAGATTTCAGTGAGACAATTATCACGCTGCATTTCACCTGCATAAAATTCGCTGACGTAAGGCTGCATTGCTTTCTTTATACTTTTACTCAAACAATATATCTTGTTGGCTTCGATGCACATCGCAGATGCATCCACGCTGCATCTGAATGGGAGCCAACAAATGACTGCACTGATGCCGGAGGATTCGAGGACACAGGCCGAGGAAGTAGTTGTGCGCTTCAAGACAACAAGACCACGAGGATTGCTACTAGCCACCAGCTTGGAAAACAGCTCCGATCGATTGCAACTGTCTCTGGAAGATGGCAACGCGAAAATGCTGATCCACATTGGCGATCGGGAAAAGGTGAGACGATTTTCCATTTAGATAAAGACGATGCCATTGCCGGCGTTATTTGTTAGATCCAATATCCATTGGAGACGGTCGCGGTAGGTAAAGGCTGGCTGTCAAATACAAATCCACGTGTATTTATCAGAGGTGGAAAAAATCGCGAAAATGCTTCTCGTATAAAATACTCTTCGACGGATAACTTCACGGTGGGAATTACAGTTCGACATGAATAAATATCTTAGCACTAGATATGTATGGATATTGATTATCAAAGTCAAGATAAATTGCAAAAAAAGTAATATTTATGATTTCTGTAACTTTAAATCTTAAATTCAACAACTCGGTCTCGCACCTTTTCGCAATTCGCACCAGTGTTCGGTTTAAGGGTTAAACATGAAAATTTGAAATCTGTCAAATTTACAGATTTCGTAAATCTAGCGTTAACTATATGATAATTGACGATACGATTAAAGTACGTTTGATATAAATTATATCGAATAATTTTATACTCTCATCTTAACATATTGACTTTAAGATGGTTTATTGATTATTCTACAAGAAAATTAAATAGCTGATTCACGGTTGCAGCTAGGTAATAAAAAATTGAGGTTTAGCACAGGTTGACTATAGCACGAAGCATGTGCTTTTTATACTGTAAAAAACTGACACAGGGTCGTCCTTATTATTAATGACAAAGAGATTAATTAATCCGATAAAGATATACATTTGACCTGAAATTTATGGCTTGAAACAATTTGAATATTTCCTTGTAACGTAACAGGGAGATTTCATAAACTTCATCGTCAGTGAAGTTGAGCGTATCGCAATCTTGTTCATATTCCGAAACCAACGAGAAGTTCAGTGACGCTCAAGTTCACGGATAAAATGAAGCGCAATTCATGGACCTTTATTTTATATTTTTTTTTACCTTACAAATGATTCCCAGAAAGGTTGGCCAGCACGATTTGATTTTGCATTTTTAAAGGCACGAAGAAGCTCGCCCCACTCACATTCAAGGCTCCAGCCATAAGCACGTACACTCGTATACCTCAAGTCTATGCAACATAGATACACCAAGGTCTAGAAGGATAGTTATTTGCAGCCACAACTCGGCTCACCATTTTGGAGTATCTCGAGCGAACCCTTAATCCCGTTCGCTATAGGAAAAATAAAAAGCAGGAAACTTGAGAAAAAAAAATGGTAATACCGATCTCGTGGAAGTGTCGAACCGACATCGGAAACAAAGGTGCCATCCGGTAGAAAATCATAAAACCCCAAGCGACACTTCGATATTGAAAAAAAAAAAAAAAATGATCTCATTGGGTGTGGCAGGTCTTCAGGTAAAGAACCTTAACCGCAAACTCCATAAAGCGAGGGTGGCTAGCATGAAAGGTGGTACGAGGGTGAAGTCTAGATCGCCGAGGACAGGTACTCTCGCGTCAGAATTTATAAAAGGGGTTTGAAAAGCGACAAGCTTTCCGCTGATATTCTTCATTGAAAGCATTCGCGGACTTGTCAGTCGAAGGTACCCTCCCTATCTACGACGAAATTCCGAGCCAGAACCGAAATCAAAATCGTCGCCCCGTATAGAAACTCTAGTATTAGTGAATTCTACTTGCTACTCTCGCTCCTTACGACGTCACCGTCGACGCTGACGCTTATACCGTTAACTTAATACGTCAAACGGCTGAAATTTCGTGAAGTAAATGGTCTTGACATTTCTGACTACCCCGTCTTATCTACGGTAACGTGATATTCTTTCTGATGGCGATGCCACTTCGTACCAGCCAAGCCAGCTCTGCTCGTGTACATCGAAAGTCCTGGAAGCTTCCCTTCGTATAGACTTTGTGCACTGTCACACGTGGCGGACGTAGACGTCTACAGCTACGAGTTATATTATTGTTACGCCAGCGAAACGGACATGGCAAGAACTCATACCTATTATACGCTCGAACAACATTGCACTCGACATTTTGTATGTGAAATATAGGAAAGTCCCGACGTTTCCTATTCTGCGATACAATATACGTCTAGTGGCGTTATTGCGGTCACGGTGACAGTTACTGCCACCGTATACGTTATACCGAGCTATATGACGTCTCGGAGGCCATTTTGATTTCGTCATATTACGTTACGTAATGAGGCTTCAACGAATGCAATCACCTGGACCCTTAACGAACGAGGGTTACTCTCGAAGAACCGTCATAGGGTATACGTTTTTTTATAGGATAATGACGTACAGTGCTGGTCAAAAGTATTCGCACGGTGCAATGCCTGTCAAACGTTATTACACCGAGCAGATACTTTTTGAGGCGCGCTGTATATAGTAGGCAAGGGATGTTAACTGCTAAATGCTAATATTCGTGTGGCTGCGATCGATAGTCTCGAGCCAATTATAAAATAGAATCATTTATCTCGCTACGTAATTCTCCAAGAACGTTGGGAATAGGTAGAGGGTGTCGTTCCATGGTAACGCTGTAATTCACGGTGATGTTTCAATCTTGGAACATGGGCTCGATAATTGAATGGAATAATTAATACAAGAACGTACTGTCGTGATTAGTCCCAGGGACTGGATTAAATTGAACTAGCGAGATTTCAATAAGCTCGGGTCGCGTCGATAGAAACAATTGTACGTGACTTTGATGAAAAAGTTTGGGAAAGACTGTGAACAGTAAGGCACATCGTAGCGTGGAATATGAAGCTCGAAATGATCGAACACTGGTTGGTGGAAGAAATTTTGTAAAATTATTAAAGTCACTGGGAATGAAATGCAAAAAAATTTGATCGGGGAGCTTGAGTTTGGTTGAATTTTTTTTTCAGTGAACTAACGACCGTATTTACTCGTTATCAGTCATTTACTTACTAGCGATACCAGTTCGTCGAACACACAAGTATCTATATGGAGAAGCACTTAACTTATTAAAATATATCATAGAGACCTATGTAGCTCTGCTAGCACAAAGGGGTGACTACCCTCAATGCCTTGCTAACTCCTGGACTAAGGGATTCGTGGCGGCTTTCATAGCAGCTATTTGCTCCATTGTTACAAGTGCAATCTGCTTTATTGATTGTCGGAGTCTAGAAACGAATGTCCCGTGGTAGGAAAATCAGACTAGAAGTTTTTAAGGGCAAGAAATATCGCCGTAGGACTCGAAATTATCCATTTTATTTTATCTTTCTAAGCGCGAGCATACCGATCGGTATGAACGCTGCTTTAAATCCTAACTGTCACACCATATCGCTCCTAATTAATCCAATCTGCGGAAGTTACGTATATTAACAAAGAAACTTTTCAGTCTCGCATATCTAATTTCTATTTGAAGTTACTAGATATTTTAAGCGTCTTGACATCCGAATACTGAAAAAAGCCAGATATTTCGCATCGTGCGAACCATTGATCGATGTCTTTCCCGAAGTAGCGTTGTCATTATACCTAGTAGCCATTTATTAAGGATGCATTCTATTTTATTCTTCTTACATGGAATTACTTTAGGGTGGAATGCAATGACGATGAATTTTCTTAGTCATGATTAAATTTGTAACTACCAGCTATATAGAGAATGTTGAACTAAAGGTTTCATGATATTTAATTGCATTGTTGTGTAATTGTTATTGTAAATTACTACTGATGCGATTATACTAGAGAATAGAAATAAAATCTTGTACGGTTAAAACAGAGCCATGAGTATCATATTGGCCGCCATAACATGGTTAACAATTCGACATTATGCGGGAACTAATGAGCGAATCGCGCTTGCTCACAGGGGAAATCGTAGGGAAATTTATTGGTTAGCAAGCTGGAAACAGTGTGATTGGGAAATTGGTTATACTCGGATGTTCATTTGACACACAAATGAAAGACCGATCGAGCGATTCCGATGCGAGCCCGAAATGCTGGTTATCAATGGAGCATAATCTTTCAGTCTTTCATTTGTGAGTCAAAAAGAGTAAATTGAATTACGTCTAAAGCCCAACAATCCGTGAAGAAGTATCTTCGGCTAAGTTAATATCTCGTGAAATTATCTGTTCTTTAGGTTTCTAATATTCACGTGCGCTTCTGCGTGGCGGTAAGCGAGTCGGAAGACTCAAAATCAAAAGAAATGAAAAGCTTTATTCCCGTACAAGATGATTCACAGTCGAGACTCAAGATGAGAATAAGGAAACTAGAAAACAGAACAACTTGGAATTCAAAGGGAAATTCTTGTAAAGTTCTTCTTTCTCTCTCTCTCTTTCAATCTTGTTCCAGTCCTTCCTCGTTCTTTCCTTCTCTCGCGTTTCGTACTCCGTACGAAACAAAACCTCTGGTCAGCTTGACTGAGCTTCATTTTATTTCGGTCGAGGAGTTCCTTTCCGATATATTTCTTCTTTTCCCTCTCCTGTACACATCCATGTAGTCCTTTTCACACAAAACAATTCCTACCCTGAACTCAATCGGCAATCTCGGATTCAAGCATAGAGACATCTTAAGGAGGGAATTCTCGGAAATACTAAGAAACGCTACCTATACCAGAAGAATCCTATTTATTCTAGTGTAACATTAAATTCGCCGTCCCGTCGTTCCATTTGTTTCGCCTTTGTGACGCGCATCGCGAGAAACACACGAGACCTATGATCGTTATATTGCGATACAAAGTCGAGCGATACAAGCGTCGATACTTAACACTTTCGAGCGACGCCGAGCGTCGTCGTTGCTTGGCTCGTTCGGTGCACGATATTTTATTTTTCTCAGCTTTGTATATATCCACGTCACGCTGCTTACAATAGGCAATCGCAGTTTCGCAGATTCGAATCGCGACGCGAAACGCGATTAAAGCTATGGGATTCGTTGGAAATGTTGATAGACGGTGATTGCGTCGATTATCCGTCCTTTTACGAGCAAAGGACAGAGTTCGAGAGAACCGTAATATCCGCCTACCGATAGACTTTCGATGTAATTTCTCCCCACAAAGAGAATTTTTTACTCGACGTTTCACTCGACGTGCCTCTCCACGCTTTTTCCTGATTGCTTGAGCAGGCACTTTTTAGGGCGTCAACGCACCATCCCCTTACTCGGCCTATCAAATTGTACTGCTCCCAATCTGCATAATGTCCCTTGTCATGGACTTTTTTATTTTCTCTCTCTCTCGCTCCCTAGTATTTCCTTCCCCACGTCACGAAAACCATTCGCCGAGTCGTAGGAAAACTCGAGAGCGCGCATTTGGACGTTTATTTTTCTTTTATCCATTTCCTAGGATTTCTCACTCTTCTTTATCTATTTTTTACTTTATTTCTCATCGAAAACTTCCAGCATCAAGTTAAGACTGGTTGGAGCGACGTTGAAAAAAAATTTCCAGCTTCGCGTATACGAATATTAATATTCGGAACTTCTGCGCCAAGCTGAACCTTCGTTTTGGGCGTTAAGCTCTCGCTTTTTTTCTTCATAGACTTCTTTCTCGTAGGTTCTCGTTTAAAGGCTATCTTCAAAGTAGTCATCCGTGCTACAACGTAAAGCACGTATGTTCCTATGATATGGATACTCAACGTGGGCAAAGTAGCGCAGGAGTAAAATTGCAGTAACACGTGCGCATCCCGTACGAATAGTGAGTTTTTGAATGCTGGTGATAAAGCGATTGATAATAACAGTGGCATAGGGGCGACGTTATTTGACAAACGTGTGTCAGTAACCACGTGGTGATAGATGATATCATCGTATCGGGTTGCGCCGACTAGCTGATAGTGACGAGTTGGCTGGATTTATGGGAGCTTAACTAAATGAGAGCAAGGGCTCGCTGTGATAGTCTGTTCCCGAAGAACTTAGCGCAAGCGTAGTTTATCCAATATTGATATCGCCGTTGCGCTGGTGCGAATTCTGGCTAGACATTTTTTTTTTATAACGATGTACCTGAAAGTGAATTTTGAAAATATGCTAAATAAATTCACTAACAATAAGATTTACCAAATTGCATATCGATCTACTCTCTGACTATTTCTGCCACGATTTCATCTGCTATACTTTTACATAGAAAACAACTACGTCAGGTGGGAACTGATCGGATTACACATAGTTAATTATTCGGTGTACTCACAGTCAACTTGATACATTTTATAGGATTAAAATTTGCTATTAAAATATTTACTTTGATATTTGCTGCGTTGATTGCCGTGGCTGTTATGACGAATTAAATTGTTTATCAGGATTTAATTGAATTTTTTACATTTTCAGATACTCGTCGCAGGTCAGGGGTTAAACGATGATATGTGGCATACTTTGAGATTCTCCAGAAGAGCCAGTTCGCTGAAATTACAAGTCGACGACGAGGAGGCTGTCAGAGGTAAAATTTTTTTTCAGGATTTATTGTATTTTTCGATAAATAATTTTTCCACAAACCATAGTTCTCCTTGTGGTTCGTTGTTCGAACATTGCAAAAATGGTGTGACAGAAAATTGCAAGATACAAATATTTTTTCGCTCTGCGGTAATATCTGTAAGGGTGACGTTAGTTTCGCAAATATGCGATTGGCAAACAGAAAATGCGACAGGACACACCAACATGGGAACTAAGCAAAAACGTATGGGCAGGCAAACCAATCTGAACCAGTCAACCCCTACGCGTCAACCTGCCGTCCCGACGCAACGGCGAAACCAATCAACTATTTTGCATCTGGACGCGACGTGCGATTTGCCCCACTTTGTGCTAGCTTACCTATACAGGTATTCGCGAAACTCCAGTACTCTGAGTATTACTGGTGCCAAAATACGTGTCTGAGGGCAATAACCAAAATGTGAAAAATCGTATTCTTAAAATTCGTCATGAGACACAAACTCAGATATGAAAATTCTCTTTGCAAGATAGACAAATGCATCTGCCGAATGTTCTCAGCTTTTTATTTTCGTGTATTTTAAAAATTCACATAACGATCGACGCTTAAAGATGTGAAGTATATAAAAATTAAAAAAATACTTATAACTTCTTGACTTTTAATCAAGCAATTCGTACGATTTTCATTTTTACACAGTTCTGCGTAAAGCAGTATTCATGTTCAAATACGAGCTTATCAGTTGGCTTATAACTTATCCATAATCCATAATTAGTATCTCTGCCTCACCAAAAGTCTAATTTCATTCCAAGCAATAAGTGAAGCAATTATCTAGCCACGTGTTCACGTAAGTGGGGAACATGGAAAAGAAAGCTCCGCTTAGATTTGCATCCGGTATGATATGTGTGGGGAAGCAGGATGTACGGTAATATCATACTTCAAAATTTCTATTTAGCATAAATATCCCGCGTCCCGCGATACCGGTACTCGAGCTCCTACTGATATATCGTTCCTTAGCCGGAGTGCAGGTCCGCCCCCAGTCTTCAGCTCTTGCGAAACTTACCACAAAACTTGCCCGTGGCGAAACTGCCGAGGAAACTATAAATTACGAAATTTGCCGCAAGTTTAGATTGAGCGCGGTGGACGACAAACAGCGACGGTGCGAGAGCTCGAGGATAAATGAATAAAGCTTCGCTTTTCGTTAGAGTCTGCGGCAGCGCAAACTAGGAAACTTCCTGCAGCCTCTAGATTATAAGAAGGGCTTCCAAAAAGGGCTGTCTGATATGAGAGCGAGGGTTGCTTTTATCGAGGGGTGGAACGAGTAGCTAACCTAGGAGAATCGAGGGTTGAAAAAGCATCGGGAAGATAGAGGAATGCTGGAACGAAAAGGCTGTGCTATACGAAGAGCTAAACGGAACAGGCTCTTCAAAAAAAAGTAGAGATTTAATTTTACCTCGTTCAAAGTATCGTAAGGCGTACACGGATGCCGGATAGAAGTCTAATAGCTAATCGTGAACCGTTAATTTCCTGGATTAAGATAATTAATTAATGAGGTGAAATACGCCGTTGGTAGAGATTCTAACGGAGCGATTTGTATAGTGAAAACTTAGTTAGAATGCTATAAATTATTAGTGGAAACTTGGAAAAGTTTGACTATGCTGTGGGTTTATCGTGTCGTAAAGATGGAAGGGGTTTGTGGGTATATTAAAAAAAAAAAATTTCAACCGAAATATTACCCCAGTCATTTTTCACTTATCTAACTTTTAAGATCCTCTCAGAGGTAGTTTTCTGGTTACCGAGATAGCTTAGTAAGGGATGTATGCTCCTCTACGCGTAGGCACTGCAGCGACTTTGAAATTGAAATTTCGCCTACTTGCGCTATTACGGAGCAGCATGAGAGATGGGCGTATGGCCCCTTACAAATGCTTGCTCGGTCGATATGAAAACTTTTGCTCTGAAGTTTTTGGAAAAGCACAGTTTTCACTTGAAAACTTATTGTTCTAGTTGTCTACTTACTTTCGACGTAACGAAAATACGAAGGATCTCGTGTACCGAGTATACGGAAACAATTTTTCCTCGCATCGGCTTCCGTTCAATTTTCATTTTACTTTTTTCTTTTCACTAGAAAATCGTGAAAATCGACAAAGAATGTCAAGAAAATGGAAGAGAATAAGGAAAAGAAGGATTTCCCTGGAGAAACCCTGGGAAAATGTTTCACTCTTAAATTTGACAATGTCGACGTTCAGCCATTACAGGTTACGTGCCTACGTCGAAGGTACGGACTACTCCACGTACTGGCAACCGTTTTCCAGTGCAACTCGACATAGGAAGGTTCATTTGGCATTCATAGCAAGGCAGACGATTGAAGAAATCGGTTGGAATGCAAATAGCGCGACTTAAAACTTAGTGGAGTCCTCGGATTTAAAATGCGTAATTCCCTTTTAAATTTCTAATTTATCCAGACAGTCTTGTTCTCGCTTTTACCTACTTTCTGGCGTGTCCATTTTTTTCTTTTTCTCTCACGTATTCCCTACGTTTCTCTCTATCGTTCCGACGTCCCATCTCGCTCGAACGAATTCCCAGGGAATCGCCTCTCGGTACGATAATAATTGCATTTATGCAAATACATTTTTATCGGCTCGACGCCCAGGGTGAAAACTGCATTCCACGCGGAGCAACCTCTGACCGTCGCCATTTATCAGAGCCTATCGACAAATCATGCAAATCAATATACCTGTATACATACGTACAAATACTACAGAGACTCCAAATTTAATAATCCCTAACAATTATTTCTTGAACGTATTAATTAGGACAGAATATTTTCGTACAGAGTTTACCTACATGACTTTCTTACTCACTAAATCTTTTTACCCGAGGCAATCGCTACTCTTTTGCGATCGCTGGATGTTTCCAATCTTTTCAATATCATTTATCGACTAAACATCTTCTTGAATTCCAACACACCTTTTTTCATTCCAACAGACTTTTGGGCATAATAAAAAAAAAAAGGTTGTGAATACCATACTAGACATTTATAGTTTTCGAAATTCAGACAGAACCCGATTCAATCTCTTATCCCGTCAATACTGTATGATCCACCGATAGCCGATATGAAGAAATATGATTACTGCCAGATACATGTCGAGTTGGGCGGATTCGAAAAATTACATTGTTTCCGTGGAAGGTATCGTCGTATGAAAATATCAAAATGAAAAAATATACGACGGCATAAAGTCTCGATGTAGCATTCAGTCCCTTGTAAACCTCGCGTATTAATACATATGTACACTCTGGGTTTAACCATACCGGATTTCGCACTGTCTATAACCAATAACCAATACATTGCAGAAATAACCGTCAGAATGGCAGACCGTACCCCATTACCGCTCTACTTTATTGGATTTAGATTTACGTCCATTTATCATATAAATTGCATTTGTTCGTTCCACGTGCTCTTTACTATTCGTATCCTCTCGGCTTAAAAACCTCCCTTGACACCCCCCCGCGCCCTGAAACATATCTCAATATGAGGATAGAGGAACATTTTTGATTTTGACTATTCAACACCTAAACGAAATTTATTCTTGCGCCCCATAAAACGCCTTAATATAATTCCGTAGAAATTTTCGTAATATTACTGTACATTAGCTATGTACACTCATCTTCGTATGGTGTAATAAAAAAATAATAAAATGCCTTAAAATCGTAATACCACGAATACCAAAAATCCCAAACGATCTTCTCCGAGGTGGTGAGCGAAGAAAAAAAATTGGACGTCTATAGCAGAATTGAAGGAAGCGAATGAAAAATGCAATTGTCCCTGACAAAGTCGTAAATCAAATATTCTACCCTTTTTCACAATTTATCGTCCCATCTCTCTATATATATATATATATACTATACGTCTATGCCTGCGTACTTTTGCCTTCTATGTATCTAGAATCCTATTTGAAACTTTTTGCAAGACCAGAAGGGTCGCTTCCCGATGAGTCTCGGAATCTAATGGAGTTTCAAGAATGTCAATATAATTTGCATAGATTCCGTTCTAAGTGCAATATAAGGGCGAGATAAAAAAAAGGTGCATCGGAGTAATAAAATAAATTTCATTATACCCAGTGGCCAATGGTGAACAGCCATAGACGAGATGAAAAGCACTATGATAAAGCAAGAACGGTATTGTAGTGTATTGTAACATTTCCAATATCTATAATATAATCGATATACGCTTGGTTTGCCAATCAACTGCGTATAGCAACGAGGGTATCGTCGTCCGTCAACCCCTATGAAACACCTCCATCCTAGAATCGTCCCATAAACGGATGGCGAGTACCGCCAATATTGAGTTAGGTAGCAATACCCTAAATTGCCAGACCACCCCTTATTCGAACCTTAGTCCCATATACGCAGACGTGAAAATAGACCTGTCAATCGATCGTTGGAAAATCGAAGCTATCCTATAGAGTTATATGAAGTTCGTATGAATTAACTAACCCGTAAAAAAAATGTATACCAATATATCAGAAATCATTAAATACATCGTAGTATCCTGATTCCTGGTTCCAATTTGGATAGCGTAATTTCATTTGGATTTAATCGGGAATTAAGTTTTCCCTCGTTAGCCAGACGATTCTTCAATATCGATCAGAAATACGTTACAGCAGGATTTGTTGACGAGTCGCAAACATGGCCGTTCGTGAGCTTGAAAATTACGGAAGCAGGTAGCAGACTGTGAAGCGGTAGAGCTCACCTTGTCTACGTTGCTGCTAGGGTCAATCGCTGGCCCATCAAACGACATTTAATTGGATCGTAAATTGAGATCAAAGCGCGAGCTACTTGCAATATAGCTCCCTGCTGAGTTGAAGATGCATGACAGAGATTTAACGTGACGCAACCAATCGATTCTCAGGGGTAGTTCACTTTGTGTCGCAAGTGCAATGCTATTTGATTCAATGAATCCTCATAGATTCGCGTTTAATAAATGAAAACTTTAATCGGTCTCTATTGGCATTTCGAAATAAAATCATCGATGCATGATAAATGGTGGATTTTTATTATTTTTTTTTTCATTTCGACACGACCTGAAAAACCAATATATTCAGTATACCTAATGCGTATGCAAATATATTTCAGGCTGTATAGATATATCGGCAGTGCATGTCAATGTCACGATTCTCATAGAGATTTTCACAGTGACGTTTAATAAAAATGGACTTTTTTTATTTTATCATCCACCATCTTTCTTTTTCAGCTGAAACTCTTCTGGGAAAACAAAGCATACTCGAATTCCGCACACTTCACGTGGGCGGATATCTGCACTCCGGCGAGGACGTCCCGCATTTTGTCGGTCAACTTCAACAAGTCTGGTTTAACGGATACCCGTATTTAGAAATCGCAAGAAGTGCTGGTTCCCATCAAGGTTCACATCAGGGCATCACGCCGATCATCAGGGTGACCGGGAAATTTGGCAAGAGGAATCATCTGGTTCATCATCCAGTGACCTTCACGTCGAAGCACACTTTCGTTGGGTTGCCAGTACTGAAAGCTTATGTCGAGACGAACATCTATTTTCAGGTAAATATCAATAATTCATGATACCCGCCTCCTGAAACGTCCCTTCCGTAATGTGAGTATTTTTATATGCGATAAAATTTGTTCAATTTACATGATGAATCAGAAACACTTACGCGCTATCATAATACCAAATGCTCGGCTGGTTTATACATGAAAATCCTGTAGAACAACTCGTTACGAGAGATATTACGTGTATGAGCGCCGGCAATATTGACTATTACGCGTTTAACAGCTATAGCCTATTAACGTGGGTAAGCGAACGAAATTTCGACATTTATAAGCGTTACGGTACACATTGATATCTATTTCGTCTAAGCAATGGACCTAATGTAATTTCAGTAGGTACAGTAATAGTAATTGACGTACTTGTTTAGGGGTCTCAAAGGCCACTCGGGGAACGTAGCCTGGCAAATTCGACTAGAGTATACGTCCTGTAGGGTTATCGGTAGATGGTATTGGTAGGGAACGGTCGGTAAAAAAATATTCTGTAAATCACGAGACATAAATTCCCAATGAGTGGGATTTGAAAACACGCTCCACGCGAAATACGCGTTTCGAAATGGTTGACGGTAACCGTGTAATTGAACGTCTACAAATTTGAATGAACAAAATCCGGGCGCGCGAGAAAATTAGTACCCGCAGTCAATGGCGAGCGAGGATACAAATTTTTTGTTAACACCCCCTAATTAAATAGTATTAAACGCAGGTCAAAGGTCACGCGCGTAAAGTTAGGTTAAAATAAATAAAGCGAAACTCGTGGAACATTTTTTAACGCGAGCATAAAAACTAGTACGAAGAGACGGAGAAAAGGTTTGCATGCGGAGGGACTGAGAAAATATCTCAAAGTCCCCTAATATCCTCGCGAACGAACACTGCGATACTAATTGAAGGACTTACACGGCAGCTGTGTGGTAACTTCATGGAATACGCTTAAAATTAAGCAGATAAGTTACGCAATTTAAATTCGCTAATTAAGCCCTGTACCTAATAATACGCAAGAGCTTAGAGTGTAGGTATACAGATATAGAACGGTAGGTAGTACCTGCCTCATCACGGTCCTTTGAATCCTTTCATCGTTTGTAAGCAAAGATACAATCTAATGTAATAATTTCCCTGCCGCTTTCTCTTTTTTTTTTTACGTATATTCTCGAAAAGTGTCAGCAATACGGGCGGAAAGACAAAAGTTCCCGTAAGCGATAAAACCACGTAGCTCGTAAAAATTCACGAGCTCTCCGTCCACGATTTTCAAGGGAAGATGGAAAAGTCGCGGGCGATTCTAGGATCGTGAAAAGTCAAACGAATAATCTAGCGTAATTTATTTTGGGAAAATAAAAAAAAGAGAGAAAAAGAGGATGATCCTTCCAGCAGCAGAATGCTAAATAGCAGGATACGCCATCCACTTTGCCTAACGTTCACCTGCTACCCTTAACCATTCTGACATATACCTCTTGCTTGAAATCCTTCAAGCTCTGAAAAAAAGAACATGAAGAAAGTAATACAAATGGGAAACACACGTGCTTTAAAATAAATATAAGATCCTGTCTATGTATTAGTTACATAAGGTTATAACTGTTCTATTCTGATATCAATACTGCTCGTATGCCTGTCAGTACCTATACTGTCAGACTTCATGAGATTACTACAACCTGTTCTCTATTCAGTAAGGATTTGCGTTGAGATAACGATAAATCGTTGCTTCGTCGCTACACTAAAGCTATTCTAATCTCCCGGGTCACTGTACTTCGTCTACGTTAGGTAATAGACGCACGAATGAGCCTTGGCATGACAATCGATTAACAAATTTGTCTGATGGATTACAGTTCAAGACGCGTGAAGCAAATGGCTTGATACTTTACAATGCCGGAAGGGAGAGAGACTTCATAGCTGTGGAATTGGTCAATGGACACGTACATTACGTATTCGACCTTGGGGATGGTCCCGTCAGAGTAAGAGACACTTCGAAGTCGAGACTGAACGACGGCAAGTGGCACGCGGTGAGCATAGGCCGACCGGCTCCCAAAAGGCACACCCTTGCAGTAGACGACCACGTGGCGGCTGTCAACAGCTTGGGTAGCAACGAGAATTTGGATTTGGATGGAATACTTTATATTGGTAAGTTATAACGCCTGAGACACGAAGGCTCGTGAAGATTTTTATTTTATTACTTTTTTTTGACGTGGCAGGAAGGTCGGTTCTACGTGTCTTTATTAGAAGCTTGTCCTAGGACAGATCTCAAAAGTCGAGCCAGTCAAGTGTGATTTCGTGCGAACGTTCCCCGATGAATGCCATCTCCTCTCATTGTACCTACGGTTCGTTTACGTTAACCATAATAATGATTAGGGATGATTTATCATCGGTGGAGTGTTCGATCCTCACACACTTGGCTGATCTTCGACGACGTTGATTGCTACAATTCATTTAGGCCTCGCTTGTTTAACTTCCTTCGGCACCCTGGGGAGTTTCGTTAGGAGTTCGGGAATATAAAGGGAAAGGAAGTCGGTGCTATGTTTCTGAAGTTTTTCGAGCAGATGTTGTTCTTCCACGTGACTTACGCAGAACGTGAAGAATGGAGGTTTCGTCGAGACCGCAAAATATTATTTATCGAGTGATCGGCGTTCTGTACATTTTGGACTTTCTGGAGTCAGTCAGTCTTGCGTGAAATTCGATATAAATAAGATAACGAAGCTCCTGCGCTTTTCAATAGATGGGTCGTTACGTTGTGGAGATGGTACTTGAATTTATTTTTGCCTATGATTTACTTCGCTGCAATTTCTTAGGGACGTGGATAATTATTTTCATGAATATGTAAAAACACTTGACATTATCAAAAGACAGGCGAGACAAAATAATCTACTTATAAAGGACGTTTAATTGGATATGACTTCCATGATACATCTCAAAAGAATTTCAAATGTGGAGATTATCTCCAGAGTTATTTCAGGACTCCTCATATTCTTCGACTTCGTGTCTTGAAAGGAAAAATTTATTTTCACGAATATTAGACTGACGATGACTAATGATCGTTGTACTTGAAATAAAAAAAGTTATTTTTAGAGTTATATAAAAACTCATTGAATAATAGAATTTAAATGATGAATACTTTCGATTTGTTTTATTAATGTGAACTTAGCAAGTTCTTCTAATACAAACGTTGCCAATTTTGTGTATACCAGATGGGAACTGTTCGATATGATAAATCATTGGGTCGGTTTTGATCAGTATGTGTCGAGGGATTTTTTTGAAAACGTATGTTTCCCGCTTTTACGTGGCTTTTCCAATCCTCTCACGTGCTCAGGCACCTATTCGTAG
This sequence comes from Trachelus tabidus, assembly GCA_030142655.1. Lineage (NCBI taxonomy): Eukaryota > Metazoa > Arthropoda > Insecta > Hymenoptera > Cephidae > Trachelus > Trachelus tabidus. The sequence goes on from JARQTI010000676.1 coordinate 1,178,115, forward strand.
CCAATGACAGCTGAAAATATTGCTGCGGGATCAAGTGGCGAGCGCTTCGTTTCAGCCGAGCACGCAGCAGTTCATGCGAGTAAAAATTCCGAGTGGAACGTGAAAATAATTTTCGGCTTGCTTGCCCAGCGTAACGGGATTGATTTATACGATGATATAGATATTCCTCTGCGCTAAAGTCTGAAGGGCAAATTTTCATAATCTAGTGATACGTCCAGTGGCTGCAATTCAATTTGCCAAAGTTAAATGTCCCAATACTGAAAGACTTGGGTACCTGCCATCGAGAGACTCGTTGCTAATTTTTAAAGAAATTCGACATAAACTTTCTATCTAAGCTTTATAGAAAATGGGTTTTGTCAATTTTCCATCTCTTTTGTGTCTCCTTTCGTTTCTTCTCCCTCGAAGAAACTTTTTAAGTCTTTTTGGGAATTTCAGGTGGCGTGGAAAAAGCACAGTATGCTCAATTGCCGAAACACATACTCAGCCGACATGGATTCGAGGGATGCCTGGCGTCTCTGGATCTCAGTGGAGAAAGTCCTGATTTAAAAACCGACGCTGTTGTTCCTAGCTCCCAAGTGGAATCCGGTTGCGACGCTTACACGAATCTTCATCCTGGCAAAAAATGTTCTCACGACGTCTGCTCCAATCATGGTACTTGCGTACAGCAATGGAAGAGTTATACATGCGATTGCGACATGACCAGCTTCACTGGACCTACTTGTAAAGATGGTATGTGCGAACGCTTGCAAACAGTAGATAAGCAATACCATCCTGTGCTTGATCTTTGACCTGTTGCTTTAATTTCATAATTTAACTAATTATTAATCTTTCTCTTGCAGAAGCTACAGCCTACGAGTTTGGTCCTGGACGAGGACTTATCACATACACCTTTCCACCTGATCGACGACCGGAAATGAAGAAGGATACAGTGGCTATGGGCATCGTCACGGCTGTTAATGACGCTGTGCTACTTCGAATAGAATCGGCTTCGAGCAATGATTACTTGGAAATTGAAATTGTTAGTGAATTCGTTAATCTTTGTTTCTAGCGTTTATCGCGTCTCAATTTTTTAAAGCTCATAGCAATAGGTCTAAAATATTAGGTTAGATAATATATAGTTTTATATGAATCACACAGCGGTAACATGCTTGTTAATTTTTATTTTTATCAGTTTCTCAAGTGAGATTCAATGTTTGTACGGACTATCTGAATTATTGAGATGAAACAAATACGTTTTGAGTAGAGAGATGTTTTTTTCGTACAAAATGATCGGATTTTCTAATGGTGGATCATAATAGTAGACTGAGATTTAGCGAGAATTTCCATTTCGATTTGCTTATATAATTCTATTTGAAGAAACTTTGAACAATCGATATTTTACTCGAATTTCAACAAGAATCTGTATACTTACGAGAAAAGAAACAAAATTATGACCTCTGTAAAACTGGAGATGCAATTTTATAGGGAATTGCAGGAAATCTCGAAGAATGTAATTTTAACTTGTATATGTATCCGGATTAAAGAGAAAACCTAAATTAGTCGTAAATCCGTACACTGCACGAGAACAAATGAAAAAAAAAAATGCTCCCCAAATTACCGATAAAATCATGATTGTCCAGGTTTCACAGAATTGCTCTTATGATCCATTATTCTTCGAGTAAATAGAAAATTCAATTACTTCATAATGCAAAATCAAGGGTTTCTGAATATACAACATTTTTCTGTTACACAATGACAGATCTCCACGCATACGAAATAAGAAGTTGAAGACTGTCTTCGACAGTTTCCTTATCATCGATACAATATCAATCTTACCATTAAAAACTATCAAATGATTTCAATGACGTAATCGAGTGACGTGTCAAAAATTTTATTTCACGTCGACACAATTTGTATGAACTGTGTAAAGAATCTTCATTCCGCACCCGTGAATTCATCTCGATCCACGACATCAGTCCTGAGATAACTTCTGTCAAAAATTATCTCGCGCACACGTAAAGATGGCGAATCACGTAAATGCAATTATAATATTCAACATCCCTTTCAGAAATTTGTTTTAACAGCCCAGACTAATCTTGTTAAATCCTAAGCGACCCTTTGCACGGGAATCGGCACAACGAAATTACAAGCTCATTTATTTTGACGATTCACCTAAATCTAGTTAACAGAACGGTTCGAAAATTATTCCGATCTCATTCGATTAATAACCTAACGGCCTTCTCGTTAAGGAAGAAACTTTCCCACGAATATATTTTAATAGGTACACGCGAATCTCTTAGAATATTATTATTTACGATTTCATTAAATTAATTTTAAGTGCACGATTGCAACTGGGTATTATAAAATTTTATGGCATTCCGGCAGCCAATGGATATCTTCGTACTGTTTTCATATCGATTTATCAAAGAATACCACGATCACGAAAAATTTTGTTGTACAGGTCGAAGGAAACGTGTTCGCCGTTTATAACATGGGCACGAACGATCATCCAATTGGCGAGGTTGGTGTCAAGGTAAACGACAATCAATACCATGTAATTCGATTCACCAGGACCGGAGCGAACAGCACTCTCCAGATCGATGACTATAATCTACAGGCTAATCATCCAACAGGTTAGCGATTAATTTAATTTTATAGATACCGATTGGCCGTTACTCAAAGCAGGATAATATAAATAGACCGAGCACAAAGAGCGCATGAAAAAGATTCAAATGGAATATATAAATTTAATAACCATTTCACAGTTTTAATATACTTTATTACGCATAACGTAGGCTAGCAAGGGCACTCGGTAAAACTTTAAGTATTCCGTAGATCATTTTTATTCAACTTCATAAACGAGGCACTCAGCTATCCAATCAAGTTGTGCAACACACTAGTCCGTGTACTGTACTGCATGCCATGAGAATTGCATGGCGACTGACGTATCGTCCAGCCAACTCCTGCTCTTATAACCTTCGTACACGAAAGAAAGAATGTTGAACCGTGTGAAAGTGCAGCTCGCACGGTGCCCCACAGACGCACGACGTGAAGTTTATCATTGGTGGGAACGTTTGGGAGAGATCCTCATGGGAAAATATACCATGGGATCTTTCGAAGGAGGCGTGGCTTCGTAAGTCGTAAAGCCTGCATCACACATTTTTATTTTGTTCACGTTGAATCAGAGAATAACATTTTGAGGTCCCTTACGGCACATTCGCGATTCGATGTTACGCGTGCAAACGTCCAGAAGACTTTTATTCGCAGGTAGGAATTGAAGATGAAATTTCAAAAGCAAGGAACACATTCACTGTCACTAAAGGAAACGAATCCACCATTGAAATTTATCATTCGACGGAATTCTATTGGTCGGACTTTACGAACCCTTATAGGGCTGTAAAATAGGAAAGCCTTTGTGGGAGGTGGTCTAGAGGGATCCTTTTAGCGAGTCCAAAAACACTTAAGAAAATGTACCTACTGAAATTTTCTAATTTCCTGGTCAGAAAAGTCTCTGTAATTGGTCTTCAAAGACTTTTTTTTAGGCTTGAGGAAAATATTTTTTTATATCTTTCTCTACTACTCGTACCTGACTTCTGGAACTCTGTTACGTTTGACCTAGATTGTGGATTTTTTTCTCTAATATCTCTACGCAATAGGGCTGATGCAAATGTGATTTACATCCTTGCACTTCTTGACTCCTTTTCCAAAAGTGCACAAAAGTCACGAAATTCCATTGAATTTCGGTGAACACGTGTCCTCGAATTTTTTTTTTTTCCTAAATTCTTATAGAGTCCTGATAGGATGACTTTTGAAAAGCATCTTTTTCTACTATGTACCCAAGAGCTTATGTGAGTATTGACGATGGTAATTCAATGTTTCTAATTACGAAACCTGTTTTGGGTAAAAGGTTTGAAAATTTTGTAATGGCGAAGAAATTGGTTAAAAGTTTAAAAAAAATTTTACCTCCGATATTCCTCTGTAATCCTGGTAGTAAAACCGAGGTTAATTGACATATCTATTATGTAGCTTATGGATGAGCAGTACGAGGAATCTCCGGGATAATTAGCTCGCTGCGGGGGTATGGGTTTTAAAGACCTCCAACGAAATTACCAACGCCATTCATCATTCCTTTTCGAAAAGGCAGAGCGATTAAGTTTAGCTGCAAATTGCCATTAGGATTGGTTCCCATTGTGTGGTAAACAGAAGTGCTTTGAAAACGAGACAAAGACTCGTAATATCGGGTTTTACGCCGTTTTTCACATATTTTTCACTAACTCAACGTTTATAGAACCCTGCTTAATAATGCGCGAAAATTGACTTTCAGCAGAATTACAATAAACTTATTTGTCGGAAAATTTTCAGAAATACTTTCTATCCTTGCCTGACGTCCTAATTAAAATATACAAAAAGTGCAACGAATCACATCAATGCACTGACACTATGCGCTTTTCCTTTAAAATCATACTGCATTTCCTTTCTACTTTCCCAGTAAGTCGACTCGAAAATGAAAAGAGACTTTTTTCGCACAGCGAAGACTTCTTTCACTCGAAATACAAATTTATTCCCTACGCAATACGTGGATGGTAACGGCAACGCAAATGCATGTAGTATAGGAGGGTAGTTTTCTTAAAAACCTGCATCCTCATTCTAATACCCTAATACAGCCCAAGACGTTAATCCATCTCATTAGTTTCGACGACAAACGCAGCAATAAAACCGGTGCCCAAAAGATTTATTGGCTAGACGTTCCATTGACAAGGAAATAAAAATGAAAAATTCTCCTGGTAAGTCCACCGTCTATCCTCTTGCCTGAAAGAAAAAGCTATAGGACCCCGTAGACAACTTCTTCTCCATTTATACTAGCCTGACAAGTACCGCTACGTTCATGGTGTTTCTCTACCGTTACCCATAGCAACAGGCCGAACCCCCCCATGCGACCTACCGTCTACAACTTGACCCAGCTAAGCTTCAAAAGAAAAAGCGACGTTCTCGACAAAGACACGATACATATTTGTATTCTGAAGAGTGGGTCTGAATAGGCATTCACGTAACATGGAAGTAACACGGGTGCCTGCAAAAAAAAAGTTTTAAACCGCTTCTAGGATACCATATGGAGACGGTGGTACCTTTGGCATTTAGTTTGTATTTCTAAAATATGCATTCCCAAATACAACCATATTTATTACGTGACCCGATGTAGCTCGAGTACCGAGTTTCTATGCGTCGCGCGGTAAAGTGGTGAAAATAAGGGCAGTAAGAGGAGAAAGGGATGAAATTGTTAAGTACACGGAAAGCAGTCGAGTGCCCACGAACGTAAGTGCCCCCTGCCAGCGTTCTCGGATGGGGTGAATCTAATTTGATTTAATTAGAATATATTTGCCTGGTTAAAAGTTTCTAGCTCTACGACGGTATATCAGCCTGATAACTAAATTTATCAAATTATGCGTAGAGAGCGCGGAGCCGGCGAGCCGTCATTTATCGTCGAGTGGGCGTGGAGTTTAGAAGTCGCTTGTGAAGAGCTTAAGGGTTGCCAGGGGCACCGGACAGTAGGGCTCCGAGTCCTTTGCCAGTCGTATTGCCCAGATCTTTAACTGGTACGACTCCACTCAAATTTAGTAACCGTCCCTGAAAGTCCGAATATACCATCTCATTAGCGGTAGGACCAATTAAATAAATGTATCGATTAGTTAGGTGGGTGTCTTTTGACGGAGTCAGCCATAGTTCGAGAAAGGTTCTATCGGTCCTTCAAAAATATTTCTGATCCCTCCATAGCCTTCTGCTACCCTAATGCTTCGGACCACAAGTTTTTGTTCTGTATTTCGGTAAGTCCCCTGTATTAAAATATACACAAGGACAAACCTTTGACATTTTCATACACGAATCTTTCAAGCCTTTCTTGAGCGCTACAAACAAATTAATAATATAACATTATCATTATACAGGTCTGCAAGTTATTTAGCACCAACTACTATTTGATTGACATATTTACAGGCATATAACAACTATTACAATTCGCCTTGATAAATTTTCCAGCAGCAGTAATGGATTCCTCGGGTCCCATTTAGACTCGAATAGCACGCAATGTTAGTACAGTACAGTCTCTCACAACTTAATGCGGAAACAATGCAGCCTAAGCGAAATACCAATGACGTAGATACTCGGAATGGCTGTGCGGGCTGCTTTTCTATCTCGCTCCAGACCAGAGACAATGCTCAGGTATCCCAACCCCCCCGGCCTTTCCTTGCTAGCTAGACTGTTAAGGGCTCCGCTGTAAATGGAAGGAAAAGACCAAGTAGTTTTATTATAATAGCCTAACGGTTGTATCCAAAGGTCTTTCGTTGCGACTTGAATCCTTTGAATTGAGTTTCCATTGTACGTCGACTTTTCTATCGGACGCTATAGGGTGTAACGGATAAGATCACATCCTTCCCTAATTCCCTCGAAGGAATACCTTCGTTCGATCATAGCATCCTAGTCAGTCGAGACATGAACTTTTGTTACATTAACCCTTTGAGGGTAGGATCAATTAGCACGAGTGACACTATATGTATCATTCACCCTGTTTTTTTTCACCGCTGTCATTACGTCCCCTAACTCCTGAAAGACTTAGTACCCTGGTAACTTTGTAGAGCACTTTGAACCCCTTTGGGCCTCGACTCCTTCATGCTCTTCTAATCGCACAGACGGTAAGTTGAACTGTTTCACGGAATTTGACGTAATACTTGACTCGATTATAAAGGAGTCTCTGTCGCTTGAATTTACTTGCCTCCTTGCCTCAAGAGACTCACGTAATTTTAGGCATAAGAAAATTGTCACTTTCTCGTCACTATGGGGAATATGTAAAATCATTATGGCGTCGCTACTCAAGGTACCTCACACCGTTCCCGATGATTTCCTCAAGTACCACGTGTACCATCCGCCAACACACTGTTTTCCCTTAGCACCAAAAATATCAGCCCTTCTCCAGTCTGCTATCCTGATACTCCGAGTTCTCAGCGTGTTAGAAACTTTAACCCTTTCCCACGTAGGAGTGCTCGCTGATTGGTTCGACCTTAATCGACAAAGACCATTCTAACCGTCTACCATCCACCCTCCGCCACCCTCCACCACCCTCCACGAGGGGATATCAGAACCGAGATATCCTCTTCGTACTTCCTGCTCCTCTGCTTCATATGTGGAGGGTAACGTGTCCCCAAGCCACATGTTCTCACGCATGCCACTCGACTCGCGCAAAGAACCATGTGAGCCTTCAACGTGCGAACCAACCGTCATGCGTCTCGGACGTTTCTTGCGACTCTTGTCTGTGGGAAAATACAGTTTAACGAATTTCTCAAGCCACAATTTCCAGGAGAACGAAATAAATTATTTAACGTTTCAGTCACTGATACGGTTATACTAAATTTCGAACTTTCAATTGCTCTTATGTTACTATCATGAAGTAACTATTTTACTATTTACCCGTAACTATTTACGAAGATATTACAGATATACACTTATGAGCAATGCAGTATACCTATTTTGTGTGTGAAAGCAAATGAAAATTTGAGTTCTAATGCCCAATGAACCTTATACGGTTACGCCGGCAGGGTAGTTAATCGATATCACCCCTTGGGCTCTATCGTACGGATAGAGGGTGGTAGCATTTAGTAAAGCTCCTGCGACTGATGGGACTCTGTTATAAAAGGTCACGCTGAAGGCCTCTTTTTTTTCCCCAAGTTCAATCTCACCCTGAACTTTTCATTCTCGTGCCCTCAAGTGGAAATTTCAGGCTCTCGTGCACCATCATCTCCTCGGCACGCACGGTAACCTTCCGATACATATAGGCTCCTGATCGTTAAATAGTTCATTCCATTCATACAATCCTTAACGGATACAACCACCCCTAACGTTAAACCATACTCTCTATCGATGGATCAACTGCATAGGGTGTGGCCTGTCTTCATGACTTGAGCTCCTCTACGAAAGGATTACCCTTAGTATACTCACCCTCTGTACCACCGTACTTCCCTGATACCAAAGTAGATCAGTCAGTTTAGAAATGTCAACCCTTTTCCGTACGCCACCAGTTACCCACCTTAATGCCTTATCCACACCCCCTTTTTCCCTGCCTGTTTAGCACGTGTCGCAGTTAGTACACAGTAGCTAGTCTAAAACGATAATCACAAGCTTCGAGTCAGTATAGTACCCTAGTACCTAAATGGACCGGGTCTATTCAATTATTCCGGCTCCTGCCGACACTTTTGATCAGACACCGAGGAGCCTCCCTCACGCTTGCCAACACTTTCGGTAGGAGCGACACTGTAATCTAGTGTAAATATGAACTCAGGCTCACAGCCACCTACCGACATTTCGGAACACTTCCGTCTCTGGCATACTACCCTAGCCACTAATTAGGGATTTCTATTCAGCATATTCCCCTAGGGCTCTGAGCTATGGCCCATCTTTCTATACGTAGGAGAGATTTTTCATGGAAATTCGGCTCGGTCGTCAGACTGGAGCCATTGCAGACCGTCGAACTACTTCTGATCTCCTAGTGAAAACGTCACGCTGGCAACACACCAGCTCCTACTTCTATTATTGAAATTTCTACACGTTTATTGAACACACCGTAACGAGATTGTTCGCAGTAAAAAAAATCTTTTTTGAAATTTTCGTATCCCGCATTTTTTGTTATTGACTTTTCCGGTTAGTATGGGTTTACTTTGTCGCTAGGTTATGGTTCAGCTGATTCGCATGCAAATGTTCAAGACTTTTGTTGCTCCGTCCATGCATTCCTTGCATGTAATTCTAGCCAATGGTTCGCAGTTAGATTTACGTATGTCGCGAACTTCCTGGCGCCCTAATGCTTGAGTCACGTCGCAAGACGAAATTTGACGCATAGTTTGTACCACTGCAGCAAATCAGGGACACGCCTGGCTAGAAACATTAGCATTGCGGGGGTGGTTTGAAAATCTAGTTCGAATTCCTACTCTCCTAATTCCTCGGTCACGCTTTAAGCTCAAATTTCACGCTTGACCCGAACCGCATTTCATTCCCGTACGTTGTTTATGCATTGCGTCAATTTCGTGCACGTGTTGAACAAATGAGCGCAATTAAGAATTTTTATGTATCGTTCGAAGAGCCTCCTTTTTCCCCGACACACTTGGCCTCTTTGCGGTTCATGCTACCCTAATGCTCAAGGCCTTTTCGGTGACCTCATAACTTGACATTTTGTCTCTCTTGAAATTGCGTTCATCGCGTTGGAAAAGTACTATGAGACATTGACGTATATACATAACCTAGCTTAACTGCGCGTGGCATATGTTTTGAGATCGTTTATTCTACGCTTCTTATCAAACATGAATAATTGTATTGATATAAAAAATGGTATAATCGTTCAAAAAAAATGTTCATCTCCCCATAAGGCTCTCTCTCGCCTTCGTCATCTTTGTATTATAGTTCTTGCGCGTATCTGCATCCCTAATACAAAACACCATAAATTTGACCGTTGGCAAGAATCGTTCTCACGCTCGTCTTCGGGTACACGTCGTCTCCCCGCCGTTAGAGCTCGTGGCAGGACGAACTTCTCCGTCAAAGAAGAAACGACCTTCCACGCGTAAAGGAATTTCCAAGCAGAGGTCGTATTATCTAACCGATCGTCCCACAGCAGGAATGTCGTTGAAATTCGACACGCCTCAAGAATTCAGAACCTCTAATGATTTTCGTACTTTACGATCCGGCGAATAACTTCCAGGAACGTTATTCGCCTGCGGGGAGACAGCTTTTGGGTGTAATAATGAAAATGCGATGCCTTAACGACGCCTTAGAATTTCTTAGAAAGGACGCCTGGCCTCTGTCGCCGATCTTCAAAGACGAGTCCTTGAGGTTGGCGTATCCGTCCTTCTACCTTCGAGGATTAACCGTCGGGGTGGCTGGTTTGATTTCGTGGGAAATCTGTTACCCTCGGATCCTCGGTCGGTCGTGAGAACGAAGCTTCTAGAAGCTTCCACGAGGAAGAGTTGCTTCTCATGCTTACTAGGGTAACATTCGCCTTCAGGAAGTTTACCGATAGCCAGGGTGGAACGATATACATAGGTTAACCGCATTGCAATTAGCCCCACGAAGTCCTTACGATCGAATTATCTAATTACGACATAGAAAATAATGTTGAGCAACATTTAGGAATGTATTTTTTATCGGGTTGGAGTCTTTTTATCGCAAATTTTTGTTGTGCTCGAAAAATTGCTTATTACGCGATCCGTGCTGTTTTTTATTTACGGGTGCCCGAAACTTTCTTCGCTGCACCCTCCGTACATTTCCCGATGATCTCCTTCGCGTTGCTGGGCACTTGATAACCCTGAGAAAGCAATGCCTTCTTTCGAAGTCGAGTTCTCACGCTCGGCGTCTTCAGGTAGCGTCGGGACGGGACGCTTCGTTACCTATAATGTATCCTCGTAGGATCAACGTTCACTCTCAAAATTCCATGGACTCCACGTGTAATGACGTCTATTCTCGAAACGAGGCAGCCCCGTCGAATTCCTAGCCAGATCGACTTCGACCTCAAATTTTTCTATGCGGTAGATCTTTTTTTTCTTCTTCAATCTTTTCAAGACACCCATACCTGGTATCACTTGATATAGGGGATAATAATGAAAATTCCTCGGCACGCGGCAGGTGAGAAACCAAGTAAATTCGACTGGGCTCGGGAACATCTTTTCTCACGGAATTTCAGGAAAATTACTGCAGGACATTCGACTTGCTTACAGTCCTATTCCCACAGGCCGTGAGAAACTATTTGAGTGAAACAACATTTTCTTCCCATCCTGCACAGGACAACATGAGTGGTGAAGATATATTATCGAAAGGATGCGTGGGACATTTTTGTAGTAACCAGGACACGCATGTGGGTATATTTATTGGATTACAGAGAAAAATTAAAATTACCTAATTTATCTACACACATGGATTTTATCTTAATATGATATCGATGAATTTTTCTGTCGCAACTAAAATGATTGTGGTTTTACGAAAAATAGGGCTGCGAAAATTTGCACAGATACATTTTCCAGCTAAATATATATTCGGTGTCTCGAATTTTCATAGACTCGAACCATGAAACTTTCATCTTAGGAGATGATCTGTCTTAGAAATCTTCTATGGGAAGAAACGTCGGGTACCGTTCCCCCTAACTCCAGACGTGCCTGAAGATCGAATCGTCCAGCGTGAGAATTCGATTCACGAATGTCAAAGTTCCTTCTCACGAGCACCAGAGAAACATGAGCCAATAAGAGTCGACTCGAAAGGCGAAACCCTTCTGGGTAGTCTGAGAAAAAAAATAAAAAGAAAAAAAAGGGAAGAAAAGAAAAAAGCACAGTACCACGAGAAAGCCTGCAACATGCCCGAGAGGCGAGCACATTCCAGTGTCATCTGGCACATGCCAAGAGAGAAAAAAATGGTACAGGGGAAGTTTACAAAATTTTACAGGAATGTCACGTGCCTCGAGCGTGAGAATTGCACCGTTAAAAATTCCAAAATTCGTTCCCATCGATACCAGAGAATTATAACTAGCGAGGAAGAATTATTCGAAATTCGAAACCGTTAACTGGCTTCGCCATTGACATTTCCGTTGCACCTGACACTCGTTCGATAGGGTGTCCCCGACACAATGCAATCTCCATGCACTTGTAACCAATTTAAGAAACCAAATGACTCCCGAGGCCAGGGATCTATAAGTAGTGAATTGGAATTTTCAAAAATTCCCTAACTCCACTTTTCCATGTATCCCTGCTTTTCGTGCACGCTCGATTTCCTCTGACGCGGTGGGACTGGTGGGTCGCCTTAGAATTTCAAAGAACATCTCAGGACGATTTCATGCCCTTCGAGGAGTTTTCTATGCCATTTTACAAGCCTCGTGATTACCTTCTGCGCATATCTGCAATCCCAATTTCTTGTTTACTCAAGTACCTCATTACCGGCAAGACCGTAAAGAACGCTTTTCAACCGAACATTTATAACCCGGACTACGTCGTCTCGCTCGCGACTCGAGCAAACACTTTATATCGACAGGTACAATAACTCAAAACCCGATACTCGATGCTCCTACGTATATCTGCTATCCTGAGAATTTTACAACCCAAGAAAGGAAACTTATTCAGAAAGACTTTTACGACAGGTAAAATCCCCTCTTCCGACGCACCATAAATACTACAATATTTCCTTTTCAGCGTGCTCTCAAAAACTTTCTACAACCATCTGCAATCCTAGTTCTTATATATACAAGTGTATTTCGTCTTTTATATTTTTCTTTACGAGTACCTACATCGACGCATTAATTAAAACCGCTCTCGCATATATTTATATTCCACGTATTTACTTAGAATTCATAGAAACGGCCTTCAGTTACGATTTTAACGGTGTTAACTGCCACTAAGAAACTGCGTTAAGCCAATCTGCACGTAGTGCATACTAAAAATTTGTTTTGATAAAAATCCATAATTTTGTGAAAAAGAAAGGAATCTGAAAATTCACCTGAATCAAAAGCTAACATCTTATATCTTTCTCTAAGAATAATATTTACACATATATATATATATATATATATATATATATATATACACACACACATAGCAGTGGAGGTCTAGACGCCCGAGAGACTTTCTCAACCGTTCTGGTACCCTGTTCGAAATGGTACCACATGTCTCGACAAGTGTTAACCCTTTCACCGCTCGGTGAACCCAACACGGTCGTTCAGGATAGACGCAATAGCGTGGCAACCCCTTGTGACCCAATTTCTCGACGAAACTGGAGAAATGATCTTTCCTCATAAGTCGAACCAAATGGCGGGAATCTCGAAGTTTTAATTATTGGCAAAACAGTCGGTCACAAGGCGAGCGTGCAGCTGCCTGAGAGGCCTGAGACCCTATTCCAAAATCGACGAAAATTAACCCTTCCTCGAAGGAGAAAACGTCGCCGCTTCTTTATTCGTATTTCTTTGGCCAACTTCTACCAGCCTCCTGCTATCCTAATGGAAACTCTTCGATTAATTCGTGTTTACAATGTAGCTCACGCCTTCTGACAAATTCTAATAGACCATTAACGACTGCGGACATTTAATAGTGTCCCTGTATCGGTTCAAAAATTATAATCAAACCACAGGCAGTGATTGCTCAATGATAATTATTGCACACGGCCGTGGACGCAGCTGCGTCGCATTGCGCTTCCTTTCGCTGTATGCAGTCCTGTTACATTGAGGATATGAAATTTCCGTTAACATATTTTCGAACGCCCTCGGGATTCAAACTGTTTCGTACTTATGTGATATTAAGATCAACCGATTACACTAATTCTTTTTTCGTATGACGTTAGCTTTATTACCTTTAATATTCTTTAATATATATTCCCTGCTGTCGGAAACATTGCGAAATTCAATTTACGGCGAACGAAGATCATTGTAAAGAAATTTGAAACATCAAGATTGACAGTTGCCTGAAAAAAAAAATAATAATAAGTATCGACTCGAAGCTTCTTCTTTCGTACGCACGTGCTCTCGATTCCGCTACGAATATCCGAAACACCCGTGATTCAGTGTTCTTATGCAATTTGCAATAATCCAATAGCCTATACTGCCCTTACGTCTTAAGGGCTTCCGGATTATTCATATTATTGACCCCCGCCCATTTTTAAACGACTCCTCGTCTCTTCTGTATCCCTGATAGAAAATCTTCGGCTAATTCGTATTTACAACACTCTTCACGCCTTTCAATACATTCTAATGAGATAAGTGTTACCCAGAAGAGTCGAGCCCGAGTAGCGAGACAGGTGCACTGGCTGTGACAAATTTCTGACGCACGTAGACTTCACTACATATATATACATGTATCTAACCGTAGACGTATAACCATGACTCAGGTTTCTGCCAGAACTACTCGACCTCCTCATCGCTATGGTATCCCGCTATATTGGGGGCATAAAATGTCCGTTGAAAAATATTCGAATGCTCCTACGCGCAGTCTTGAAGCGCGCGCCGATTCCTTTCCGTGCATTTTGCATACCGGCAAATTTTACTTTTAATATCATTTAATATTACGGACGACGAACTGATGTTTGCTGAAATAGGTAGATACAAGTCATTTGGTCTACCCTGTGCATGCGACAAATTCTAGTAAAGAAATAATTATTGAATTCCTAATCAACACGATCGTGAATTATTTTTCGATTTGGAAAACGTGAATTTGAATCTTGAAAATTTTTCTTCCTATCGTCTCATACTACCCTAGGAATCTTGTTTACGAAAGCCATTTCTTCTAAATAGGGATTCGAGTGAATATAAAAGTAGACATTACGAATAGCAGCTTATACCTGGAACAACTCGAAATCATTTCGAGTGCGAACAGTCATGCTTACGCTTTCTCAGCATGTAATCCTAATCGCTCGGAAACGTATTGTGCCATGATTTTTAACTCTTTCGTTCTAGAATTCTAAATGGTGCTTAATGAGAAATTAAATAAGGTGACGTCATTGACTTGGTAACAATGTACAATTGCTAACGATAAAACAAAATTCATTAGTGCATAAATCTTATTATTGTTTTAGCTGAAGCTCTGTGTGCTAATTTAAACTCCACAAAGTTTTTTTAGCATTTCCAATTGAAATATGAAAAAAGAAAAATCCTATGGAAAGGGATTTTAAGGAATTTTTCCAGATTTCGTTACATTTGCATAATTTTTCGAACAGAAACTTTGATTTTATTATAAAAGAGTATATATATATACATATACTTTATTACAATCAGATTCGTTATTTTCTATCTTTTATGCTTTTACTTTTGAATTTACATATACACGGAGACGTATACATTATTTACATGCTCATGTAATCTTTTTTCAATAACAAGTACATACTTCAGGGTATTTAATACAGTAATAGTAAAAACGCAATGTTTGTATGTAGTTTTAGTCTAACGCAAAATTGCCGGACTGGAAAAATGCAGATTGCTGGAAGCAATCCAAATTGTTTAGACCAACCGGAAACGAGTGCACTATAACGGGTGGTACATTGCTCGGAATCTAGGTTCGCCTAATTGAACCCTTTGCCGACAGAGTCTATTTAAAATATTTTTTTTATCATCGAAATTCTCTGTATTTTTTTTTTAATCGTCGAACAAAAGTGTCCTCGTCTCCGAATGTCCGTCACTACTACCTCCTCATTTATGCGAGCCTAATAACGCCGTTTACAGAAAATACTTCTTCACAATAGCGAATCGTATGGTTTCGTAATCAGGGGACTGATATTGTTCGCTACCAAAGTCCTGTAGCATCGGCTTTGAACTAATGAAACGATAATATCTATGATGACAAGGTCGAAATAAAGTAACGAATTGATGAATATCAATTTTGGAGTATATCGAGGTTTTGTTAAAAAATAGTTCTAACGTGAAATTGTCTTTTGAAAAATCGTTATAAAAATTTGACGAACGATCGTATATCACACCTAAGGAATTTCTTGAACGTACATATTAAAAGTCGAAACTGCCTTGGCGCTGATGGTTACCTGTGAAATTTATTTACTAAAGTCAGTTTTTCGAATTGCCCCACAAAGGCCCATAGACGCGCCCACAACCGTCAACTCAGCTACCCGTGTGCATTGTTCGGACAATTCAAATCTCCCCCAGGTGTTATTTCAGCCAGGAACTACTTCCAGGACCCTTATAACATCCTGAAACACTTGTTTACAAAAGTCATTTCCATGAATAGCAGATTCAGCGAGCGTGAAATTCTTCCTAAGTCGGGTCAACCGCTAAAGGACCTTCCTGGAACTACTTAGGACAAGCAATGGCTACATACTCGTCGGCATAGTACCCTGTTAGAAAACGAGAGCATTTCTTCTAAGTTTTTAACCCTTTATCCTGAGACTCGATAGAAAGAAAAGTAAATCGATTAAACTTCTAAAATTCGGAACAATTTAATTTTATACCATTGCGAGTACTTGCAATTACAACGAAGCAGCAAATCTTATATACCTATGTATATAAAAATTGCTACAACGAAAAATGACAAGCGCATCCCGCAAAGTGCTTGAGCGATAATAATGATTTCCTTCGGAAAGAAACTACATTGGAAATTCGGCGAAGACTGTGCTCCTCCCGCCAATTGTCACCACAACCGTAATCAGACACTTGCACACTTCCACGAGACTCATGCTACCCGGAGAAACTTATTTACAAAAGTCATTATCATGAATAGCGAGTCAATTGGCCATAAGATTCAAGCCTGTTCGGACCAGCTACCTGAAATACACTCGAAACCAGTTCAGCTAGAAAAGTCCCTTTGCCCAACGCCTTACCCCAGCATGGTACCCTGCTATAGAAATGGAGCAAGCTCTTCAAACTTTTAACCCTTTGGTTACTGAAGATAAAAAAAGCTACAACCGTAGCAACGAGAAATAAAATCTTTACATAATTCATTTTAATCGTTAGGATAAAAATTCCGAATATTAAAAGTCCAGGAAATTACCAAGAATATTTCATATAACATTAAAAATCACATCGAGCATCATTACCAGAAAGCAGTATTCAAAATTATGCTAATAAACAGTAATAAATTTTTTACTGCATCGCACGCAATCCTCCTACAGTGCCTTGTGCTTCAAGGTAATATGCGCACACTACCATAAAAGCCCTTGGCAGTCCAACGTCACCTTCTCGGATCCTATACGACCCTGCTGCAAATATTCTTCGTGGATGCCCCATGGAAGCTGGTTTCTCACGCTACGAGAAGACAAACGTCTACGAGGACGATTAACATTTTTTTTAAGGACCAACTGCCCGACGACGATCTCCAGGATTTGACGTTCCTTTTTTCCGACGTTCACATCGTCTCGCGCTCATCCATCTCTTACAGATAATCTTGCATTCCAAAGGATGAAAGATTCTCGGCAGACATAAACCACCATGGTACGACTACGGTGGCGAGGGGGGAGATTCCTGATTAAATTAAAGCCTAGCTATATCGTTGGGTCATGAACGTAACCTTAAAAAAAAAATCCTCCTAGGTCTCATAGAGAAGGAGTCGAGAGTCGCTTCCCTTCGAAAACTCTGAAAGCGTCCATTGCGATATCTCCAGGGTGACCCAGTTGGCGTAAGCAGGTGCGTAAGGCATGTAGTTTATGGCCACCTTGTAAAAGCCAAGACAACGTGACAAAGACACGAGAAGATGGCGGTACAACCGTCATAAAAGTCGAGACTTCTTTGGAGAAATGCACAACGGGGAGCCCTGACTGGCCCTGACTGAGGAGGTATCCAAAGACGTTGCCAACTACTACGGGACCTAGGGGGTTGGTTATTGGACAGCCATGCGAACCCTGGATAACCTCCAAGCCTCGTATGGACTCCTAGTATCGGAAGCGCCATGCGCCTTCGCCGTTTTCCCACGCGCCCTCGCCACGTTCTCACGCGCATCCGTTCATTTTTTCTCTTTCTTCTTTACCCTCGTGCCTGCCATCCACCGCGGTGTGCGTGTCTTTATCGCCCTCACTGTCTCTCTTCATTTCTCTTTCTACCTCATTGATCTTATACGTTACTGACTTTTGTGTTTGCAATTTTCATGTTCCGATGTCATCCTCTCTCTCTCTCTTTCTCTGTATTCCATCGCTCTCATGATCTCCGTCTCTCGCTCTCTTCGCGTCCTTTCCGTCTTTCACGTGGGAAAAAAAAGAAATCCTTAGCGAATCCCACGACAAGCGACACTCGTTGCCCGACTGTCGGAGGCCGACGGACGTGGACGACTTCTTAAACGTGCATGGAGTCCTGGCCATCCAGGGTTTCGATTTCTCGCGTTCCCGGAGACTCTCCCACGGTACGATCCCGTGGGAACGGTTTAATTGGTTGGGAAGCTGAGAGCCGCCTAACTCGGTACGTTAGAAATCTTATCTTCTCAACTCTTCGTTTAACCCACGACAAGGAGATCTACTCGTTCCCTGGGATCCGGTATCGAATTTAATTCCACCGTAAAACTTGACCCTTATCACGGTCACGCCCTCTTAATCGAAGCCACGTGACGTTTAATTGGTAGAGGCTGGCAACTTAAGGGGTAAAAACTTCAAATTATTAGGACTCGACATTTTTAATTAACCACTTTAAACGTCTTAGTTACATGGTACTGTATTTGACGTGGGTATCCTATCTCTACTGTCCAATAATTCCTGGGGACTGTTAAAGGAAGCGGGGGAATATCGAAATTTATGGAAAAGGGATTAATTCGATATCGAAACATGAGAGAATGGACGGTCGTAAGTTTCTTTTATGTTTAATTTACAGCCTCAATTTCTCCCACGGAACAGTGGATGGGTTTCGTATACATATAATAATGCCGAGAGGACTCGTCTTCCATTTTAAGGATGTCTGTCTCTAGCTATTCCCACGGTTTTCTCGATTTTCCCAGTAAGCCAGGACTCTTCCCACAGGCTGTTAAGCAGGCGTGGGATAGTTCGTCCTCGGGGGCAGGAATTGATCTGCTTCGGTAATAGGCGGTCAGCTTACCAAAAGAGTCAACTCCGTAGATACGTATTTTTCCAACGTTATCCAAAACTTCCCACGGGACTCGACGTGGTCCCGAGTCCTGTTTAGTCTCACTCGCGATCGTGAGAATCTTCTCAGCTTCGGGGGAAAGAGATTCCCAGCTCGATTAGGAGACTAGACCGTAGGTGGTGGTCGAGAATTCTCATATTTTTACCCCCTATGCGCATTCGTTCAGACGACGACCATACCCCCCCCCCCCGTGCTGTAACTAAGAAATTATTAAATCATTTTTTTTCTCCACAGTATTCCAAAGAATATTACAAATTTTACAAAAAATTCCGGGATGCCACTAGAATCTATAGGTAGATGCTTCCAATACTGTGGTACAAGAATGAATTTTCTCTTTTCTTTTTTCTGACTTAAAGATATTGAAAAAAAAAAGTATAATTTTCATTTTATCCTTAAACTTCATGGTGACGATGCTCGAGACATGCAAATCAACGTTTCTGGAATACCTGGATATTCAAGAGTCAAGGACGGCGACTCGAGCTACTCCTGTGCCGATACGATCCTGATATTCCAGAGATCGAATTCGGACCTGCGCACTGCACCTTCTCACGGTCCGTTCAAAAATCTATCGATCTCAGCGAGACAGTCATCGCTATTTCTCTCACGTGGGAAAATAAATCTTGAAAAAGCAAAACGTGAGAACGTCTCACGGGTACCTACCTATACGGCAATGGAAATTACGAGTTTATTTGGTCAACGGTATCCGCCAGCACGTGTCACTCGTCGTCGTCATTATTAAGAGGGGTAACCGGCATGGGAAGCAACCCTTTTTTTTCAACTATACACCAATTGTTACGTAACACTATGAAGAACCGGTGACGTTATTAAAGTCACAATTGCAATCTGATGTATGTTCGGCCCTGATGGTGCCTTGAAGAACAGACAGCTTCGGTCTTCGTGCGTAAAGAGTGTCTGGAGCAGCCGAGGTACTTGGACGGAACTATCTGGGTGCGTGTCAACTAATTTGAAAAGTCTGCAAATTCTTGCTGACTAGATCAGCGCCCTTTTCTTGTGCATTGCGTAAACCAAAAAACAAAGACCTTTGTACAGGCATAATTAAAACAGGTCCTTGTTCCAAGAAAGGATCCAAGGCATACAGAGGACTGACCTTTGCACTGTATCTAGATATTTGACCCACGAGGCTCCTTTAAAATTTGGCGCAGAGTAGGTTACATTGCAGCCTCCACTGAAGACAGATGACTGTGGAAACGATAAATAAAAAAGAATAAATCGCCACAATCAGATTATTATTTCTAATCGGTTGTCATCGTCATTGATCATAAATCAATTGGCGGAGTTCAGGCTCCTCTTCCGACGCATTTTACAATATATGCCATTTCTTGCGTTCTAAGAAAAATTAATGTCACTGTGGTTAATTCGTTAAAATGTATACGGGGGATCGTAGAAATTTAGTAGGGATGCCTTACAGCGAAATTTTGTAAATTTCGATCGAAGTATTTCCGAAAAAAGGGTTCTTGGAGATATTTACTTTAAGTTGCTATGAAAATTAAATTTCAGATCTAGGGAAATATTCTCATGAAAATTGCTTAAATAATTTTGCCGATATTCCTATGGGTCGTGGTGAAACTCATATGTTTACGTGACACGCATGGGTATTGTTAAAGCACGCTTGTACACCCTTGGAAACGGCAAAGAAGTGGAGAAACTCAATACCACCACCTCTTTGATAGGGCCCTGATATTGCTAGAACCAAATTTAGCCCTTAGTTCGAGATCTTCTCACGCTTCGTACGAGAAACCGTCAGTCTCGGGAGGATAGGACGCCCAAACGCCTAAATCTCATTACTTTTTGTATCGTGAGAAAAGAGAATCCTGGGAAAGTCGAACCCGCCTGATATAGGATTAACGTTAGCACGTGCCTTCCCACGATTTTGGAATTTTCGATTTTAACCGACTTCGCCGGTCTAGTCTCGGGTTAACACGGGGTTACGGAGCATGTCACGACCACATCCCCCCAGACCGGCGTGGGAACATTTTATAGATATCTCGAGGATCTCGTGAATGTTTGAAAGCCGGTAAAAATTTAGCTCATAAAGAATAAAAGAAAATTAAATATTTGTTTGCAAAAATCACTTAGAAATGCGAGCCAATATAATATACCAAATTATTAAAAATTAAAATAGGATGGATAAAAATTCATTAAAAAAAACAACTAAAATTTTCATATTCCCAGTCATATTATTCAAACATTGTATCCGAATTATCGAAAGCTGTTAATAGGGTCAATAGGTTATCAGGATTGGTCTGTTACGATAAAGCAATCAAATACTGCGTAAGCGTCACCGTCCTGTCGGAAAGGTTAGACCCAAACTAACCCAAGTGTTTAGAAGCATCAGGCAAACATAGGAAGGTAGCAGCAGCGACTAGCCTAAGCTCGGAGTAGGATGCGATGATAAAAACAAGTTCGCACAGACTCAACACATATTTACCAGCTCGGAAACCTCGTTAGGCTAATTGCTAGTCTGCTGTGTAAAACCAGCCGAGCAAGAAACTGTCCAAGTCGAATGAAAGTGCCCAAAGCGTCATATCGGAATTTAATACTCTTACCGTCGCTAATATCGTAAACTCCTTATGGCGTTATCATATCATTTTCATCTATTATCATTATTATGTCATTCGCAGGTCTCATTACTCATAACACCCTCGCACCTATGATTTCATAATGCACAGACCACTCCTATGATTTCTGAATTATCGTGCCTCCCACTAACTTTCCATTGTTCAAGTCACTCGTGCAAACTATTTACGATAATTACTCAGGTCCCTCAGCCATATCCGAATACTCGTAACGTACGTTAACGTACGTAACAGGAGTATTACTCTCGTGGCCCAGACACTCATTGCCTGGGAATCATCAATGTTTCCCATACCCAGACCCTGAGTACGCCTGTTTCCCACCATAACGCGCTGTGAATCCAGACCATCCAGACGTTCCCAAACGACTCGTGAGAGCCGTCCGGCGTCGACTCAATTCGGAGGATATTCAAACGAGTGCCTACCGTACACAGTCATGTTTTCCTTGGAACTGCGAAAGGGTCCTCTTAATTGTCCTTGACGAAAGAATTACTCCTGGTTTCCTTACAAGGAGAGCAGACACAAGACTTTTGCACGTAAGATTCGTCGCAGCTTTGCACATTGCTCCTGGGACTATCGTAAGAAACGGCTATCGAGCCAGAACAACGGAGGCGGATGACAGAGACAATTTCCTCAAGGACCATTTTTCTCGAGACGAAAAATCAAGGCAAAATAGAGTATCGGAACTTGCTTGATTTCATGATGGAATTAGCTGACGTGTACCCGGCAATCAATCATTTTGTCGATAAAAGTTTGCGCGCTGCTATTAGGATAACAAGCGGGCTGTGGGTCTGCTCTAGTATTATGGTCGTTGCTCGGATACTTTGTATCGAAAACATTGTATTTTACTTATGTAATGCACTCAGAGAAATTTTTAGTTGTCGTAACTATGAAAGCGCCCACTAATAACGAATAGTTGGCTCTTTCAAATGGGCGCACAACCCACGTGGTGTTGCTACAGCTATATAAACTTCGCTGTTGAGTGTATAAGTGACCATTGACTTTTCGTATAGGAGATGTAATTCCAATTTCAATGTTTAATCAGTAGATATAAATATATATATGGTTTAACCGCTACGGATAACCGAGAAACGTGGGAACGTCGAAAATGCTAATTATTCCGGCGCCGCGTCGGGTTGCGTTCGCTGAGCTGTTAAAAGCGTGAGAAAATTGATAAATCGGCGAAACCCCAGCACGTGCTACACAACTTCACGCGAACGACAAACGCGTAACCGCTGACTGAACTGAATAATGCATAATTCTGCATTGCGCCGGACGTTGCGTGCTTTGTGTGGTGAAGCGTTTCGCGAATTTTGTTGGAATAGAAATTACTGTATTATCGATTGCATGGGAAAATATTGACGGAGATGAAAATTCGTTTGAGATCGAGGAATGAGATTCAATGGGATATTGATTATATCTTTTTTATTTATTTCGTCGACAGTTGGCAGCATGAGAATTATAACGTTTAATAATGCTGTGGCAGAGTTTTATCAAGTGTATACGATTGGACATCCGAAATGGGCAAGAGAACCCACCGAAGATTAGGCACTTTTGTCCTCGTTCACCTTCTCGTCTCCTGATCCAATTTAACCGAATGCGCCACTTGTCTAAGCGAACGGACGCAGCCTTAACCTACTTTCAAGTAGGCACCTACTCCTAACCTATAATCTCCTGGCAGTTTACTTATTAATTTAGATTATGTCGTGTAAGAGCTAATTGCTTCAAAAGGGCAGCTCACCTCGCTTCACGCTATTATCGGGTTTGACATCTTCTGTTGCCCGCGGCCATCTTTAGGGCATTCTGCTACGTCCCAGACAACTAAGCCGTTGACCTTTCGGTAGATATAGATTCGAATATTGTTAATGGATTTTCGAGGGACTATCGATTCTCTCGACTAATTTTTCATATATTTCATTTGAACTTACTGCTTCGTTTCTACAGAGGTCTCTTTTCGTAGCAATTTACTAATCTAGCTTACCGTTCTGCGTTACAAATATGATGTTAATGAGCGACATTTTAAATTTGTGATCATCGACGATATTTGTTTTGTCCTTATTATAAAATTCGTTGTGAAATTTAACGATTCCAAATTCTCGCATTTAGGTCAGCCACTGCCGAGTGTTGTTCACTCATAGCCACACCCATCGCTCTCATGCTCTCCTAGTAAAGTGATACAGTTTATTGGACTTCTTCAGATTGGAATGTAGCGTCAGTGGCACTTATCTCGAAGAAGTGTCCACGAAGTGCCTGACGAAGTGTCTTAAAAGGAAAGTGACCTTTTGCTAAATGAATTAGCATAGCATATCGCGAACTGTGCAGCACGTGCGAGATGTTTACTTCTTCGTCGCGCGTCCTCTGATAATTTAAGAACGAACATTTACCAACTGCATTTTTATACCATTCTAATAGCCCGACTATGCTCAACTAGCAAGTGCCAGGTGGACTTTGGTACTGGAACGACTTACCAAAAATGGATAAAATAGTCGTAACCTGTAATATCGACGTACGATAACCGTGGATAATAAAATTGATTTTACATTGCATTCAATACATTTTAATCGATGATGCATTTTTCGCGTAAAATATATTAAGCTTTTGTTGTTAAATTATGATAGTTACAAAATGATATCTCTAATTTTGTATTTTAACGAAAAATGTTTAGATTGCTTATTTATATTTATTCCATTCTTGCAATTAATATTTTTATACTTGCAATATACATCTTTGATAATTTACAACAACACGAGACATTGTGCCTCGTATTGTTTATCCAACGTCTCGGATATTCGCCCGAGTTCGACAAGCCAAGACAGCGAAGTACCACCTGCATTTTTATACATTTCTGATAAAGTGACTATGCTCAACTGCCAAGTGTCTGACTGAAATTGTCACGAGTTCAATTATTTTACGCATAGTAGTCTACGGTGGTTTAGTAATTTCGAAATTCAGATTCAAATTTTTATCTTATTGACAGTCACTTGCCGGAATGGCATAAATCATCAGGCGTACAAGTAAGTAGGTACTCGGTTCAGAATAAGTCTCGTGCTGCGTCTTGTGCCTTCATATTACCCTGTTAGAACTGAAAGTCGCTCGAGACTATCGGCAGTCGATACGCAGCGAGAAACTCGATCGACTTCATTTTCAATTATCCAAGCCGATTCGATAGCTCGAATAACCTTCGGTTCTGAAAGCCCGAGCTCTCTAGTTGGACGAGCGCGGATTTGAATAGTGCTTCGGTTTGTTCACGAGCAATCATACTGACTTATGTGCGTCGGGATGTGTCTGCAATTCTACAAAGCGTCGAAACTGGGTCAGATGTACTAAAACAAAATGAAAAAAGGTCGAAAAGTCCCTCGTGAGCCCTTCCATTTTCTTCTGATAGCCTGGTAAGCGTACCAGTTGGGCCCATTTTTTCTCGGAGCTTCTAAAATTATCATTCAGCCTCGACTATGGCCACCACGGGCCATAAACCTGTTTGACCTGTTACTTTCCTATTACCAGGTGGTATTTAACTCGCCCGTGGCAGCATGGGTGTAGGCGGACCAGCCAACACGAAATACACATCCGGTTTTCGTAGCTGCTGCGATTTCTAGTTGCCTAGTAGAAAAATAGCCATATTATCGATTTTTTCTAATCAAGATCTTCCGACGGTTTAGTACGTCACCTCCAAGACGTCCATGTTGGCCTGGTGGGTGTCTCCAATTAATTTACATATCTGAAGCAAGTTGTAGGTATCATCAGGGTAGAACGCACGGGAAAAGGCTACTGCCGCACAAAAATATTGCATAAACAGTGAAATCGTGTACCAAAAAATTGTATAAATTCGAAAAGCAAAATTCATTCTTATTCGTGAAAATAAAGTAAACACGACTTTCACCTAAAAGATTTTTTCTATAAAATCCAATAATTAATATTTTCTAGAGCTTCTTCCTTACCGATTACTTGTGAGATAAATAAATGACCAACAGTAACGATGAACTTCATTAGACAAGCGTTATACGATTGTTTACTATCATGAGGAAAATATTTTCAAAATATTTATCTGCATCGTAAACCATTGCTATCTAGAACGTTATGCAACCTGCACGAAGGGCAGACCAGTCCCTAAACTCCTCCGTATATCTCATGCTAGCCTGCTCAGAAAACCAACCAAATTTAGACCCTACAAAGGGAAAGGGCTCTTATGCAAGGCTCCGGTACTGAGATGGAGCCGGTAAGTGAGTCTTTAGGCTTCAAGTTCTAATATTCAGTACAGAACTGGACTGACCGGTGGTCAGTCTAGGCAACGAGACCAGACACAGTTGACCATCTGCTTCTCATGCTTGCCTGGTCACTGGTCAAACGAAAACATCCGTCAAACAAAGAACCAACAAAAATTGCAACTTCTTCGGTATTGAATATTTTTCTCATGTGAAATCAGCATTATTATTTATCAACCTTGACTTTATATCTCAAATGGACAGAACCATGAATTTTATGTACGTCGTTTATGTACATACATGAAATTATCCTTACGTTTACACGAAGTTTGTATAACTAACAAGAATCTGACGTTAAAAGGTGTTCGTGCAGGTAGTAATAGTTTCAAATAACATTAGAAAAGAGCATCGAGCGCACTCTTACTATAATCTCCTAATACACGAGTAAATAAAATATTAGATTCGTGAATAGAAGTTACTTCTTCCAATGGTGCATATAACCAATATGCCAAGTTGAATTTTATATTTATTGTGCGTGCGATTGAGGTGTTAGGATTTCTTTTAATTTTCGATATATTTTGTTCGCAGGTCATCAATTAACAGTTTTCAACAGTCAATCGACTATACAGGTCGGAGGTCGTTGGAATCGCAGTAAAGGAAGAGTGGAGAGACCGTTTTTGGGTGTAATCTCAGGATTGGTCGTTAATGGAATTAAAATTTTGGAATTGACAGCGGAAAAGGATGGGAAAATTATGACCAGAGGAGACGTACAGCTTCTACCAATTGGCAGTGTGTTGGACAGAGCGGCGCCATTGCAAAGGATGCAACAGGTACCCATTACATGAATCGATAATGCCGAATTATATATTAAATCGTTGACGTGTTATATCCTTGCGAATTTATGTATTTGACAGACACCAGCCTCAGGATTTCCGGGCGTGATGGACGATTTAATATTCTCCGGAGCCGGAAGTGGCTGTTCTGGAGATGACGAAGACGAAGAGTGCACACCTATTTATGAGTCTGGTTCCGGTAAGTGTAAGTAACGTTTCGAAAGGCGTAAGCAATTCCATCTGCACCCATCCTCGCAGAGGAATTTCACATTATCAACCACCATCAATCCTTCTTATTGTCCTTTAGTGCAGTGCACCTAATACCAATTTTAATCTAGACGTAGTTATTAGCATTGCTCGTTAAGCGAGCAAACAGTAGTTCCAAGTGTATCCGCTAGAGAGCAGTGTAGCTCTTCGCACGGAGTTTAAGAATACATTGAATTTTCGTATAAAAATTAGATTACAAATCGGAACGAAAATCATGTAGAAATTAGAGAAATCTTTTTCGTTATTTTCTTATCTACTGCCAGACTGTTATCTGTATTACCTTTCGAGTTATAATTCAGAAACCAGTTTCTCGCAAGCGGTGCTCACCGAGCCCAGTTGGTATATAACACCGCGAGGCGCAAATAATTCCTGTGTAGTATGAAAGGAGAGAAGTTTAGCACTCCCCTAGACAAGGATGGAACACACATAAAATGGTAAGGCACTGTCGCCTTTGGCGGCACTTACCACATTTTTTTTAAATAGCTTTTTTAATCGCTCCAATCAATAAGGCATTGCGAATTGATTGCGGCACTTTCCATCGTCAAGATTCCCGGCGATTAACGCAACACTGATAAGGAACAATATTTGGATCATAAATGATAATATCCGGTCTTCGCGTAGCGTTCAATATTTTTATCGACCGTCACAGTGGGGCTGCAATCAGCCAATTACAACGATACATAGCGAAAGAAATATTTCAAGAATATTTTTCACCCAGTAGATTAAGTCGACGCGTGTGCACCGCAGGGTTACGGATCACCACACATGTTAGGCTCGCGTGGTTTCACGTATCGCTTGGCATGCCACTTTTCCATCTTCATGTTTGCCTGGTTGTATCTTCAATTCATTTGCATATTTAGGATCCTCGACCGAAGATAAACTTCCGTCCCCCTCCTTTCTCTTTGGCTCATACCTTCTCGGCTAATATGAACTCCCGATTTAAAATCTTCTCCAACTGACTAAAAACTGAATTAATGATCCCAATATCACCATTTACAGTAAATAGCAGTCCTTTGCGTATAGTCATTATAAAAAGTAAAAATTGCCCATCTTATTAATCGCGCTGGACTGAAAAAACCAATAATTGACGATTGGACGCCTACAATAAAAATCAAAAAGATTATGAAAAAGAAAAACAAAGAGACCATGGTATGTCCACGACTAAGCCTTAAGGCAGAGCTTATTATTGACTCGTGACGTAATCTCTAAGAGGAGCGATCGACCTTTAAATTTTCAATGGTTGGCAAGCTTCAAAGTCTCTTTTCGTGAACAATCAATTATTTTGGATGACGTCAAAGGCATCCTAATCACATGCCACTTTCCTCTCGACAAGTCAATAACCACAAGCTTCCTTTTGTATCCATAGATGATCTGATAACTCCGGTCTACGTTGCTCCCACGAGGTCGCCAGTTACTGCCAAGCCAAAAAGTGACAAGGAGAATATTCCAGAACGTTCTTCTTGCGACGACGAGGAAGACTGCGAGGAGGGATCGGGCAGTCCGAGTACCACGGAAGATATTTTCGTGACATCAACTACTGGTAAGAGCTGGAAATTTACATACATTTTTGCCATACGTGTCCTACGCCACTGGTATTGATCCTCTCGCACCCTTTCCGTCCTGTACTTTCCAGTATTCACCTCCTGAATGGCTCGAGTACTTCCAAAACATTGACGATCCAAGCATATACGGATTTTATGCTGCTTTTCGTTCGGCCTAGAATGAATGGAGGTTCGATTTCTCAATGTCGTGGGACGATAAAGGCAGACCTTTATGGATGAGGTTGCGGTTTTCACATGTTGAATAAGTGAGTTTCGACAGGGCGAAGAGTATTTTCATACGATTTTAATTCAGATAAAATTGGGTCATACAAACAGAAATAGACAGAAAGATTCCTACGGATTTATTATATTTATCTGGTTACGTGGGGATACGGAGAAATCTATTCTGGAAATCGATCTTTCTAATACGGAAATACTTGTTCTGATTTTCCTCTGTCTGAATTTCCCTCTGTTTCTCCCGCGCCCTCTCCGCCAATCCCCAATGTCCAATGGCTGACTTTACCGCCACGAAAACAACCCTCGCGTGTCTCGCAGGGGTCGGTTGAACCTGGTTCCTAATAAATGCTGAACCGCGCTTCTGCGTGTACATTTCAAGAAAGTCTCTGCTGCTAAATCATCGAAACGTCCACGTCGGCAATATTTACTTCCTACGTACAAAATTATTTGATATTCTCATAAGTATGTACAGTGTTCGATATACGAAATACGTAAATAACTAAAAAATTAGAAAAAAAGTGTGTCAAGAATCTTCGATAAAAAAATTGCCAGAAATTACTTTTTAACGGTTCATGTAAAAATTGACGAAAAAAACATACCACATACTAGGCCATCGATTAATCTGACCAGGTCGTTTTATCCTTGTGAACCGGTATCAACATGTGAGAGAAAAAAAATAATGTTACGCCCCTGAAACTCTCCAGATGGAACTCGCCCTCAATAGTCACTCTTCTTACGCTACTGCTTACGCACGCGTAAATATAGCCAGGTCACTCATCCCCTCGCAATTACACATAATTACATCTCGACCCTGTTCTCGTCATTGTAGATTCGAGCTCAGTGACATACGCCACGCAACGTGCAACTTCGACAATTCATATAAGTACGCAATCCTTTGGATCAACGTCGCCAAGATCTACTGTGATCAACCAGTACAACACATCCAGTGTCAACGGTGAAACCGGACTTGAAAGGTACGCCTGTCATTTACGACAACGGCATAACATATGCCGTACTAAGCAAAGTGTTTACATTTATAAATATATATATATATATATATCAAATTTTCTTGAGAATCTAAATTCTAGAGTGGAAAAATAGTGTTCGATTTGTAAAACAATACCTCATATTTGACATTAAAAAATATATCTTCACCTCGTTACAGCACGGTAACACATCTCGCCAGCAGTCCAACCACGTCGAGTACAACAACAACGGAAATGACAGATCCACCACCGCCACCACCGCCACCGTACCCACCGATACCTACACCCCCGAAAAACAACAAAAACAATATCAGAATAAACTCTGAAGCGGCAGAGAACGCCGCTCTCATAATCGGTATCATAGCTGGTGCCCTCATAGCGATAGTACTAATAATTCTGGTGATCCTGAGGTTCAAGAATCGTCCAGAAGCCAGCTATAAGGTTGACGAAAGTAAAAACTTCTGTCAGGATCCAAATGCTGCGCTTCTCGGTGCGGCTGGCTCTGGACAGCCGTTCAACGGTGCCTTGAAGAATCCTGCGAACGGCAGTAAAAACGGTAAAAAACGAGAACTCAAGGATATTAAGGAGTGGTACGTGTAAAAGGACTCGGACTTTGTCCTGAATCTGGGACGTTAGTAGTGCGTGAAATTAATGAACCAGACGAATTTCTCGCGATAAATAGATTTTTAGGAGAAAACATATGGCTAACTTTTAACGTGGATATCGAACGAGCCGGTACGTCATGCGTATCTTTGATGATGTCACGTGAAATACGAGAAATTAATCATGGAATCTGTTTAAAAAATTGCCAAAATCTACGTAGTGCGAAAGCGTTTGCTACATTCTTTATCGTAACGGGTGATCATCACGAATCGAATGAAGTACTGTATTTTCGTGGAGCTTATCAGACTCTTCGTCTTAACAGACGCTGTAATCTTTTTTTCATCTCGTGCAAGCTCACGCGACGTACCGTAACGTTTGATAGTCCCGTTGGGTACTCTTCAAATTTTTCGGAAATTAAATGAAGCGAGCCAAGACTGATTGTGTTACAAAAAATTTTAAAGGTTAATACACTAAAAAGACGCCGCACGAAAGTGTGTGCGCAATGCGTGTGCATATGTGTGGGTGAAAATAAATTCTGACGTAATTATACCGACCGCCATATGTTCGTGGTAGCGGTGTAAAAATGTATACTGGTAAAAAAAAACAATATGCTCTTAGTGGTGGTAAGATAGTGGAATTTCTTTTGTTAGACAAGCACACTGTTTTAATTCCAACACTTTTGACGTCTTGCGACATGCGACGAGCATACGTTGGGTTACGTAGAAAAATGCGATTACGTTTTTGTTTACAAATAGATTTACGTTGTTTAAGCGAAGCTGGAAGTAGTGAATTTATTGGTAGTGTTCCTTAGGATCGAATGAAGAAAAGTGTTGGAGGTAAAATGAAATGGCGAAAGTATAATATAAATTGATCCTATCTAGTAACTATTACACTTATTGTTGTATAGAAAAAAAATATATAAAATAATTATGTTATACGTGTAAATTGTTTATTAAATTATAAATTTTAATAATAAAGAGGTCAGCGTAGTCTATGCATAATTAATACGGATCATTGATAAAGTTACTCGATAAATAAAAAAGAAAATCGAGGTGTTCCATGTTTAAAGCATAAAGGCACCTTAGAGAAACCAGAATACAAGTGAAAGAAAAGAAATGGAATCTGCAGGAGGATAAAAAATTTGAGATAAAGCTCTATAACGATTAAGTAAAGTAGCGTGCATAGTGCTTATACATACACAGGGTGCGAGTGCAGTATTGCCAATAAAAATTAAGAGGTGTTAATAAAACGTAAATCCGATACGATACGAATTCTAAGCGAACGGATGCCGTTTTAGGCGCGCACGTTTTACTCGAAGGGCCGTAGATATTAAAAAAAGCACCGTTTCTAAAGATTAAAATTTTTTTAATTACCAACTTCAAAAACGTCACGCCCATGCGTTCTTCTAAGATCCGATAAGCTCGTGCTATAATGTATCACGAGTATATCCGTTTGTACAACGTTAAGGAGTTGGTGCGTTTCCATGAAGTACATTATAAAACACATAACAATCGACAGCCACCTTGCGAACAGGTAGAATATTATCTGCGAGCGATAGAGTGTCTGTAAGTATTAAGATGAGATCAGAGATATATTTTCATAAAGACACTTTCATATTTCATTTCGTTGAATAAGTTCACACACCGACAGAACGTACACGCGCTACGATTTACGTATCTACGGATCCAAATTAAGGGAGAGAGCGTTATCGCCATCATGAGAATAAATTCGATCGTCCTGGTCTTCGCGAAAATCTCGAGCGTTTTAACGAACAAAAATAATTAACTAACAACTAACAAGCCAAAGATTCACAATGCTCTCGCAAGAGATTGTCCGAACGCGTTTCTATGTGAGCGACAAAATAAATGGTAATCTATCAATTAATGAATCTATGACGTAACACGACCTGAGATTATTGTATTTTCATTCCCAGGAATAAGATACAAGCAGAAAATCTGTAAGATGAATGTTTAGCGACAAACAGTGAAAAGAACGATGAACGTTTAGTACCCATTAGTTGTTGTAGAGAAAGGAAAGAAAAGCGAGACTGGGGAAAAGCGCCAATTGGACGATAAGGAGTTGAATTCCTTATTCTTTGTTGTACTTAATTTTGTCTTTTCTTTGTCACAGTTACTCTAGTCGAACAAAAGGCTAAAGAGTATATGTACCACGCGACAGACTCGTCGAAGCAATAATGAAGTCGTTTATTTAGTACAGTGATAACGTGACGCAAGTACGAGGAAGAAAGAAGATGAAAGAAATGGGAGAAAAGAAATATGAAAAAACGCCTTTCACGAGAGGCGTCCTAGCGTATAGTCTACTTGTAAGGCTTAGATAACGCTTTGAGTTTTTGCCATATCAGTTTCATCGGTAACGTTATACAGTCGTGGATGTAAATTACGAGAAACTTAAACGTCGAACGTTGACAGAGTTCTTTGGATTAGATAGAAAGCGGGAAATTTAAATTTCAAAAATTGACAATGATATTACATGGCTCCTTTCTTCTTCCTATCTTCGTTCTCTTCTTTGTCGTTACGTCAATTTTCTTTATATCCTCACTTGAAGTATCCACGTAAGATCATTTGATTTGTTTTTATTAAATTTTATGCTCTAAGCAGCTATATTCTTGAAAACAGTACAAAGTACTGGTTAGAACTTTTTTAACTTGTGCATAATTCGCGAATTTGGAACGAATCTTGATAAAATTAATTATGTAAAATTTTATCAAATCTCGTTCCTTCTGCTCTTCCTTCTATATTCTCTCTTTATCTTTCTCGTTCTCTTTGACTCTCTTGACTTTGCTATTAATTGCATTGAAAACTGCATCGTTCCAGTCTATCGTTCCATGAACTCATCTATATATATAGCGCACAAAACTTAATTTACCATCAGAATCATCTCAAGACTCCAACTTTGAGTGATGCGTTTATCCTAAATAAGTCTATCTGTAATATTGAGCACGACCATTCTCAGGTGACAACGATCATCCTTTTCTTGAACAAAAAAAAATGTCGTGAGTTTACTCGATGCGAGGTACGTTCTTGCCATTGAAAAAAAAAATACCGCCGTTGTCGCAGCTATGCCTATCTGTAACGATTTGTGCAAAGTGATGTCAGAAATGTGCAATCGACTTATGTACACGTGTAATAAGCCCCTTAACTGTCCTTTACTGCATCCTGCAAACTCGATAAACTAGACCTCTGTGAAACTCGACCGCTGCTCAGCATTATCCCAGAAACGAGCATCATTGTAATAATACACTTAAAAGAGACATACAGTGACAGCAGTATACATTGGATATGCTCAAACAAATTATTTTTATCCTTATCGTTCAGCAAGATTAAGTGATACGAAAAACATGTACAATAAAAATCTCTATCGACTGTGACCACGACATATCACCTTTTAAACCTTTCGCTACGACAATTTCGGACTCCTTCGCTATACTGGGACCCATAGGCGCCAAGAGTAATGAAAGAGTCCAGAGGAACGATGTCATAGCAATTGTGAATTTTTTTAAAAACGTGGTCTTAAAATTTTTTTTCTTCATACTTGCACTGATACTCGATCAAGTAATTGGATGAATATATAAATTTTGGAGCTTATTTGTATTGTCCAAAATGCACTACTCCAATGACGACTGATTACTTGTTACAAATATTGAAAAATGCAGGTCCAGCATTATAGTATCAATCTACTCACTCGTATCACTCTCGATGTCGAATGCTCGATTAACATTTCTGAAATCATATGTAATATAAAATTAATGTGGACTTTGTATTACGTGGCTAACTTAACTGGAGGCCTATATGCAATGTTCCTTGTAAAGAACGAAAGTATCGATTTTTCAGAATGATTCTTTGCACGGAACATTGCACTTGGCTTACCATTTCTATCTGCATATCTTTCAATGTACTGATGACTAATGTTTATACTAAACTAATTTACTTCTATACGATATCTACGAACGAAATGTTACTCTACAATTAACTATGTATTAACTCGAAAGAAAACCATTACATTTATCAAGAGAACCTACCGACTACCTGTAGCAGCAAGGTTGTGGCGTGACATTTATTCATTAAAAAAAAAAAGTGGAAAAATAAACTTAAGCATAAGCGCTCGGCAGTACTTAGAGTCGCTAGCTAGATGGAATTATATTTTACATTGTACAGTGACCATGGATGCACTATAGATAGAGATTATATTCGAATAAGATACCGATGTTAGTGATAAATTATAAAAGTCTGTCATTGACAGCGTCTTTTCCTGAATATTTTCGTCGTTCGCTGACCCCGAATTTACTACTCTGAGCCATTATACTTCCTGGAATGGAATAATGACATATTCTTCAAACTTCTTGACAACTTCTCATGGATAAACTACGGTTTTCTCGTTTTAATCGATTTCTATCCTGCTAGCGAGAATAGCGTCGCGACGGAGACTGTCATAGGATTAGCCTAGCGCGAATTTCGAGGACACGACAGTTTTTGGATTGCTTTTATTTTCGCGCAAGGTAAGAACGCCCAGCGATGTCGTTTCAAGCAGATTTCATCCTTCTTAGTCGGAAACTTATTGCTTAGCGACGGTCTATTGTGAATAAACTATAAGGAAGAATCGTATATCGAAGGTATCATTAACAATCAATACTACTATCACTAATCATTAATGCGATTCGCTCTCGGCAAACGAAAAAGTATTAACAATCGAAACGCCACGGCTTTTTATTTAGGACGAGTTTAACACGTAGCGTATATATTTAGATTTTTTACACGTCAACGGAAAATACTTGCCGTAATCGTTTCGTTAGGATTCGAATTCTTAAGCGTGCATGCGAAATCTAATGGCATCAGTCGCATTGTTATTCCTCTTATTTTGGCCGACATATAATTTTTCACTTGATCCGTTAAGAGGTACACGTTACACCTAACAATATACGCACGCATAACGGTACTGCGTACATAATCGCATTACAGATTTATGAAAACTGAAAACATGTAAATATGTAGGAGTAACGCTATAAGTTAAAATTATATGAATAAAGTATTGGAAAATATACGTCTTTTCTTATTTCTACTTACGAATAATTCATGATTTCATAATATTTCTAGGACTCACAAATTATATAATGTGACCCATATAATGGAGACATAGGAAGCAATAGGGAATAGCAGACAGGGAAGATATTGTTGAAGGGGAAAAGAGGAAGACTGTTAATAAGAACGAGTGAAGAAGAGTGATGGTAAGGACTGAGGGAACAATGGGAGAAGAAGATGCGTAAGTCGTATACAGAGTAATGGATGAAATATAAAGAAATAAGGAGGTGAAGAAGAAATAAAATATAGAAATAGCAAGTTGGAAATGTATATGAGGGGTGCTTCCAAGAGACCAGTATAGGAGACCGACTCGAGGATTAATGAGCGCTCCGAGTTCGGACACTGCCTCGAGCGCTTCCCCTACCATCCGCCTACTCCCACTCGCCGAACCCTGCGCGACGAATTTGCGCGCACACAATTTTTGGCAACTTCCAGTACTTATAAATATGCTTGGCCAGAATTTCCGGTTTCTAAGTGTTAATATTTTACTTTATTGATTTAATTAATTATTTTAATATTCCAAACACCTAATTTATTAATATTTCAATTTGAACGTAATTTATTTTCGATATTCTACAGTTTCAATTCAATTTTTATCTACTCCGTATATGATCCGATATTTTCATTTAGGCTCAATTTTATATTTTGAATAAATTTTTAAAGTAAATGAAGATCCAATAATATTTAGTATAGTTTGAAAAGCTTTATCCAATTTTTTGAATTTTCAATATTTCTGTGCAACTAATTTTTTTCTTCTCTGTTCTTCTCCTTTTTCCTTTTTGGCTTTATGCCCTCATAGAGAGCCAAGTGCCAGGAAATCAGTTGCCACTACCGGGCTTCTGTACGTATGCTTTTATTTTACCTAAGTGAAGTTAACACTGATGAAACATTTTTCAAAAATAGAGATGCTATACGAGTGTCAAGTTGGCACCGTACTTTCTTAAAAATGTCTTGAAATAATTCTTGAGAAATTCTATAATTTCCGGTCTCGTTCTGATGAGTAGCGGAGAACTTCTGCCCGCCAGCCACACGTTCGTGTTCACGTTTAGCTCGGCTACGACGGGATTCGCATTGTCGACAGAAGCGATGATCACAAAATCCTACTTCCAGACTCGCCTACTACGATTTAGCGCCATGATTTTGATATCGTCTAAAACCGTAGCGTGTGCATCTCCCTACTTATCTCTGATGTATATGCTCATGAAGACTAGAGTAAGCGTGCTTTCTAATTGGAATATCACTAAACAAATGTGCACAATTGTCTACGCACTGTTGTTCCAATTACGGCACGAGTCAACAAACGCGTACACAGATATAGTGTTTATCCCTAGATTTTAATTGCGAATCGAATGGACCAAAACAAGAGTAGGAAATTCAAATCTTGTGTCTATTTTGTGGAAATGCAAGAAGCAAAGATCTTTAATATTGTTTGAAGAGGTGAATAATGATTGTATGCAAATTGTTGTAAAAAAATATTTTCTTTATTTTGTTTTAACTTTATTTCATGAAGATATCTACATCGAATAAATGCAATTGAATAAAAAGTTTTGGTTAACAGTTCTTTCATGAATAGTACATAGGTATCTAAAGTCCCTAGGTCTTTAATAAGGGTGCATTCGTGTTGGACGCTTACGCGCTGTTAGCGCGCTTACATGTCGCTACCAGCGTTCGACTTGGCGCTGTGAGCGTCAAAAAATCACGCTCATGGCTGAGTTCGTGAGATAGACTTCGCGCTCACAGATGCTCATACCACAGAGGTAGGGCAGCAAAAGCGTGAGCGCCAATCTGTACTATCTATCAAAACGAATACAAATGTAAGCGTAAGCTAACCAAATTCTATTGTACTAATTTCTAAACTCTACATATACCCCTATTGATGTTAAATAATTGAATATTAATAATTGAATAGGAATAATTGAATATTAATGATTTAAATATTAATTTAATAAAATCAAAATAATAAATATTAATAAGCAAATCATTGAATATTAATTAATTCATATTAATAAATATTAAAAAACTAATACCTAAATATTAATATAAAAAATTAATTTTACAATGGCAAGCCATTTACCACAATCATTTTATGTGGATTTAACTGATCC
>JARQTI010000676.1:1215927-1238846 GCA_030142655.1 Trachelus tabidus
CAACATGAACACTAAAAATTTGTGCTCATGAGCGTGAGCGCTCAAAGCGTGTTAGCGCCCAACACGAATGCACCCTAATTTTACTACACGCACTAGTCCAATTGATCTAAAAAATTGTGTGTAGACGTTTGTCGCAGTTTGTCGACACATGTCGTGTAATTGAAAAGCATCTTAAGTCTCCACCTCTGTGAAATTATGAATCTAATAATGGTTGGGAACGTTTGAGGTTATGTTATGTTATGTTATGTTTACTAGATATTCATTTCAGTTCAACGCGTGTAATCTGTCCATTTTTAACTGTTTGATAAATCGTACTGATCCGTTAGATCAACCAGTATATAAGTAATGGAAAGTTAGTGAAGAAAATATGTAATATCATAA
Organism: Trachelus tabidus; assembly: GCA_030142655.1. Classification (NCBI taxonomy): domain Eukaryota; kingdom Metazoa; phylum Arthropoda; class Insecta; order Hymenoptera; family Cephidae; genus Trachelus; species Trachelus tabidus. The sequence goes on from JARQTI010000676.1 coordinate 1,216,309, forward strand.
AGGGTGAAGTTTAAATACTAGATTACAAAGTGGTTAGATTATGTTAATAATATTTATATTTTATTTTGTTAAATGCAGTCTTTTTTCTGGTAGTGTCTCATTATATCTGAAAAATATTAAAATTATAACTTTATTATGACGTTTTAAATTAATTTGTCTTAATTTTAATAGCATAAATTTAATAATTTTTTACAGAACATATGTATTATTACAGGATTTTGTAGTTATATTCATGTTCCTAAAATATAATAAAAGTGAAGTTTGAAAATCATGCCTGATATTAAAATAACGCCATTGGGAGCTGGTCAAGATGTGGGCAGGAGCTGCATTCTCGTATCTATGGGAGGAAAGAATATTATGCTCGACTGTGGAATGCATATGGGTTTTAACGATGAAAGAAGATTCCCAGATTTTTCATACATTGTGCCAGAAGGTCCTGCGACTAGTCACATAGATTGTGTTATAATTTCACATTTTCACTTGGATCACTGTGGTGCGCTTCCATATTTTACAGAGATGGTAACTTGTTAATTAAATATTAATCTTGATCATCATATGTTAACACTATTACAATTAGGAATATTCTTCCCAATCAGGTAGGCTATACTGGTCCAATTTACATGACCCATCCTACCAAGGCAATAGCTCCAATACTTCTAGAGGATATGAGAAAAGTTGCAGTAGAGCGAAAGGGAGAGAGTAACTTCTTCACATCACAAATGATCAAAGACTGTATGAAAAAAGTTATTGCAGTCACTTTACATCAGTCAGTAATGGTTGATCCAGAATTGGAGATAAAGGCATACTATGCAGGACATGTACTTGGAGCTGCTATGTTTTGGATTCGTGTCGGTGCACAAAGTATTGTATATACCGGAGATTATAACATGACTCCAGATAGACATTTAGGTGCAGCATGGATAGATAAGTGTAGACCAGATTTATTAATCTCTGAATCAACTTACGCCACAACTATCCGCGATTCCAAAAGATGTAGAGAGAGAGACTTCTTGAAGAAGGTACAAAAATAAATTGTAATGCATCGTTATTACGTTATTTAGTAAATTTACAATGGATTCCATTACTTTTAGGTTCACGAATGCATAGATAGAGGCGGCAAGGTATTAATCCCAGTGTTTGCACTAGGACGAGCTCAAGAACTCTGTATACTTTTAGAAACGTACTGGGAAAGAATGAATTTGAAAGTTCCAGTATACTTTGCCCTTGGTCTTACAGAAAAGGCAAACAATTATTATAAAATGTTTATCACTTGGACAAATCAAAAGATTAAGAAAACATTTGTACAAAGAAACATGTTTGAGTTCAAGCACATAAAACCGTTCGATAAAGCCTACATTGATAATCCGGGAGCTATGGTTGTTTTTGCTACCCCAGGCATGTTGCATGCTGGACTATCGTTGCAAATCTTTAAAAAGTGGGCCCCAAACGAAGCAAACATGGTCATTATGCCCGGATTCTGCGTGCAGGGTACAGTCGGTCACAAAGTCCTAAATGGCACTAAGAGAATAGAGTTTGAAAATAGACAAATTGTAGAAGTGAAGATGGCCGTAGAATATATGTCTTTCTCCGCTCATGCTGATGCAAAAGGTATTATGCAGTTGATACAATATTGCGAGCCCAAAAATGTAATGCTGGTGCACGGGGAATTTGCAAAAATGGAGTATCTCAAAGAAATGATCAAACAAGAATACGGGACGAATTGTTACAATCCTGCTAATGGAGAAACTTGCGTTATATCAACTTCATCCAAAGTACCTGTTGATGCATCTCTGGCTCTCTTGAAAACTGAAGCAAAAACATACGCAGCATTACCTCCAGATCCGAAAAGACGCAGATTACTTCACAGTATCTTGATGCTTCGAGAAGATGGTGTGTGCCTCGTAGATGCTGATGAGGTCGGTGTTATTTTGTATTACGTTATTTGTTTATATGCGTAAGAAAGAATTACGTATGTTATTTTCTAAATTTTGTTACAGGTAGCCAAATCTGCAGGAATTTCGAAACATGTAGTTAGATTTACATCTACACTGCATGTGAGAGACCCTAGCCCAGCACATGCTACTACTACAAAATTGTTACAACCCCTAAAAGAACGACTACAGGGTTGGACTGTTCAATTAACCGATGGATCGATATCGGTTGAATCTGTTTTGGTTAAAGTAGAAGGCGATAAGGATGATCAAAAAAGTGTTTATATTTCATGGACTAATCAAGATGAGGACCTGGGAAGCTATATTCATGGATTTCTCCAAACCATATTAAATTAATGCACTTACAATTAGAAAGTGAATTAATTTCCTTAACTTAAACCTTATGCTTATGAATGTTTTCTATACAAGACTCCATACAGCAACAGTCCTTTCTTGAGAAATTTAAAAGACAGCTTTTCTTTCCTCCGTTAACTTACGCTTGACACACGTTAAAGATCGAGAAAAGATTTAGAAGTTGTCTCTAATAGTAACATTGCGAGTAGCTCTAATTTTATAATAACTAGTTTAGTTATTTTTAAAGAAAAACGAAGCTACCTTTGATTTCAGGAGTATTTGGTGAAAACGTCATATCGTTGAACTTCAATATGCGAAAGAGATTATAAATTTAGTTTTTAAAATATTAAAGTTTAGAATGGATTAATTATCAAAAATTAATAAGACATTCTCAATTGTGCACAAATTCTCAGTTTTTTTTAACAAATAAATTCATAATGAAATACGTAATTATTTCTTAATACTTCCTCGTCGAACTACTAATATTAAAAGTAAATAATATAATACAAACTCTTACATTTTACATATATTTTATTTCAGTATAATTCTTAAGCTATATTACAACTGTAATGATATTAAACGAGACTTTAGAAATTACCATCTTTTTCGGACGATACATGCATACGTTTCAAAATTGAAAACGTTCATTCGTATAATTTCAAGAGAAATATAAATAATAAATGATTCTACAATAACATAACATAACATGGTCTGTCTTCTATAGTAGCATAGCAGTGATAATAATAATCAAAAATTAATTTGGCAATGCTGCCAGTCCACGTTGACCTATATTCACTAATTGAAGTACGAGTAAATTAGAAACATAGTTTTCCATAACTTAAGGAAATAAAAATTATCGTGTACAAAGCTTTCAAGATTGCCAGGATTGTCAGCAGCTATAAATTGAATATCATTTGTATTTCACCTGTATTTATTATAAGGTTTATGCAGTAACGACATAACTTGCGAATAAAGGAATAAATAATTCCCGAGTTCACCTTAATTTCCCTAGATATCAAATGTATATAAAATAAGTACGGTGTGGGATAAACAAAACTTGCAGCTCTTAGTATAATGAATTTATTACTTTTCCATTGAACTCTAAATGATTTATTCACGAGCTAATAGCTCAGGTAGTGTTCGGTAAAGATTAAACTATATGCGAAATCAAAATAAAATTGACATATCAAAAAGACGATACCTCAGCAAGTTGTTATTGTATTTTTTATTTTGTTCTACGCATTTTTTTACGGAAAATGCTTGCCTTATATAAGATATTGTTTTCTACTGAAGTTGCATACACTAACGCACGCTTGCTCCTTTCATTATGAACATCATATTTCGCCATTACTTCAAACTCTGTAGCTACATTTTCTGTAACGAAGTCTCGTGCAACTAAGATATAATTTGACTTAGGTGCAAAATAGTCCTAATTAGTTTTGGAATAAATGCAATTAAATTTCAGTTGTATAATTTTTCTATCCAGACTCCTGATATGATCCTACCTGTAGAATGAATGTTTGAAAAATAGAGTATGCGCCCCTACATTGCCACGTGTCAAATTAATGGTGTACATCATATTCAATTCAATAACACGTCATAATCGTATTCTACTTGGCTAGATCCCACTAGAATTCTTTCGTTCGCACAAGACAGTAGGTCTTGAGTTATTTATTGCACATGTAATTTACTTAAAGAGCATTTCGACTGTGTATACAAATTCATTTCAAGTACGAAATTTACTTAAAAATTTCATCATCGTAGAGATGCCTAATTTATCGGCAAATATATATATATATAATTAACATATATAATTCCTGTTGCATTATTACTATTACGAAATTTGCCCTTTACCCACTAATAAAACAGAATACTAATTACGAGTTCGAGTTGGTTTAATTAATTGGATATATTTAGGCTGAGTGGGACGCTGTTGTTATTACATGCCCATTTTGTGGACGGGACACGCTTACTTTACGCATTTCACATGACAATTCAGCGAAATTATGTATTTTATAGAAATTTAAATTCTACGAATTTTATCGCGACAAAAAAACATAATCTGACGTTAACAGACGCGTAAAAGCTCCTTCACCCGTGAGATGCGACTCGAGTGGTACTTGCACGTCTATTTGTGTAACCGTCACACACACACCATTTTCAATATTTTTCTTTACTACCTAGTTGTTTACTTGCTTAAACTTACTCCACATAATAAAATATGATATTTTTGTATAATAAACATTATCAGTATCATTTTAATTATTATATTAGTCTTCTCAGTAGCAAAATCTCTGCCGTTTGTGGTCACAGTATGACTGCTTACCCCTGTTTAAACACGTATGGGCCATATTCATAGTCATCTGATTTAAGTTATTAGCTCATAGTGGCGTTTACAATATTCGAAAGTGCATTGCCATTTAGTTGACTAGGAGCGATTAACTTCAACGTGATGTCTCTGAATACGACTACTTATTTCATTCTTGTATCGTCTCCACTGGTACTCCGTTAACGCAGCTTATTCTTTGGAGTTACTTTTTTCCTGAACCACCCTGAAAATACATTGACATAATTTAATGGCCAAACATTAATGTATAATTATACGTTGAGTCATAGGAGAGACAAGAACCCGCATTCAACATTAAACAAAAATTGCACCTTCATTTTTCGTCAGTCCCTTTTCCAACAAACTTTCACGGATAATACTGTAGCAAGAAGAATATGTTCCCAAAAAACACGGAACATGCTAAATTGTCTAATATTACATCTTTATATTTCATGCTGATTATTGTTGGAAAAGGGTATCCTTTTTGCGTGTTTTTTCTTTGTGTCCACACGTCATCAGCACATGTAATGTTACTAGAATAGGATATGAATAGGAAGAGCTAGTAACATTTTCATATCAACTTCAACACCTAAACTTCTAGCAACCTATTGAAATGAGAAACAATAAATAAACACGCACAAAGGTAGGTAATATGTAAACTGTGAAAAACCAAAAATTAACAATCACCAATTGCTAAAAAGCTGCATGAAATTGATTAACTAAATGGAATAAATTCTCATGGTATTACTGCACCAAATAAACTAAATAATAAATACAGGCAAAAACAATATTAGCAGGCAAATAGTGTAGATAATAAATGGGTCATTTATACTGTTTGGGTCAGAGCACTAAATATACTTGGACATATACGAAGTTTCACTGGGCGTTTCTGAAGAGCTAAAATCAAAGTATCTACTTGTGCACAAGGAAGACCCACAACAATACAAATTCGCATTCATTGTTGCAATATGATGTGCGTAGTCTTGCATCTTATCGACTTAATATAAAAATCTACTATTTAGTGAAAACTTTGAACTTTTTATCTAAGGTGCATAAATCTAAAATAACGTCACATAATGAAGATGACATTTTAATGAAAATGAATATCCATTTGTGATCTGAAATGAAAAAGGAGGTACGATATAATATAACTACATATGCATCATTAAACATTAATATAAAAACGTATAATAAATGATAAACATAATTAATGGGAATATTTAGTCGACTACACAGAGTGTACCCTTTACCCCAGTGTTTGCGATGACAAAATTTCTTAAAATTTTGCAACTATTTACAATCAATAATTTCGATTATTATATCAATTAATGGCATTTCGACTCTGGTGCTTCGTTATATTAATACGGAATACTAATTATGTGCGAAATAAGTCATTTCCATCCGTATATACAAATTTTCTTAATTATTATTGCCTTTTATGATTTTCTTCGTTAACCCTTTCACATTGGTCCAACAGAGAATCTGACTACAATAATAACACCGAATATAAAAATGCATTAGGTTTTCAACTGACAGCGAATAATAATCTTGATTAACATCTACTATAAATTTCAAGAAAAAAAAAAATATTTCGGAATAAGTAATAACAGTATAGTCGAAATCATCACTACTAGAAAAAAATAAAATGACTCAAAATATTTGATTAAACCAAGACTCACAGCATTCGGTGAAACGCCATCCTTTCGTTTTCCATTTCCTACCTATGTACAATCTGCTCTCTTGTCATTGACATGAATTGACCTACTATTCTTTTCTCTTGTTCCATTTACCACACTGCAACCATCCAATATACAAATGGTTACACCGAAAGCGAATGCTAGAAGCCACTCTCGTAAATGCCTTATAAGGTATAAATCACCACTGTACGGTATCTGATAAAGAAATGAATGTAAAGGAAATGAAGGTAAAAAAAGACTCGTGTAATTGCCAGTGCTGCGTATGATGTGATCTGGGACAATCAAGATGCAAAAGACATTCACTATGCACTATGATAACAAAAAAAGAAAAACGAAAGAAGATGGAAACCTAAAGCTATTTGAACATAAACATTATGCAGCTATGATCCAAACATCGCATATGATCTCAGAATGGGTTGTGAGAGACTGTAATATGATATATATGAAATACAAAAAAAATTATAAACGACCGACGACAAAACTTACACTTTATGGTAAGTTGATCGTTCTTAATTAAATAGAACGTATCTGGACTAGTGTACGATACATAGGGAAGAATATAAATCTCTAGTTGTTATAATACGTTATCACACAGCAATGCATCATTGTACTAATAACGAGAGCGAGGGAAGGAATTTATAGGAACGTACTGTAAATCAAGAAATTAGTGGAATTTTGAGGAACGACGTTGCTTGAGAAAATAAAATTTCAGATTCTACAAATAATCCTATTATTATCAAGATATCTCATGTACGTCATTTACAATGTATGATTACAGCAACAAAATGGGAAAACGAAATTTGTTTTTATCGAAAAAGCTCATTTAACGTATCAATTATATTTTAATCACGTTGAATTTAGAGAGTGGCTTAATACCTCAAGCAGGCCCAAACGTTAGTCCTTGTAAGGTGTATTTAAAAAAAAGGTTCATAATGATAATGAAATATATGTATATGCAAATAACAGAAAAAAACAAAAGATTATAAAACCGGATACAAACTGCTACCAGCAGTCTACCATCAACCCTTTTGATTCAAGGCTAAGAGTCAACATTTCAGAATCCCATTTTTATTTTTCCATACCTGCGAATCTGCGCCGCTTTGCCGTGGATTTCTTAGTGGACTGTCGGAACAACCAAAACACAACAGATACGTTATTGGTTATAACGTCAGGCTTAATATGGCAAAACTATTTGTTTTTTTTTATTTCTCTCATAAGTGAACGACTCTCATCGACGGCTTCTGACAAATCAATTTTTGCATTATGGACATCTCATTATTGCCGACGTATATCAAGTTAAATCCTAATGAAACGCTAGAACAAACACTGGGACAAAGGGACATACGTAATATCCCAATAATTACCAAAATTAAAAAAAAAAAAGTCTGACTGAAGGAGTAAAGCACCTATTGTAAAATTATTGATAATGTGTATACACACTTAATCATTGTTTTCATCATTTTATCATTATCAAGAATAAAGCTTTTATAATGAAACACTATCCTATAAATAATAAAATAAAAGTATGATCCCCTAACTGTAGATTTATCATATATAAATTGTATTGCGTTCATTATGTGTATCATGATTATATCATTATCAAGAGATATATTTCACAGTAATTAATATCGTATTATAGTCGTTCGATAGAACTTCAATGATGTAGTGACTACAATTTAATTTCACGTTCTCTTCATTCGCCTGCAACTTTCTATGTAATTTTTTTATCAGATTTTTCTGCAACCTCAGATACTGCAGAACATTTATGAGAACGTGTACAATCACTCAAGTATTTAGTACTTTTCTCATTTGTCAATCTATGTGAACTTAAATGGATTTATGAATAAACTCTGAATATAATATATACTACTTTACAAACTACTACATCGTTTTACCACCATTGAACTAATTGTAAGTCACGCATGCCAATTGGTTGTGGTAACTACCCGCCACAAGTAATTTTATTTCGTAGAATAAAACCACTAGCATAAGTATAACAACGAAATGCAGGTATTCAGTCGGTCTACCGCAAAATACTCCCTTCCGAAATACGATCTACTAAACAGAATGTCAGAGTAAGTGAATCACAGCAACATAAGAGTAAAAACACCGTTGTGCTTAAGACCATTGTAAAATATAGTCGTCAATATTCGAATATCGTATTTCAACGTTGATATTCATTGAATAAATTTATGTCATTAAAACTGAAACTGCAAATTATGTTTTCGTCTCTACGTACATCTTATTGCAACTAAATTATGTACTCCAATGAGAATCTGTCGATTAAAGAAATATTTGATAAGAGTCAAAATAGCAGATTAATTATATTTATCGTTTGTAGCATCAATAGTATAGCAATTGCATGAATATAATATTTCAATGATTATTTTCGTAGAGATAATTTTACTAATACATTCACACGAATCAAACGCTACAACTGAGAGACGACATACTTCACAATGGTTGAGCACAAGCGAAATGAACTTTCAATTGCCAATTACCAACTGAGGTGCATCAATTATATTTATCGAGCCAGTAAAACTTTCCCATAATTTCAAAAATTTATGGGTTTACCTTCCTCTTTTTCTTGTGCTTTTTATGTTGCTGGCCATTCAAAGGATTCCAGCTAGCCTGTGTGTTGTGATCTGTCGTGTGACAGGTTTTGGGGGAGATTTTTGAGGTAAGGGAGCTGTTGTCGTTTTCTGCCTGAGACTGAAGCGAATTGATGGGCTCGGTTATTGAACAGTTTGCAAGTTCTGTGTTCTTGAAGGTTTTTTCTAATGCGGCTAGCATAGACTGTGCCGCCAGTGTTGGCTGCATTTTATTGAGAGATGTCAATACGAGGGTAGTCATTGTTCACCTTTTCATGCAAAAAAAAGCAATGTCCTTTCTCATTACACTTCGTATAATTTCTAAGACATTGCTCCTTTTTGCCTGCTAAATCAAACCTGGCGATTAAATTGGTCCGATATGTTATTCGTACGATGAATATAGCAAAGGAATGAATTTCATTTCATAATTTAAGATAATCATTTGTGTACTATAATGAAAAAAAAATCGATGAATTCTTCTGAAATTAAATATGCCTTGCTTCAAAATAATCGCCATTTCGTTATAGCATATACAAATTTTAAAAGAACACTGAATAAATACAGGCACCATTCGTTAGGTTCGATTGCTCAAAAGATTCTAAGGTTTTAAAATAAAGCCTACGATTGCAAAATAACAGTTGCACATTAAAAACTGCAAAAACAATGACGTTGAAAAGGGTATAAACAAGCGAACCTACTGAACGCTAATAATTCATAATGAAATGAAATTCAAGATCCAATAAGAATTTGATTAAAACACTCTGTTACTTCCCCTTTATGGAAAGCGCATATTATTCACGACACAAATATTCACCAAAAACCCAATACCGAAAGAGAATAATGTATTGTCTTTAACAAAGTACACTGATAAATAATACACAGTAATGTTCGTATTAACTTTCTTAACTTTAGATTTTGACTTCCATATTAGTTTTATCCTTTCGACATAACATGATATTCTGCCTTTGGGTATTGGTTCTTCCAGAGAATAAAATACTGTCATAATAAATAATTACAGCCGTGATAGCACCTACTAACCTCGGATTTAGGAGAATCAGATGTTGGTGGACCATTTAATGTTGATTGATCCGAGCTGCTACTGCCACCACAAACTTCACTCTGAAACACATCCGCCCACACATTTGATACATACACACGCTCACTCACTCTATACAAAATACACGATGATTCCACCTTCGTCTTCGACATCAAACGCTCATCTCTGCCTATTTCGATGAATTATTCATTTTTTGATTTATAGCTCGATAGATTTTGGAAAGCATCAACCCATTGCATTTATTTGCGGTCTTACCTTGAGTTGCGTCACCTCTTGTTGAAGTTGTGAAACGAGATTCTTTTCTTGAACCAAGCTGGACTCACTGGTTTCCACAAGGGAACGAAGCTTGATGACTTCTGCGTCCAGAGTTGCTCTTTTACTGCTTTCGCTTTGCAACTCTTCCGACAGTCTCGCCTTCTCCTGTAACGAAATAAAAGTTCAACCAATGCAGTGCCAAATCGAGTCTACTTAAGCGAATCCGTGCTGCATGTAATTTATTAAGAATCGAACAGTAGAAAGGGTATCAGAAATCGCCTAGTATAAGGAAATAATCGATTTCGGAACCTCGGTGTCTGAAGAATAATTAAGACAGGCCTAAATTAATACAAAATATCCTGCTTATACTACAGAGTGCTGTGCTTTAATTTCAAATTGTTTACTGGTACTATTCATTATCTATTTTTAATACAATATTGTTGTACCTCTTGAAGCTGTTCCAAAGCTGCAAGGTCATGACTATGACCTCCTTTAGTAGGAGAAGGTTTGTGTGCAGCTCTGAGAGCCAGCAATTCAGCCTTAGCCTCTTCTCTAAGTGATTCTTCTTCAACTAATCTTGCTTCCAACTCCGATATTTTTTGTTGAAGCTATATAAATAGAAACAGACACGCTTAATGATACACTCTTTTACAGGAGCCTTCACGATGTAAGCAATATAGGATACCCGAATGTCTCTATGAAATATAATCTTACATGAATAAATAATTTGACATAGCTTTAATATTCTTTAAATAAATACACAAGAAGTAATTGTTCTGTATACTATTTGATTTCCGTATTGCGTCCCCATAGAAAGATATAAATGGCGAAAGCAAACACACAAAAAGTACGGGACAGATACAAGAAATACACGAAAGAAGCAGAGACTATATTAAACAATTCAAGTGTTTTACACTATATTACAAAAGACGACACAAAAATATAAACACAATTCCATGTCATCAACTAATTTAAAAAATTGGTCCAACTTTATTTAATTAATACGCAAATCACTTTCCACGTAGGTACCCCCGAATTAATTACGCTCTAATGCTAACAATGCATAACCGAGCAAAGTACTAGTGACATGGAAATTGAGTTCCCATTGCTATAGTCGATAAAAGTTTTCTACAAATCCGATTCTAGGTGGACACAACAATAGACCCGTACAATTTTCGAACAAGGGAGACTCCATACCTCACTGGTGATGGCGGGTAGAGATTTCTCGAAACAGTTAAATGCAAACTCGACCCCATCACTGTCATAGTATAGGGAGTCCACAGTTTGATAAACTTGTTTTACCGCCAGCTGCCACAACGACATACACTATCATGAACTCTCAGACACTTCCTAAACAACTACCTATATCTGCTACCTGGTATTATACCATAACACATTGGTACCCACCCTTCAATAGAAAGCCAAAATCCACAACTCCTGATGAAACAATGCTCTATGCAAAACCTAACATTGAGACTACAAAATATAGTCACATATAAATGACAGCAAATAACTCAAAATAAGGTAACGACGAAGAAAAATGTGTAATTCTGATTTATTTTTCTTTTACCATTCATAAAAACAAAAATTCGTAATAATCGTATGCAACTGAAAAATTTATTTTAACTACAACGTTGTGTATGCATATGTAACTGTTATTATAAATATCTAACAATCCCCACTATAAAATCATGCGTAACAAATCTCTCTAAAAAGATACAAAGATATCAGTCGAACGAAGTCATCTTACCTTTTCACTGACGGTCGATTTATTTCGAAGGTCGTTAAGTTCTACCCTCAGATTTACTACCTCATTTTCTTTTTGCCGAAGTTGCGCCTGCCATCTTGTTTCTTCCGATTCTATATGACTCTGGAGTTTGTTAAGCATACTTTCCTACAAATTGATATATACACGTTATATAAAAATAAACCTTATGGAAATACATTTACATTCCTATAATGAGTCCTACCGTGTCATCAATAATTTGCTTGTAATGCGAAACCATGCCCTGTAGATTTTGATTTTGACTTTCTAAATCAGGATTTCCTTCAGGCACTTCTTGTTTCTTTCTCAATTCAATAAGAGCCGCGTAAACCCTCTCTTCGAAGACATTCACCCATTTCTCGTGCGATTTTTCGGACACTTTAATTTCTGGGAATATCCTTTGCAACAGTGCTTTGGTTGTTTCCTGTTCTTCGCTTTGTACCTTCTGTATTAACTCCTATAAATTAAAAGAAACCAGCGTGACACAACATATTTTAAATATGATGGTTGAGCAGATGAGATGATACTGAAAGTTTCATTATTTCACATACGTATGATACAGTCAACCATGTATATTTGAACACAGTTTAAAATATAGATAATGATGTCATTACAAATATACAAATGATCGTCACTAAACTGTTGCATAGAACAATTTTCTGATTGTGTTGAAAAATCCCGGATTTGCTATTAAAGTTGAAATACGCCATAATTAATATCAGATACGAAAGTGGATTAAAAGGTGATAAGGTGAAAGGAAGATAAAAAGTTCTAATTACACAGGAGAGAGACTTACATCAGCGCTCTTTTCGGTATTGGTTTTAGCGCGGTACTCGGCAGCAGAAAGAGCTTCCATCACTTTCCAGTTCTTAGTACGTAACTCCTGAAGTAAGCCACAAAATCAACAAAAAGAAAATAAAGAAATCAATAAAACCTACTGACAATCAGGTAAGTAAAAAAGCAATAGTTTACTGTTGAAGTTGTTTCAATATGTTAAAAAGAATATCTTTCAATGTATTTAAATTAAAAAATTATTGGTAAAGTGATGGAAGGAAATAAAGAATACTGTGAATAAAATTCGATCATAGGATATTTAGTGATGACTTGCTTCATTTTTAAGAATAACGTTAATACTACTCAGGGCTTACATTATTCTTTGCACGTTGAGCATCCAAATCGTCTTGCAATCGTTTAACGAGGCTACGTTGATTGTTCACGTCACTTCGTAAAGTTTCAACTTGTGCATTCAGTTTAACGAGTTCCGTTTCCTTTTGCCGCAATTCATGAGTCAGATTATCCAGTTTAAAGTTTCTTTGCTCAGCGCTGTGTAACGGCAAACAATAGCAGATATTGACATACAATTTTTGAACTCACGTTACATTCTCCTTTTAATCACTATCTAACATAACTTGTATTAATAATTAGAAAAAATACTTACAGTTGATCATGTTCTAGATGTTGAACATTGTTTTTCTGGGCCTTTTCTTCGATACCATTTTCACGTCCTTCGGCAGCTGGACGTTCAGTGATGGCTGCCAATCGGGATTCCAATGTCTCTTTTTCATGGCGAAGATGTTCCAGTTCTTTCTGTAGCTCGGCAACATTTCCGAGCTGAAAAAAAGTAATAAATATCGTTGAAAGAAGATTTAAATTTCAAATGCGAATAATTTATCTTTTTATTACATCATCCTTGTTCAATCTACCTGAGCTGACAGTCTTTCATTTTCCTCCTGCAAACGCATAACTTGCAAGTGAGCATCGTCCGATTTCTTGCCTCCCTGTTGAAGTCTGTCAAATTCAGCCTTCAGACTTTTGAGTTCCTCCACAGTGACATTTGATGCCTTCAAATCGGCCTGTGCCTTAGACAATTCTCCCTGAATCTTGGACAATTCGGCACGAGTATTACTCAGGTCATGTTCTGCTTTGGTAAGTTCATTTTGAGCTTGCTTCAAATCATCATGTGCCTTAACGAGTTCGGATGTCGCGTTCTTCGATTTTTCTTGAATACCGTTTAATTCAGCCTCGACACGCTGGAATTCCACTTGAGATTTTTGCAAATCTTCCTGCGAATTATTGAGCATAGACTGGACGTGCTTCAGCTCGTCTTCTTTACCAATCAGTAAAGTTTTAAGCGTCGTAATTTCATCAGCTTCGGATTTAACCTCAATTTGCGAAAGGGATAGATCCGATTTCAATTTCATCAATTCTGACTGAACCTTATTGAATTCAGCCTTTACAGCAACAGCCTCGCTCCCTTCAGTTTTCGCAACATTTAATTCAGCCTTAATGGTGTTCACTTGTTTTTGTAACTCCTGCTGATGACGATGGGCAGTTTGTAATCTGTGATCCAAATCAGCCTTAGCACGATGGGATTCCTGCGAAAGCAACACACGACTCGTTATGTCAAGAAACAGTTAACTTTATGAAGAAAGCAAAATGTATAATATTCATGATCGTTAACGCTTACCTCAAGTTGTCTAGCCATATCCTGTAGTCTGTCACCTGCCTCTTTGAAATGCTGCAACTGGCTTTCTGAATGCATCAACTGGTCTTGCATGATACTCAACTGTTGTCGCAGCATCTCTATCTCAGCGGTGCTGTTCTCGCAAGTAACTTGCAATTCTTGAGAAACTGTCAAGCTAACATTCTGCAACTCTTGAACTTCCGCGTGTTTCTGTGAAAGTTGTGCTTTCAAGGCATTCTCATTGTCACGCATCTGAGCGTACTGCGCCTCCAATTGTTTACGTTGTGCAATCAACTCCTGCTGCATGTGGCCTTGTGTCTGTCCCTGATCTTCCTTCATTTTATGAATAATCGCAGCATCTTCATTAACCTTTGACTGAAGCTGCTCAATCTGCCGTGCAAAACCTTGTTTTTCGGCGGCATGACTCTCTAAGATGTGTTGCATACGAGTGTGAAGTGTCTGCGCCTCGGTAACCTTTGCGTTAAGAGCCTCTTCGAGTTGTCTGACGCTGGCAGACAATCTGGATCGCTCGGCATTAAGTTCAGCACGCAGTTCCTTCAACTTATTCTGAAAGGCAACACTGGCTTCATGCTCATCAGCAAGAGCCTTCTCCCTTTCAGCAAGTTGTTTCTTCAATTTGATTACGGGATCTGCACGACCCTCAGTCCATTCTGAGTGTTCCAACGGATTATCCAATTGCTTGTTCAAAAGCTGATCAATAAGAATTTGAATTTCGGAGCGACTGAGCTCAGCCTTCTGAACGAGGGGCATCAATAGAGAAACGTTGACGCCGTCTTTATCTCCACCTGAAATCAAACAAACATCCCCTCAACTGTATTCATAGAACCCAGACGGAATTGGCCATAATATCCTAACAAAAGTAACAATGAATGCAAGTTGTATATCGTTTATAAAAGCAGTGATTAAATTACGTAAATGATTGCTCCAGACCTGCGTAGACACAATAACTAGTATATCACTACCAATTCATAAATATTTAATTATAGTCTGACAAACAGCGAAAACACTGGGAAACCTAGGTCATAGCAGGAAACAGTTAACGCAAAATTAGCATACATTGGACTGGTATAATTATAGTTTAAACGGCAGAGTGAGTTAATGAATGCGACTAAGTTATTGCCATGAGACAGGTCAACTATTTCGATCCTATTTAATACCCCTGCTCGGAATTTTTAAACGGACAGCTACTAATATTAGACAATCATACTGCAACAAATTCACCGATAAGGTAATATACTAAGTCGTACATTTTATCGAAAAGAATGTATGCAGAAAGCTACTCCTAATATGAAAGAGACCTTGGTGGTAACTGTTCGGACATCGACCTAAGTGGACGGAGAGGGGGACTGATTCCACCTCAGCCACATTCCAAAGCACTACAGTGGAATATACCTGATTTTAGCTTGGCTGAATTCTTCTTGAAACTCATGGGACTTTTATAAAATTGGCGAACAATGGTAATATGGTACCATTACTGAATGGGTTTTTCATTAAAGCATCAAATTATATATACGGATATACAAAAATCCGATAAAGAAATTAGGTATGGCTGTCTAATTGAGTGTTAACATTACAAGATTATCATCAGAAATAGTTTTATGTTTCCATTAAATTAAACAAATTATATGTTGTAGCGTTTATTTTTAATTAGGGAAAATTGTGTCTGAGATGGCATACATTTTCGTATGTTATTTCCAATGCCGT
Organism: Trachelus tabidus; assembly: GCA_030142655.1. NCBI lineage: Eukaryota > Metazoa > Arthropoda > Insecta > Hymenoptera > Cephidae > Trachelus > Trachelus tabidus. The sequence continues at coordinate 1,232,474 of JARQTI010000676.1, forward strand.
TTCCGGTACTTTTCCCTACAATAAAAGTTTAATTAGTAAGATTGTTAGCATGGGAAATATCAAAGTAAGTAGTAAAAGTAGCGCCCTGATAAGTACTGGCAAACGAACAAAAATGATTTTAGACCCGGTTGAACTAAATATAGATAGTCTTGTATGGACCGTAGACTATCGCGTTCTAAATAACATATATCAGTACTGAACTCTGTAGAAACGCAATAAAAGTTACACGCGCTCAAGGAGACAATAAGAGCTCGACGCTTTCGATTTATGTTTCTGTTACAAGAATAAGGTCAGGTGTAAAATCGATATGAGACTTTGAATTATGAAAGAGCAGTTTAGGTTTTCTATAGATTTTTCTTCGCGTAATAAGGATCTCAAGTGCCTATCGACATACGAAGTCCAACAAACTGTATGTCGACTAACCTTCAATATTCTATTGTATGATTGTACGTTAAGAATAGAATTCTTGGCTAAAAGTAAGAAGTGAGTTTTAGAGCATCTAACGGCTCCGAGCCAGACTTAACTCGGAGTACTGAATGGGTTTGAGTTTTATTAGCTATAACTTAAGCGAACGTACATACACGCGACAAGTAGCTAGAAATATAGTGAGTCATGGATTAAGTATGCTTCAGGCATATGCTAATCTAATAAAGTAGCAAATGAACATTTCACGTTATGTTTGCAAAAGTCACTAAAAATTTCTCATAATTTGAAGATCACGTTATAATTGGGATCTTGAAACGTTGTGATACTGAGAGAGGCAGAAGTATGCGGCTTGGCGAAATATGTATACATAATATATGCAAGGAGATTGAATTCTCCTGTGAAACGAAAGTACGAAAATACAGCGACTACTGAGATGCGACATGAGAGTGTTTACTCACCAATCTGTGCCAAAATGTCATTCTTCTTCTTCTTACTCTTGGTTTCTTTGACCGATGATTGGACAGGGAGCGCAGTTTCCTTTGCGACTTCCTTCGACTCTTTCACTGGAGTTTCTTTCTGCTGTTCCTTAACATCCTTTATAGAATCCTTACTGATCTGCTGAGGCGCGCTGGCACTAGTGACAACTTCCTTCTTCTCATCTTTGCTTTCGTCTCTTTTCTTGGATACTTCCTTTGAGTTTTTCTTTGACCTAGTTGGAGTTTCTTTCGGCGACTTATTAACAATCGGTTCGGACTGGCTCATTTGTTGAAGATTTTCTCTCTGTCAATAAACATGTTTAAGCTATAAATATATCTTCAAGAGTGTGTCCTCAATTGCGATGATACTCTTTAACAAGGAGCATTTTGAAAACATCTTCAAATATTATAAACAGACTTTTCTGTATCAAAGCAAAAATAATGAAAATCGGTAAAGCGTAATCTGTAAGGTACTTTTGGAAGAGCAAAAAAAAATTGCGTTCATGCAAATCCGTATCATGCTTCGTTCAAGGATAATGAATATTAAGTACCCCCTTATGTTTATAAACCAAAGTTATTGTGTAAATGAAGGAACTATAGGGTTAAGCTGCTAGAAAAGAAAGATTCCGTGTGGCTTGTGTATGAAACAAGAAGCGCACCATTGTAATATGCACAATAGAAGTATAAATTTCGAAACAGACATGTACTCTAATGTCTAGGATATTAAAGTGATAGCCAACTCTACCAGAAGCAAGACACTCACACTGTGATTCCGGATAAGTTCAAGGTCGTCCTTTGGCTGAATTAGGTCGAAATGATTGGCTTCCTCCAAAGGAGGCTGCGAAGGACTTAATTCGGGTGCAATGACCACTGGCTCATCCTTATTGATAAGGATTGGCTTTACCTTTTCAATCTTGTTCTTCTTCTTACTCCCTTTGCCACTCTCCTGTGTTTCCAATGAAAGCAAAAATGTTCCCCAAACATTCAGTATAATAATGCATAACCATGTGGAATATAACAATATACGAATATTATCCCTGCATCGCGCGTGAAAATGTGCATAGACACGAGACAAAAAATATTTCTTAAAAATAAACAGCATGAAAAGCAGTTAGTGTGTCTTATCATAATTGGTTAATCTTACTGCATACGTCAATTATCATGTCATTGCTAATCCTTTTTTCGCCTCGGTATGTACTTTAGTTCGAATGTCTGACAGACTCTTATAACTGGCATTGGACAAATTCAATGGATATTGTTAGGTTTTCAATATATTTTGATACCTCTGTGCCTTCGCCTTCCAGAATGAACAGAACATTAGTTGCCTGACTTTTCTTCGTCACGAAAGTTTGATGAATATGAGGCCATATTTTCGACAGTTTACGAAAACTGTTGAATGAAATATTATATATTAAGTACGGAATTGAATAAATCCAAAATGCATTGAGCGAGATTATGTTTAACGGCAACAGTTAACTATACAAATAAGCTAAAATTCAATTTTCTCTTCTCAGAACCCGAGTCTTTTCTAAAGTTATTTTTTTCGACAACTTTGTGTCGTACCTACTTCTGTCGAAAGAGATTATTTGAATAAAATTACTTGCAATTATCAAATTGATGAAATAAGACTACTTTAGCGTATTGATAAAATACAAACAGCCGGGAAATCAGGCCATTCCGAGGATACATGCTACAGCTATTTATAGAATATGATCTTTGATTGTTGAATACATTTATCAATGAGTTTTTTCATATTCAGTGAATACAATCTGCTTTCCGTTTACGTTAAGAACATGAAAAGTATTGCGGATGCGTCAGAGCCTTTTTTTTTAAACTTACCAGGCCATAATTTTTCTATAAAAAACATATACTATCCAAAATTATCATTTTGTTACTTCATAAAAATTACGTCGGAACTATTTAATCGAATATTTGAACGAATATAATTGACATATGCGAAATTTTCTTGACGTATAGTACGAAATCGATACCGTTGGCTATGATGACATTTGAAAAAGTTTCAAACAATTGATTCATATCATGGAATATGAAAACATCGTAAGCTTTAGACAAATTATTGTTTAAAAATTGTTCATGGCATTAAAGAATGGCATTGCTAAAATTACGTTAATATTCTCAGAACAAATTGAAACATGTTTAATATTTAAGAGATAACACGATATTAATGTATCAATATAAGCAATATTTTTAAAAGTAAATATGATACCAATCATTTTTACAGCACTTGGAAAAACAATTCGACTTCTTTGTACGGACGTTTAGCATGCATGCAATGAAAGAGATAACTGATGAGACATCAAATATTGTAGACGACTAAACGGTACAGATATATGTTGTTAATTGTGAAACCATATCACAGTACCAGTTTTGGTTCTGTAATTTCTTTATATATTATCTCCTGTTTGAAAACATGTTACACTTCTTGGAAATCTCAAATATTAGACCCTTGATTAATAGAACAGTAATTTATAATTTGCAATATAGTGACTGGCATATTATTAGGTTCATGGACATTTACATCAGGCTTTTAATAAACGAATTAAGATCGAGCCATCTCACCTCCTCATATAGAAATCATTTTGTGGTAGAAATAAAACATAAGCTACTACCCATAGTTTCTTAATAATTATGAGTCATTAAGTATTATTTAGTTACTAACAATGATATTTGCAAATCTTAAGAATGGCCATCAGAAGTTTTAAGTAATATTTGTGGAATTATGATGTCCTCCTTCTAAGAACATCACTTGTTTTTATCATTGAGATACTTCCTTCGATGAAGCAAAATTAATACTTAATCTCACAATAGGAGAATGTATTTGGATTGTATAGGAAGAAAATTAGTTTACATTGTGAGTCACATAGTTATACTTGATTTTGAAGACCTTGTAGATGACCCACATGTGTGACATTTGATATGAAACTACAGTACCATATTTCATCCATGAAATAGACAAGAATAAGAGACCATGAATACTATACATGTTATTCAGCTTAAAACACCTGTACTAGTTTTTAAATTGTAAGACAAAAATTGTTATGCATAATTTTCCCAAGCCCCAAAAAGTAATAGAACTATCTGATAAAACTAATATTTTATAATTGATCTAAAGTGATGCTGAATCAATATAAAACATATAAGTTGATCATTATCTTGAAAATATTTTAGAATTTATGTTTAACATAAAAAGTATCATGTATCCTTGAATGCTATTATTGTTGATCAACTGTTCACACCAATTTCCCAAAAGGGACTTAATATCAGATAAAAAGAATAAAGACTAAATATAAGTCTTGCATATATATCTAAAATATTACAGTATCAAAAACTGATATTTACAAAACTCTGAACATATAAAATTTCTTACCTGAGTAGATGGCTCAGGTGGCAAAATTTCAGGAGTTTCTTCAAATTGGACATGCTCAGACTTTTCTTCTTCTTTTTCATCCTTCTCTTCCTTCTTCTCCTTTACTTTCTTTCCAGCCTTGTTTTTATGTTTCTTTTCTTTCCCCTTATCCTTTTTACCTAGATATATCAAGCTTCATAAGAAATCTTTGTACATGTGCTTAATGTATAATTAGAAAGGCTAACCACAATAAATTAAAAGTTTACATATACTTAATGGGATCACTGTCAGGATAATACAAAAATTTTAGATAAGAAGTTTAAATGTATGATATAAGAGAAAATGAGTAATAAACCAAAGGAATAGACATTTCTTCAAAAATTAGTATTTTATTAACTATTAATTGCCATGCTTATTTTCTGCACCTAAGAAATACACAGGGAAATGGCACAAACTTGAATCAGTATGACAACAAATGATTAATAATTTTGTTTATACAGCTCAAAGAATATGTAAGTATGTGATAATAAAGTCTCATTATTATACGACACAATAGTATATATATCATAACAATATATTTGTTTCTTCATTATAGAATTTATATAAAGTATTAAAACATAAGCAACATAAATTTCAAAACAATGATAAAATTTGTCTTGTAGAAATTAAATTCACAGGGAGTGTCAAAAATAATAATTTTGAAAAACGTTTAAATAAGGCTATATAAAATTTACCGACTGAAACGGAATTCGCTTCGGAAAAGAAAACGAAATGAACCAAAAAAAAAAAAACCGAAAGACGTCTCTTACCAAGCAGTAGATCGTCGGGAAGTTTGCGTTGCTCAGCTATGGCTTCTTCATAAGATTTTTCTTTAATGCCAAACATTGACACAAGAAGAATAACTGCAGCTGAGATCACAACCACTCCAACACAAACCAATCCTGTCTGAAGATCCATGTCGCTAATTCTTATCCTCTTCTCTGTAGAAATTAAATGCTTCAATAATAATACACTTCAAAACTGCTCTTATGTATCTAGTCCTTTCTTAATCGTGTAATGTTCACTTCCTTTGATTCTCTCACGTACGACTTAAACTTTTACATCAGTAGCAATTAAAGTACGTCATTTCTGCAAATCTACAAATTAATAGCACTCTAACGAGTAATATCAAAGCAGCTAGAAATTTTGTACATCGAAACACCAAAACTGCACTATTTACGAAAACAGAAATAATCACATAATCAGCCAATGAACACTATACGAACGCAACAAGAAACGTTAACAGATAATTGCCGATACAACTGGCCGACTGATTCTGTGTGTAATCATTATTTATATCGCGAAATTCAACGTTTTTACTAGAACAGGTAATATGTTAATACGCCAAACATTACAATGTATTAAATTCAAGAAAGAAATGACATATGGATGACAGAGCAAGACGTCAGCAAGCTCTCGCCGGCAGTATCCACTAGACAGTCCTAACGATCAAGAATTTTCCACAGTACCGGCAAAAACGATCAGATCGTTAAATTTTCACTAGACTTTCCAATGATAGAAAACACTCACACTCTTCCACAGCTTACAGAGGATTCTTTCGGTTAGACTTTCCGTGTGGGGAACGTGCGATAAGGAACGTACTTTGTTCCCGATGGAAGAACACGATCAGAAATTCACACGCGACGATCTCTTCTTAAGAATTATGGCGGCCGGACGTACGGAGCGAATGTACGAGTTTCGAAGCCACGCCTATCGAATTCACGCGTACTCCTATTGGTCAAGAAGCCTGCCACGTATGCAACACGTTTGCAAAATTCAAGATTAAAATACGGCTCTATTTTACCTTAATTATCAGTAACAATTAACCTTGATTAATAATTGACAACCTACTTTATTTTATACGTACTGACATCCCGTACAACCCTTTTATAAGTCGGTAAAACGGTAAACGCTATTCGTATTGAGTAGTCTGCTATAGACACGATGACCAACTGCAGAAAGAAACGAAGACACCTTTCTCGTGATAAGACCAGTGGGTGGAAACTAAACGTTAAAGCCTAGCGCAGTATTCGCGCGCCATCTAAAATATGAAACCATTTCTTGG
>JARQTI010000676.1:1239797-1253184 GCA_030142655.1 Trachelus tabidus
CTCTAAAATATGAAACCCATTTTTATCCGGCGTAAACACTATACCGGAAGTTCATATGTCAGTTTCCACCCACTGGATAAGACCACATTTTTTATTCTTTAAATGTAATTTAAATACAAAGTATAAGATGAGAATCCTACAGTATTCTACAAAAAGGAATACTGCATAAATGCCTGATAGTTAAAGAGAACTGATAATGTTTAAATTGAAAATGAAATTATGAGTAGCCTAGTGATAATAGGTAATTCCCCGAAATTAAATGTGAATGCTGCTTAGCGTTTGTTCTAAAACTTAATGTGAATGCCGGGAATTTATTGTTTGGCTTACGTCCATTTTCTTCGCCTGTTTTCTCGGACGTTAGTCAAACACATATGAATAAATAGGGACACATTGATGAGTTGGCAGCACTCAAAATACTCGCAGTACAACACGCAGCAAGGTTTTGGAACACACCAGAACACATCTTGAAAGTTCCATCAGAGAGAGAGAAAAAGTGAGAAAATAGGACTGTTCTCGTTACTTACACTTTCTGCACTTTTAAAAATACGTATTGGATATTTTTAAGTAACCAATGAGAATCTGCACTTTTTTATAAGTGCAGAAAGTGTAGGTGACGAGAGAGCAGACTTAATGTATTTCCGAAGCAAATAACATTTGATTCGTCACAGTGAGCTTGTCGTCAGTTCCTCCCTAAGGTGTATTCACATGTACCAGCTATCTTCTTTTCAAAAGGCAACTGTGAACGTTGTATTATGCTTTTTAGAGATGTTGCAAAAATTTATTATTTAATGAAACAAGGGTATATTAATAACACTTTCACAATTCATTTGATATGAAATCACTTATGGATCCTGCTATTTATACTTAAATACAATTGTCAAGTCTCGCAGTTTCTTAGCGAGACTATGACCTGGAGGTTCTATGTTTAATGTGTTTTAATGTAATTGATGGTAATCCAAATGCTTTGTTTACCTGAAAAGATATGTAAATAATCCCAGGGATTCAATTACTAAAAATATGAAGATAGTTTGTGCCTCGACAACGTGTAAATATGCTTCCGAGGAAGAGGATTCGACGAATGTCATTTTCATAAGTTTTCCAAATAATGATACGTGAGTTTTTAGTTCGAACCGACATTATTTATTTAACCGATAAAGTTATTTATAGCAAATTTAAATGTTTGTTTACTATCGTTAGGTATAATATAGTCATAGTATATAGATAGAATAATTCTAGAGTTTGTAGATATTTAATTTATGTATATACATCATTTTTCTGTAGGTCAAAACTATGGGCTCATAACTGTAGCCGACTGGATTTGTTGAGCAAATCTAATGAGGAACTGCATAGTAATTACTATATATGCTCACATCATATAGAAGATCATTGTTTTATTAGCAAATCCAAACCAATCACAATTGCTCAAGACACAGTCCCAACTCTGTTTCAAATGGAACCTGTAATAGCCCCATTAACAACCGCAACATCTGAAAAGGCACCTGAATATGAAAATCAACATAGTAAGGACAACATACAATCATGCGACAGCTCTTTAAATTCAATGAATAATATTGAGGGAACAGATAATATGGCACTCAATACCAATTTTAATGCCAGAGTACTCAACCATGAATCTGTTGATGAAAAAAGCAACACAATGACTATCTTTAATAGATGTGCTTCATCAGAAACATCTGATAATGATGCTCTCAGATATTGTGATATAAATACTGAAATAGAGCAGTATAGCAGTGTGACAATAGGATTTTCTAGTTTGTGTCGAATATGTGGTGATGATGCTTCAGATGGGATAGAAATATTTTCTGCAAAAGGCATTGAATTAAAGCTATGCTATAAAATACAATTGCATATGCCAATATCCATTGATGTTGAAGACATAATGCCACAAAGACTTTGTCTCAATTGTTATAAGAAATTGGAAGTTACACATTCACTGGTCACAACGTGTTTACAAACTAACATGCGATTCAGACGGTTCTTAAATATTGAAGGAATAGTTAGTATGTTAATATTTGTACTTAAAGTATATTTACAGGGCACTGTATTAAAAATATATGTGTTTATATCATTGTTGCAGACAGAATATGATAAGAGATTTGATGAGTTGGTGGAAGAATGTTCAATAGAAGTGGCTGAGGAAATTTGTGACAGTGATACAATTCAAAGTGAAACAATATCTCTTGTATCAACAAAAAATGAAGACTCAGCAGCTACTAACAAAGTGGAATGTAATCTAAACAAATGTTCAGCGACTGCAGATTTGGAACATACCCCAATTGCACAAATAGCGGCTGGCGGGTTGAATGGTACTGATTTAAATAAGTTGAATGTTACAGTTGATTCAACAAGTGAAGTGCAACCCGATTTGAGCGATTTGTTTCACGTATTTAAAGGCATCAAAATCAAAGAAAATGAATGCGTAATGGAGACTGTTTCAGAGGCTCAAAAAATTGTCCACAATAAAGAAGAGAGTAATCTCGTATGTTTATTATGTAAAGATACATTTAAAACGGTAGAGATATTTGAAAATCATAAAATTTTATGCGATGATGGAGATGCACTAGATTTAAAACAGCAAAAGGAATCATCCAATTCTGATAATTTGGCAACACAACCAACTAGTACAATAGATTTTCAATTCAGTATGAAATCATGCGATGTCTGTGGAAAAGTTTTTGAGACAGAGGCTCTTCTTCAAGATCATGAAATATCCTGCTGTCAGCCATTCGTGCAATACAGCTGCCATATTTGTGATCAACGATTTGCAAACAAGGAGGAATTTGTTCTTCACGAACAATTGCACGTCCCTGTAAATAACGTAACCACTCCAGTAAGAAGATGTGGTTACTGTCAAGCTACGTTTCATACGCGAAAAGAATTGCAAAATCACATAATGAAGTATCATAATGGTCAAACATTATTTAAATGCAATATTTGTGACAAAGCATATGAGAAATGGTCCAGTTTAGACGTTCATGAAGCCACGCATAGATTAGATAAACCCTTCCTTTGTGATTTATGTGGAAAAAGTTTTAAGCACTCGAATAATTTGAGAGGGCACAAAAGAATTCACTTGGAGGAGTCTAAAAAGAAGCGTCATGTTTGTGAACTCTGCGGCAATGCATTTAGATCTAGGTAAGAATCTGGATACACGCTTAACGTAATGAAAAGTATTTTGATATACATAATTTCTCCAGATTTCATCTAAATGAGCACATGAATCAGCACAATGGCAATAAACCATATGGTTGCGAGCAATGCGGCAAGGCTTTCTACAAAAGAATACAATTGCGCCAACATAAATTGTCCCATGGATTAAATAAATTTGCTTGTCCAATTTGTGGCGTTACATTTAATCGCAGAGGGAACATGAATACGCATTTTAAGAGACACAGTACCCAAGATGGAGTATATACTTGTAGCGTATGTATTGCTCTTTATTGTTATACACAAAAATACATCAAGCAATCTTAGTAATATACTCTTTCTTACAGGTATGCGAACATAGATGTAAATCAATGAGTGATTTAAAAATTCACAGAAAGGAACATTCCGAAGAAGACATAATGAAAAGTGTAAAGAAAAAAGCCATCGACAAGACAGTATGGCAGTGCAGAATTTGTGCTAGAGTATTTCTGAAACGTGCTATTTGGTTGAACCATGAAAGGTCACACACAGGTGAGAAAGTTAGTGTCGAGTGTGACGAGTGTGGGAAAAAATTAGCAAGCAAGAGTTCATTAACGTATCACAAAAAATCTATACACTCCTCAGAACGACCACATATGTGTCAATTTTGTGGAGATTCCTTCGTCTCCAAAGAGGCGAGATTGATACATGAACGTATTCATACTGGCGAACGACCTTACGTATGTAAAATATGTAACATGCAGTACAGATGTTCAAGTAATCTTAGTCAACATATGAAGATACATTCAGAAGCTAGGCCCCACGTATGTCCATATTGTAATAAAGGCTTTACACGTAAAGGCGCACTTAATGTTCACGAACGTATTCATACTGGAGTTAAACCATTCGCGTGTGTCGTATGTGGTCGAAATTTCTCGCAGAAAAATGATATGCTCAAGCATACGAAAACTCATCGTGTTAAATCAATTAGCTGCGAACAGTGTGATGAGGTGTTTGCGACCAAGAGGGAAATTCTCAAACACGTTGCGGTGCATGAACAAAATGTAGAGAATTCTGTTATACAGCGATATGTGGACATGCCGCAACATGTAGAATCGTACTCAATAAATATACCTTATTCTAGTATCGAGGAATCCGATGAGTTGGAGATTACACCGAATAATTAGTTTATTCCCAATAAAGCAATAATACGTACTTCGAGACCATACATAGCACTTATATTTTACATACTTTTCACGAAAATTAAGTTTACACAATGTTTTTCCCTATTTATAGAATCCCTTAGAATTAGACCAATTTACGTATGATATATTTAGTATATAAATAGTATATCTTGATGTTATGGATGGATAAAGGCGTAATTAATGACGTAATAGTTCCAATGAATGTAATAATACATACATATACGTATATTTGATATGTAACTGAGAGTATTATTATAATATATTGTTAATGAGGATCAGTTTACATGGCTATATGTAGCATTTTACAAATTTTTGTAACTACCAAAATACTTATAATATATGTATCCCCCCAAAAAGGATATTTGAATTTAATAGTTTGAAAACATTCCATACTCCTTTTTTTTAGAGTTTGCAGGAGAGTATCCTATCAGGATGTCGACCAAGCAGCCAGGTGAATAAAGAGATGGAGTTTTCTACAACGTTTCGACCCCTTTGGGGGCCTTCCTCAGGTAGGAATCTGTATTGCCATACACAATCGTTGCTATATACACAACAAAGTTTAGGTTCTAGAAGTTACGTACACATTAGAAAAGAGAAAGAAGGAAGATTATATAGCGAGCTGTATAAATAGTTACCTTAAAAATATAAAATCATGACTGACATAACGATATCCTCTAGATGTCTTGCTCTGGCCATAAATAAATCCTTGCTCTGATGGGTATAGTAATTGTACAATTATTATTTTTATATTTGGTTTTCTTTGTTTCAAGTGTAGCGGAGAAGCCGTTAAGCCGAGACCAAGAGGTCGTCCTACAAAATTGGAGAAAATTTGATAAATATATCAGTGGAAATGTATTCAACTAGATTTGTAACAGATACGTAGATAAATTTCAAATTATATAGTAATTAGTTACCTTACATATTGTATTTAATGACTTGTGATTAATTGTAGGTAACGCTATTTGACAACGTGGGACAATTAACTCGGATGGATAACGACCGTCAGAGCGACAGTATTAAAGAGTTTTATTTAAAACCCTAGAGGGTAACGTCTTGAGGACACATAGGGTGTAAGTGGTGTATATAGATATTTGAGTGAAAGCAATTAAAATAGTCGTAGTGACAATACCGATGCCTGGCCATGGATGTGGATGTAATGATTCACTAAAATACAATGACTAGGGAATAGACTTAATTAAATTATGATAAATGTGACTTATTCCTTTTTACATAAGTACGGTTATTCAGTGAATTTAAGTTAGCTTATCCATTTTATTTCTGTCGGTAAAGCCACCTTCAGACGGTGCGATACTTCTGAATAAAACAGTATATTTACATATTGAATTTTAGATTTTTAAGGATTGACCCATGTTTTATGTTAGAAATCGAAGGAAATTTTTTGTGTTGTTAATCATTTTAAGATGGCCCTTCTATAATACACTATACTCGCAGATAATGAAAAATATAATACTTAAATGAATATGGCAATCACATTTCTTCATAAATATAAATTATGCTCATGAAACGATTCCTTGCTGTTCCTCCGAAATTCACATTGCTAATTAATGCACAAACTTTTAAATATTTATTGGCCAATTTTATATTACAACAAGTACATATAAGTACGAGGATCACATATTGAATTCAGTATGTTGGATATTTTACACGTGAAAATAATATCTGAGAACGCTTCTCTCAATAATTGAATAAACAATGTGTACATCCGTAAAGAATTTGAGTGACATACCAGACGAAGAATCACAATTATCTCTGATCGATGAATTGTACAAGAAAATAGAAAATCCGGATGATAGTGACATTTACATAGACGAGAGTAAGAGTAAAATTCGACAATTTTTTACGGATCAAGTCATATTTATCACAGGTGGAACAGGTTATGTGGGGAAAGCCACGATCGAAAAACTGTTAAGATGTTGCCCGGATATCAAAAGTATTTATATTCTTGCAAGACCAAAAAAACAATGGTCCTGCGAGGAAAGGATAAAACGATATTTTAACAATGAGGTGAGTCGTGGAATATTAAAATGATCAAAAAACTTATTTTCAATCAAATTGTGAACCCCCTAATGTCCATTAGCTATTTGACAAAATGAAAAAAATCAATCCTCAATGGGAGAGCAAAGTTGTTGTTATTCCTGGTGATTGCGCTCTGGAGGGTCTTGGTATTTCACAAGAAAATCGTAATAGTCTTATCAACGAGATAAACTTTATCATCCACTCGGCAGCCAATGTCAAATTAGGCGAAAGACTCAGCCGCATGCTTCAAATTAATGTCATTGGTACCAAAGAGATTTTAACCCTGGCTAGCGAATGCAAGAATCTCAAAGCTTGTCTATACGTATCAACCACATATTCGCATTGTTATCTGCACGAAATCGAGGAGAAATTTTATCCTTTGACTATCGATATGGAAATGGTGTACGATGTTATTCGAGCTGACTCAAGATCGACAATGAGCGAGGAAACTCAAAAGAGTATAATTGGAAAATGGCCGAACTCGTATACATTCTCCAAGGCCCTTGCAGAAAATTTAGTCAAGGAATACGGAAAAACTCTACCTGTTGGAATTTTCAGACCATCCATGGGCAAGTTCAAATAAGAGTAAAATTCATTATTCTTCATATACGTATACTTAAACTAAAACTATTATTATGTATTTTCCATTATAATAGTACTTTCGACGTACGAAGAACCTTTGACAAATTGGACCGATAGTTTTACCGGCTTACTTGTTTACGGTGCTGCCGCGTCACTTGGTCTTATACACTTGACAGAAACTAATATGGATATGATTGTCGATGTTGTTCCTGTCGATATGTGTGCGAATGCAATATTAGCGTGTACATGGGATGTCGCTTTGAAGTATGTATATATAAATTTAAATGAAACTCGATAAGGCGATTCAAAATTTTCTTTCTCTTTTTCAGTACCAGAACTAAGGACGAAGATCCTCCTGTTTATAATTTTGCTACCAGTACAGAAAATCCTATAAGTTATAAAGAAATGGACACTATGGTATTGGCTTACGCGAAAACTTTTCCATCTGCAAGATCAATATCGTACTTTTGGGTAGTGCATATAAATAATTATACTCTTCTTCGTATTTTCGATTTTTTCATTCATTTTATGCCATGCCTTTTATTCGACGCTTATCGTCTTCTGACTCTGCAAAAAGTAATGTAAGTATAATCGGTACTGTGCGCCATTCGATTTACGAATTATAATGAAAATTCTTAATTAATCGTAAAAATGAATTTTCTCGTATTTTCAGGGCGTTACCGGTTTATTTCAAGGCGCACCAGTTCAGGAGCGTCTTCAGATACTTTATCACGAACGAGTGGAAGTTTCATGCTACGCGAAGTCGTCAACTATGGGACAGAATGAATGACACTGATAAGAAATTATTTTTTTGTGATTTACGTAACATCTCATGGGATATATATCTAATGAATTTTTGGCGCGGAGTCAGGGTATACTTATTGAAAGATCCTATGAATACGGTTGAGGAAGCAAGAAAAAAATATTTTAAATTAACAATCATTCACTTTACCGTGATAACAGTGCTCGGCTTATTATTTATGTATTTTCTATATAGAATAATATTTCCTCATTGAAATTATATATCATCACTAAATAATTTTCCTCATGTTAATAACAACGACGATACTATTTTTATTGAATCCAATTTCGCATGTAACTGCTTTACACTCTGAAACTTCGTCAGGATATTAAACGCATTGATTGTTGAAATAAAGAATATCAATTTTTTAGTTTATTATATTTTATTGCGCTGACACGACTAACTTTTAATATAGAAATAACTGCAACAAGTCGTCAACACGTACAAGATGCTACACTTCTGGAGGCATCGAGTCCTCTTTCTAACGATAGATCGTTAATGGCCGAATGCCTCGAACTCGATTTTGGTAATTTTTAATATAGATCATTTATACGCATAAATAAATAATCCATTTTAGGCAAACCAGTAATACCACAGTTCTTCCCGTTAATGATATAAATAAATATACTGTTCATTAAATACACGCAAGCACGTAAACAAAATGACATTACGAATTATTCGCTACAGTTTTTGGCCGTGAATTTACATTCTACCTTAACTGTTTGACCTGTGACCTTTCCGCTACTATATTGTCGCTTTTCTTAGTAATCACTATAGGTATGCTTTAATCTTTAATTCTTATCTGTCTCTAATATCTTTTACTGTTATGATTATGACGATCTAACTATTTGAAGCATACTCTAGAAATTTTAGACTGTTTCTTGGTACGACTTCATACGGACATTTATATATTCACTCTATATCTATATAGGATCATTGCAGATTGAACTGAGGTTTAATACTGATATTAGAATAAAATTATATTCTCGATGAGTCAGTATTAGTATCTCATGTGGTATTTCGGGTTACTTTTTTACATATGTAAAATTCAAGGCAAATACTTGTGAGCAGAGCGAAGGACAATACATTTACTGGAAATTATTCTGAATATCGTTTACGCTTAACTTATTTTGCAAAATCATGTTCTCACGGTCGCGAATAAAAGTTCAAGTGATTCATTTGCACGCTTATGAGCATCCGACTACGTATACACTATGTGTATAAAATTTTTATATTTGTTAGGAATATCGTGGAATTTATAAAAAAAAATATGTGAATATTCTAATCATTTTAAAAGTGAACGTTAAAAAAAGCTGTACTGTGGTTTAGTAAATGCAGTGTAGTCCTATATTTAAAATAATTTACTAGTACAGCCATATCGAACTTGCACAGTTGAAAAACGTGAAGATTATAAAAATAAAAAAAATAATAAAAATCGACACATTACTAATCTTTTGATCAACGGTATACCACCATTTACGCTTAGCGCCATTACGTACGTAAGGTGTGTCAGCAATTTTGGATTTCACACTTGTATGTTCCATAGTCCACCGTAATTCAAATGCATATGGAAAACTTCATTTAATTTGCATTTATAATAACAACGTTAAATTCGTTCAATTGTCTTGGCCATCAGTCTGCCACGTGCACACAAAGTTCATATATAATATTGAAGACGTTTTGTTCACCAACATTAATTACATATCTTTATACACCAAAAGTGAATGTAAAGATCAGTTTGCTTTAGTTACTTAAAACGCGATAAAACCCTTTAGCACTTTTACGATATTCACGTTAACCGAGGATGGACGAAGTTTATAAATTGTTAAAAGACGATACTGAGATCGTCGAAAAACTTGATCAAGACAGTGTTATTCAAAATTTCTATACGGATCAAATAATATTTATAACCGATCCCACAAGTCTTCTCGGAGAGATCATAGTCGAAAAACTTTTGAGATGTTGCCCGCAATTGAAAAAACTTTACATCTTAATCAAAGATACTGGTGGCATGACTGTTCAAGATGAGATGAAAAAATATTTCGAAAGTTCCGTGAGTATCGATATTACTTAAAACTCTGGTATATTTATATTAATATAGTATTGCAACAATAAAAAAATTAAACTCCAGGCATTCGACACACTGAGGAATAAGATACCCGATTTCTGCGATAAGGTTGTCCCGATTGAAGGAAATTTACTCGCAGAAGATATTGCATTGTCAGGAAATGATAAGAACGATATACTTCATAACGTGAATTTCATAATTCACAATGCATCGGCAAATCAATTTGGCGATACAGTAAAGTCAATATTACAAGTTAATGTCCTGGGAACGAAGAGAATTTTGGACATTGCCAAACATTGTGAAAATCTTAAAACGTTTGTTTACGTATCGAGCGTATATGCACATTGCAATGAAATCGACATTGAAGAAAAGCTCTACCCGTGCTCGGCAGACCTAAAAATTATTCATGACATGATAACAGCTGATACAGAAAACAAGAGTGGTTTGAGTAAGGCAGCATTAGAAATGATTCTTGGTGATTACCCTGATGCATACACATTCTCAAAGGCCGTAGCGGAGTTCATTGTCGACGAATGTAGTAAAAAGTCAAATTTTCGCAGTGTTATTTTCAGACCATCCTTGGGTACGTTAACGAATGACATAGTATCGAATTTTAATAAAAAATATAAAAAAAAATGCTAAAGCATAATATTTTTATATATTATATATACACTATATATTTTATTGTATCAGAACTGCCATCGTACAAAGAACCAATTGCTGGTTGGTGCCATAAAGACAAAGGTCCTATATCAGGATTCATTGGTATTACATTGGGCGTTGTACATACCATATGGGCCCAGGATAAAGCAATCGACTTCATTCCCAGTGACATGTGTGGAAATGCACTTCTTGCTGCCATTTGGGATGCATCATTGACTGGGTATTTAGAAACATAAAAAATATTATATTGCATATCCATATTTGGACCTTCATTCTATTTGATTTATTGCATACGACAATAGGGAAAAACACGAGGAAGCCATTGTCTACAATTATGGAAGTAGCATAGTGAAACCTGTGACCTTAAGAAAAATTACGAATTTACTTGAAAATGCTGCAAGCAACAGACCTTCGATGAAAATGATATGTGCTAATTATACTGTCATAACGAAATGTTATTGGTTCTGGTTCCTTCTGAATGTAATGATTCACGTAGTACCCGCTGCAATTGTCGACTGCTTTTCTCTACTGCGCGGCAGGGAGCCTACGTAAGTCAACGATAATACTTGCTAATACATTTTCACACGTTATTCAGTTTTTATTCGAAAAGTTTTAATCATACGCTCTATCCGATTCTCAGTGCTCTGACATCATACTGCGAAGCTACGAGGAACTTGAAGTCGGTGCACTATTTTTTCAACGGCGAATGGCGCGTTCACGTTGAAAAGATGCAACAGCTCTGGGACAGAATGAGCGAGAGTGACAGTGCTTTGTTCTACTGCGATATTCGAAAATTCAGATGGGAGGATTACGCTGATCCATTCTGGAATGGACTGCGTGTTTACGCTATTGATGATCCTATGGATTCTTTGAACGAGGCAAAACAGCAGCTTCACAAACTTAGGATTCGTCACTATATTTCTTTATCAATTGTTTTAATCTTTATTTCGTACATTATTATACAATTTATATAAACTTACGATATTATCATGTTTACGTTGCCAATAGCTTTTTAGTCGATTGTTCGAATTTGTTTATATTTGAAAAAATTATTATATTATGAGATACGAGAGAGGTTATGATTAAATGTTCTAATAATAATAAAATTAAAACATTTTAGTAAGTAGTGTCTGGAATATTATGAGGAATCACCAACAGCCAATTTCATTTTGTCAAATTGTATATATCCTTGGTCATAGAATGAAAATGCATCATGCGATCTGTTTACAAAATAATTATCGTATTAAATTTATTATGAATTCTAGTAATATGGAATGTGGATGGAGTATAAAGAAAAGCTAGCAAATATACATAAGAATCATGCAGGTGCGTTTAAGTTAAACTGATGTTGTGTAACGTAATTAAGTAATTAACGGAAAAAAATTTATTCATCCAAGAAACATTATTATGTTCTCAATAACAAAAAACAAATAGCCGCAGTCATACTTTTCTCTTCAAATTACAAAAAATTTCAGTATCCATATGATCGAAAGGCACGTTTGGACGAAAAAAAAAAAAAATAATAGAAAATCGAAAGGAAATAAGTAAATATTTCACGTGCATTTATTACTATCTACGTCGATATACTTACGTCACGTGACAAATCAAGTATACAAGAAAATGTAATTTAAATGAGCAGATTTGGAAGTGTAATTAAGAGTGACCTATGATGTCGTACGGTAAATTTTGATGCGATTGTAAAATTATCAATATAAAAACATTACATAAACTTTCATTGCGAGTACAATATGCTAAGAACTTTTACGTGAGCTAGTAGCATACACAGGTGGTTTTCCGAAAATATGAATATGCGAACAAACGTGCGGACTGTAATCCCCTCAGAGGCAGGCCTTAACAGTATGTCAGAAAAATTCGAAGAACAAGTTGTAGAAGCGTCTGTAAATTTCTTTTAAAAAACTGCATTATTTTTGCAAAATAATTGTTTCTTTAGGTCGCATATGCGTTTTTACATAGTTAAAGTAGTCCTCCTAGCATCATAATACGAGTATTCCAATTTCTGTCAATTCCATTCAAATCGTTTATTAAAAAAATATTTCCTGTGTAAGGTATTGGCTTTGGTACAAGCTGAACGGACAGAAATTCATCACTTCCAAAATTTTCATATCGAATGCTTAGAATATTTTAATACTTTCAATTGAAAAATCGTAGTAGTAATGTTCGATTTAAAGGAATGTATCCTAGAAATTTCATCTACTTTTACCGCCTAAAGGATGAGACATTAAAAAAAAATTATTACTCAACCAAAGAAGTACAGCTGTACAGTACATTTTTTACTATTTTCATTCCGTACATCTCGTAAACTAGGCGGTAAATAATTTTGAAATTTTGCATTCACGACCGTTGAGCACCTGCCAAGAACATATACAACATTCAAATCCGTATCTTGGAAATGCTCGAGTGACCGAACCACCTTGACATACCAGCCTAATAATTGGTAATGCTCTTCTTCACCGTAAGTTATATTCTTCAATGGATACTAACCTAACGTAACGTAACATTATTACATATACTCCATGTTAATACTGTATCGTTCATGCGAATCTTATAATGTTAATTTATTTAATGAGAATCATATACAGGTATACTTGTATGTATGATTTTGGAAAATAATTGACAGTTGTTATGGGATGAGAAAAGAGCCCATTCTATTTCTATTTCGACTATAAATCTGCAACGCATGATAATAATTACTTGCTACATCGTTTGATGTTGCATTCCGAATACTCGCAATCGAGTGTCTTTGACGTAAACCATTGGTGACAAACTAATGATCTAACAAATATACATATACAGGGTGTTCCGAAATTACCTGACCAACGGGGTATGGCGGTGTTCGGGAGGCACCACTGATCACGAATATGA
>JARQTI010000677.1:37712-49373 GCA_030142655.1 Trachelus tabidus
GTAGTGAATGTATCAATAAATTTTTCTCACATACAGCCGTTCATAAAATATTTGAGTCGGAACACAGGTACAAGAGATGCTTCGAGTAAAGAGTCTCGGCGGGCCGTGCCGTGTACGGCGGACTGCCTGTACTTGGCGCGAGACTCGACCGAGTCTCTTGATCGCGTTTAACTGAAGTTGAAATGGGGAGTGTACTCGATTTGTTAAATGCTGACCGGTCCTGCCGA
This sequence comes from Trachelus tabidus, assembly GCA_030142655.1. Lineage (NCBI taxonomy): Eukaryota > Metazoa > Arthropoda > Insecta > Hymenoptera > Cephidae > Trachelus > Trachelus tabidus. The sequence continues at coordinate 37,940 of JARQTI010000677.1, forward strand.
GAGATCGCGATTAATGTAGGAAAAAACGTGTCCATTATAAATAGATTTGTTAAGAGATATTGTTAGACCGGAAAAGTGAACTATCAGCAGGGCAGAGGCCGATCAAAGGTGACGACGTAGCGCGAAGATTCCGCGATTGCTTTACAAGCGCGGCAAAATCCGTTTACACCCGCGACGGTGATCGCGAGGACAACGGTACCGCATAGCGTCTTGCGGCAAACGGTGACGCACCGATTAGCTGAACGCGGAGTTAGGTCGTTCCATTCAGTAATTAAACCGGACCTTTCTAATATTCATAAAAATAACCACGTAAAGTTTGCCGGTAATCACCGGGAATGGTCCGACAAAACTGAGGTAGCTGCGTCTTCGCGGATGAATCTAAAATAATGTTAAAAAGTACGACACATAGGCGCACGTAGGCGCATTTGGTGGCGTCCCGGAGAACTACTCGACGATCAATTTATTACACGCGACGCGATAAATACACGGCAGTCGCTTACTATTTTGGCGGGTATCACGATCGACTTGCGAACGGATATCGTAATTTTTCGGAACGAAACCGTGAGTTCGGAGGCCTACGTGAACTGAATTTTGCGGCCGGTAGTAGTACCTCTAGTGCGCCGCATCGGTAACAAATTTATTTTTATCGATGACAATGCCACGGCGTATCGGGCAAAAATTGTTTCAGAACTTATGAATGCCAAACAAATAATACGAAGTTTGTGGCCTGCGTACAGCCCAAATTTAAACCCGATTGAAAACATCTGGGCTGTATTAAAATCCCGAGTTCATGCTCACGAACCGCCGCCTGCAACGTTGGACGAATTACAAGCGGTGACAGTCGAAGAATGCCAGGCGATTTTGCAAGACCCGATCACGAACGCAATTAAAATTATGCCGTCGCGGTGTCGGATGTAAATATGAGTACGGTGAAAATCGTTAAAATATTAACTTCAACAATACACTTTGTGGCACACAATTATGCGCACGTACACGTATTCGGAGAGGCTTTGGAGTCAAAAAATACCGCGTAAGTGACGAACCGTTGAGACCTGATCCACGAATATATGATCACTACACATATCACACTACATGAAACAACATAATATTTGACAATACAAACATTCGACTTTCAAAGGTGTTGTAGCAATTGCCATTTATATTTGCTGCGCACCATGTGCCTATTTATCGGTCTGCTCGTGGTGAAAGTTGGGCAACATAGAATTCTCATGGGGTATACCGAAGAATTCTCCGGCCAAAGACGGAAGGTTTTTTTAATCGAATATTAATTTATTTGAAAGTTAAATGGTTTCACTTAATGTAACTGTAAAACCAAGGCTAACATTGCCTTACACTTGGATGTTTTGTGCCACCTTTAATGGCTCTCTTATAAAGCTATGAGAGGTACGGGGGAGGTCTTGCATTTTTTTTCTGGAAATTTTTTTACGAAGGTTTTTTTATTATTCACATTTCTTTTATTATTAATTCAAATTCTACACGGTAATTGTGAGGTTTAAGATAGAAAACATAAGAAGAAAAAGTAAAAAAATTAAGGTTAAAAAATGTTTGAATTAAATAAGCAATAAATAATTAAATGAATAAATGCAAAAACAATGAAAAATGAAACAATTGGAAAAATTATTTTAATTAATAATTTAAAAAATCTCTGTTATTCTTCATTGTCAGCGCGGCGAAGCGGACGGTCCTTAGCGGTTGCCTCACTACACGTCTCTCCGGTCGAGTACCTCGAGCGAAACTTGCAAAATTTAGGCTTTTTTTCAAATGATAAGTTAACACCTTAGTAAACACATTTCTCGATGTTTAAAAGCGCGTTTTAATCGATGAAGTCTCAGCTACAACGTGGAATAAATATGAAACTTCTATTTCATCGCATTCCTAATGAAAAATGATGAGGAAGCTTCGAATGCGTTTGCGATGTCTCAAGATCTCCCTCACGGGATTGTCTTCAAAAACAATAATTTTGTAAAAATCTATAGTTTCGTTAAAGATGTCATCACGCAATTTTTCACTTTAAGGGTGTATAGCCCCCCCTAGAGTGGTGCTACAGGGGTGCAACGGGGGCCTTTTTCGACTGCCGAAGGATGTTCTTTCTCGTGCCATAATTAGAAATATGAATTTCTTTCTGAAACTACTAGTTCTTGCACTTTCTGAAAAATCCCAAGGTGCACTATTTCACTCCAATCCCTACCGCTCAGTCATTGTGTATCCCGATCAGGATAAAACCTTTAACATTCAAAGGGAAAAGAAATGTCCTGAGATATCAGTCTTTGATTTTCCAAATCCGTCATAGTTTCACAGAAATACACAAAAATTTAAGTGTTCCACTTCAATTGGATGTTACTGTATACTATAGCGTATTTTCTTAAATCGAAACCGATAGCAAAAAGTCGGAGAACTAACTATCTTGGAGAACTAACCTAGGTTACCTTCGGCCGTCTACCCTCTGCTCATGCATCCGCAAGCCAGGCAGGCATCGCCAATTCTTTTGTCTGACATAACCATTGCTCCGTCCGCTCTACCGTCCTTTGCCCATCTCCAGCGGAACGCTGGCATTTCACCCGAGCTTCTGCCGATCCGTGGAGACATCTTGGTTGAGTACTCTCCTCTGCCAGGCAGCTCAGTACGTCGAGACTATCCCCCCACGACAGATTCGTGCACCTCGACCTCAGCTCAACAACATCAAATTTTCCGAGAGCATGACGTAACTATACGAAACAATCCGAGAGTGTAGCTTCTAAGCGCGGTGGCGACTCGAAGGGATCTACAAGGCGAGCACATTATCTGAATCGGCAGCCAGAGTCGCCTTGTGATCGTGAATCGAAAAGTCACGTCACAATATATGTGTATAATGTGACGTATTTACGCCACCTTCGGTCGCTCACCTTTCGTCCATGCATCTGCATTCCAGACGGGCGCCATCCAATTCTTATTTCACCAAGAATTAATGAACTGGTATGACTTGGGAGTTGACGTAGAACTGCCTAAATTTCGTCAAAACGAAAGCTCAGAAGGAATCTATCAGAACAGCCGGTAGCATAACGGTTCCTATCGACTTTTGGGAACGCGTAAAATCTTGAGATGCAACCGTAGGTGTTGATTCGAGTTACGCACTCAGGAAGAAAATGGTATAAGGGGATAGCTTACCATATATATTTGGATTCAGAATACGATTCTGCACATTTCGAGTCCTTACAAAAAGACTCAAATTTTCGAAAACAATCATGTTGGGAGTCATCATCAACTTAAAAAGATTATTAACAAATTGTTGATAACGTCATTTGAAAGTACGTTTGAAAACATGAACCTTGTAGAAAATATTTTTGCGTATTTCGCATACTTTCCGTGGTAATCGATTTGATAGGAAATTCGCCTCGTACCTATGTAAGAGTGTTTCACCCCCTAGAACCGAATATGAACCGCTGATTTTGTGCGCATTTTTCATGTCTCGAGGCACTCTATTTACCTATAAAGTTTAATTAAAACCAGGGGGGGCGGGGCATCTGGAGTATTTCCTTTGTTAACTATATAGAGCTACGCCTGGATCCGATAGTAACATTTGTGGCGTTTTTTCATACTTCCATTTGTATTAAAGATGGATGCTGTAATCGCCTGATCCGGAGTGTGATACTGGGCAGTTTAGGGATATTCGATTTCGACGATATCATCGTTGTTAACCAGACCATCAGGAGTAGCGCCTAGAAAACAAAAGTCTTTATCAATGAATAATCAGCAATCATCCACGTGAATACCCATAATTTGCTTATGAGCTTTCTTCTCGTTTTTCTTTTCGTATAACATAGCTGGACAGTTCACTGTTGGTTGTACAGAATATTTTTAACGAGAGACGTACACAACGTCGTATCTACATATATCTTCACTGGCATACGTTTCCGAAGTTGGAATTTGTCTAGAACTTCCGTATCAGAATGTCTCATCATTCGGAGTCATTTTGCATTGCGGTGAAACGCTCCACTGCTATCAGGTCATGTTGAAATTCTCGAAGATGATTTTAACGACCTTCTTTCGTTTTCTCGAACTAGACATCTGAGAAATCAGGCTGCGAATTCTGTGAGACGTGATCTCTTTCAGCACGAAACCATTGCCTCTTAACAGGTCTGCTATCCGTCAACGGTTCCGCGTGACGACGATGTGTCTTCCGCTTTCGTTGCCGCTGTTCTTCGCGGAGCAATTCGGCCTCCAATGGTTCTTTTTCGAGAACAAGTACCACCGATCTACATATATTATACTACACAACTGCTTTGGCATATCTTGTTTGGTGAGAGTTACGTTAGGCAAAGTTTATTCGCTTGCCATCGATAAACTTTGAATTATGGCGTTGAAACTCTCATCGGCGTTGCTTGTAACGATCCGACGAAGGCTATCGCTATAATGGCTGAGTTGCATCACAATCTCCTTCAAAGAGGTTGAACAACCCCAGCCGCTTCAACTCGGGGGCGTTGTTATTTTGTTTTGGTTTCAGTTTTCAATTGAAAAAATAAAGCGCACAGTTATCATCATCTTCTATCATGGGATGTCCCGTAAGGGATCTTGATGGACTGGGTCCGTTAAGGTACAGGGTAAGCTTGCAGCCCCTGCGTACCCCACGTAAGTGTTCACCAACGCACAGAATTGGTATGTCAGAAACCCTCGACAGAAGCATCTTAGTACGGAACGTGACCAAAGAGGTTCTCGTAATAAATTTTGGCAAAAGTATTACCTCGGGATTCGGGATTCCAAGCCACCTCCCTCTTCGGAGGGAGACTCGCCCGAATGTGGTGTTGGACTCGAGGTGGCAGTGGTTGTAGACGCATACATATGGGAAGAGGGCGACTTTCCGACTAATGGGAGGCGTGCCTCGGAAAGAACAAAAAGTTCGACGTGCCCACCGAAAAGATGGGTAGTCAGAATACGGAGGATATTCAAATCTGTTAGCTGGAGTCTGGTGGCTTTACCAAGGTTTCTGGTACTTCTATGAAGGCGTCTTGATCGAATGTGTCGATCCCGACTTGTGCAAAGGTGTGGGGAGCACGCCTGTTGTACCAAGCTAGCCGCGAAGGGGTTCCAGGACCCTAGTGGCGGGGCAGGTATGGCTTAACGGCTCGGGTACTGCCCTCGGAAGCCTGTTGGTTACAATATCTATCATGTGATGATGGATTTTTAAAATATCACGTCGGGGATAATTCTTTTTCTGCCGTGTCTTTGTCTTCTCTTTGTTTCGATATTCCACAGCTTGGACCACAGAATTGCAGAATACTATTACCTTCTCTATAATAACGCTTCTCTAATTTCCAATGCGTCCATTTCCTTTGGTAGAATTCATTATTTTGTTGGATAGATTACACAGCAACTTTGTTAGTGCATTAGATTTATTTCACGCGTATGTCAGAGTAGCAATTCATATTCAAAATCTTGTTGTAGACACTGTTGTCTCTCTCAGCAATTAATTCAGTATATATTATAATGTGGATCTTTATGTTGTTGCGAAATTCTTCGGCGATAACCTCACTCTCTATCCTCGTAGAACTCCGGTAGCTTTATTAATTTTTGAAGCATGTGTGCGTTTGTGGTTCAACACTTTTTGTGGTTGCGAATGAAAAAATTGTACAATATTTGTTATGCACATTATCGCACCAGACTTTTTTCGTGTAAAAACCTAAGATAGTTCTCATACCAGCAATTAAATTATACGTATTTGGCTTTATAAAAGCGAGTCATCCAACTTCCGTCAGCGATAGCACGAATCATCGCGATTCCGTCTTTCGTCAAGTTGCTTCGTTTGACAGCAAGTTTTCTTTTTTCCGCTGTTTCTCTCATCTTTTCTTCAGTTGTTTTAGCGAATCTTTTGTTGACTATTTCCATATACTTTGATATTGCAGTTTCGGAAGTGCATGTCACAGGGGTGTAGTCGAAAGAAGTTGGAGTGCAGATTGGATTTACAGCCCACTATGAGATAAGCGTCGACTGGTGAGGGTCGGAGGAAGGGGTACCTATAAAACATAAGATCTGTAAATTAATTACGTTCAATTTCAACTTGTACCTATGAAGGAGCATATACTTACCAACACGAAGAACCATGCACCTGGCTACCTGTGAAGAACAAAAATACACGCCCAGTCCGGGACGGTTATACCGATCGCTCGACCCCAGTCGCCACTACTGGAACCCGCCAAAGTCAAACGGCTCAGTTTTCATCACAGATATTGCTGTCGCCATGCTTATCTGTGCGCACGCCAAGGAACTCATACTGCCTCTATCAATTTGTGACTGATACCTGACATCGGGATCTGATTCCTGACTACCTCACAGGCGACCTGCTTCTGACGAGAAGAATCCTCGAAGTACGAGGGTGAAGGGTCGCCCCGTCTCCCGTCTTAGGGAATCCTTGTGCGCCGCAGGCGTGATAAGGCTTTTTCCAAAGACGTGGAGCGAGGCCCCGGTCAATAACCTGCAAGACACGGGAAGCTGTCACTCAGAACAACATCAGAATAATGAGCAGAGGATAGTGCCCACCTACCTGTGGGAAAGCTGCATACACTATCTTTGGCTGCAAATCAGCTGATTACCTACACGCGCGAACTCATGCTAACTACGAAGATTCGTAGTAACACCACATCATCCTGGAGCACATAAGTGGAACACAAAATAAACTCGGCGAACACATTTTCAAAACATCGCAACAACAATATGGGGACGGCAGCATGACAGCGCAGAAGACGCCAGTACTACGTCGGAGTGATAGCAGACTACTGTTACCCAGATAGGCGAAAGGAGGATGCGCGCGCAACTACTCCAACGTGTAAGCTATCTGACAGGGTTAATAATCTTAGATCCTGACGATCTATTATCAATAAACATCTAGGATTGGCGAAAGTAAAGGCGATGACTAATTTACCAATTATAATCGGCAGTTGAAGCGTCAGGTTGGAGGTTAACACCTCGGGTGTCGCAAAAAGTACCGGAATCGTCTTCTTTCCTCATGGACCTTCCTAGTGAGTGGACTCAATTTCGTGTATACCTCACGGACCATCTCCGAAAGCTACCTACTAATTAGACATTCTACCTCCTAATTAACTGGTAAGCAGTCTTTCTTGTAACCGGCTGCGAAACTCTTCACGCTACCCATGTGTTCAATTTTCCTACACACTATCTAGTAGCGTAATATTTGCTAACTCCGACCTAAGGGCCTAAGCACAAGCGTCCATCGAAAAGTTTCGTCGTCGGATTAATAATTTTCATATGCTAGTTCGCGAGTGAAGAGTGAGTTTGTAAGAGTGGTGGTTCCCCGATTGAGGCCACTGTGGAGAGCCTGATTATAATTTCCGAGTTCATTAGTTTTTATTTTATTGCACTTGACCGGATATTTACGAGAGTGTAACATATTTTCCTTTTGTTGGCTGAAACGCTCTGTGTATAACTTCTTCGTACGGATTGTAATAAGAACGGCTACCTGAGATAGCATAAATCCTATCGCGGCTACCTGAGACTTAGTGACTTCCGAAATTCGCGAAAATCGAGGCCAGTTGGCACATGGTTAACATGTTATCTAGGATAGCGTATGCTCCATTGCCAATAATAATAATAATTACTATTATTTCACGTGTTTCTCTTTGTTATTTTAGCATGATTTTATCTTTTGATGATTTTACATCCCTTTTTTTCAGCCGCTAATCTTACTGTATTGACAAGTGATTATCTTGATTATTACGAATGTGAAAAGACACCAGAAAAGTGTAATACTGTAGTCGGCAAATTAGCCTGGCTACGTGCGTGCGATACGTTACATTTTCTCGTATACCTGTGATGCGCCTATATAAAATTCTATCTTGGTGCTTGTGTACTTGTGCTGCCTGTGTACGGGCTTGTGTACCGACAATTTCGCCCATTATTTTGCACGACTTTTAAGCCACCTTTAGGACCATTCTGTAATTTTTACCTATTGGTCCTCGTATCGACTACCTCTGGTAGTCAATTATTACGTTGACAATAATTTTAGTACACTATGAACACTACACTAATGCTTACGCAATTCATTAATTTCACCAATAAAATAATAGAGGAAACTGTCGATCTTATGCACAATTGACGCCCATGTGTATGATTGACGTATAGAAAGCGAGTACGCCACGCGATGCAAATTGGCACCAACTTCTTGTGCTGCGATTGAAAAGCGCGAGTTCTACTGTCATCTGCTCATCCCTAGCCTCGCGACTGCAACATGCTATCTGACCATTTCAGTTGGATACCCCCGGCAAATGTAAGTACCGAGATATCATTGTCTCCATTGTAACTAGACCCGTTCCTCAATTTACACTAATATCCGTTCCACTTGGATTTGATTTACGCGAATAAAAATCATGTCAATTGAATCTGTCAGTATAAAAGGAAAAATATTGAAGATAAAAGCTAGTAAATCTAGACAGTGTAGTAACAATATTGTCTTCTCAACTTCCAAAGTCACACTGTTCGGTTCTGCACAGCGGCCAAAGACAACGCCTGTGCGGCCCTAACGCAACAAAGTTTCTTTCTGCGTCACGCGTTCCGACAATCGATTTCACAATATTGATTGTATAAAACTGTCAATTTGAAAATTTATAGGAAAATATGTATGTATACATATCTGATTGCGTAAAATAAGATCGATTTAATCAATTTCGTGTATAACAAGGTCCGCGTAAATTGAGGTAAATTTGCCGCGTAAAACAAATACTCGCGTAAAAAAAGTGCCGCGTAAATTGAGGGACGGGTGTATGTTCATAGAAGTCTCCATTTTCATGACAAAAACCTTTCTTTGCATCTCTTCGTATCACTCATATTGAAATTGTTATCCTATAAGATCTATCAATGTAATTTTCCCACCGCATAAAGACTTTCGTTCTGAAGTCACATGTGCAACAGTATCTCGTTATCTTATATAAAATGTAAGGCGTATTACTAAAATCTTGTACACATGAATAGGATTTTTGGCATATAACCTGCTTTAGATATTTAGCATGCCCGAGAAGAGCTGTGTGTTAAGTTATCTAATACCGTATGACACGAAGGCTTTGGCATCATATGTCACCAATTAATCAAAATATGCATTTTCGGCAATTTTATATAATATGATTGCAATCGAACCTGGTGGAAGTTACATTGCATATATGAGATAACATCGCATGTCTGTCGTACGCTAGATACACGGTATGTGTAGGATCGCTATTTCATATGACACAGAAACCGTCGTACGACAAAGTAGTGGGTGTACATGAAATAGTACTCTACGAGTATAATGTGTTCTTTGGGAAAATCTTATGACATGCGGGTCTTCAAGACCTTGCATTATACTCCCAGCTATCGTATTTCGCTTTTTAACTACAGCAAATTCATCTTGTAAATGAAAATTCTATCAGTGATGGTAAATGCTATTCTTTGTTTCAGATACAATAATGAGTTCTTACAAAAAGGTTACGTAAGTCAATGTTATTGGTAGCAATTATTAATTATTGTATTTTTCTTTATCAAGTCCATTCCGTAATATCGTATTTATTATTTTGCAGGTGAACGATAATGCCGGCATAGTTGCGCCAGAAGGGCTGCCCGCTACTCCTCATTTCGGCGACTCCTACGCAGAGGCCCCAATAAGCGCCAAGTCCCGTCCAAGGACCTGAAGAAGTTCTACCCCCAGTTTGTAATAAAAAATTCAATTAGGGCTAGTCGATTAATCGATCGATCAGCGATTTGAGTTATTAATTTTTCCGTTTAAGGTAGTTCTATCGTTTTTCACACTACTTACAAATCTTCTGATATTGTAATATATTGTACACGCAATTACTATGAACCGATTTTCAAATTGTAAATTTGATCCACCGTTTAGATTAGTAGATAGTTGCCTTTAAAAATAGCACTTTTTGCACAACTTCTAACACATTTTGCATTATAACGGCTAAACGAATCTTACCATTTCTAAATAAAAACAGTGGGGTGTAAAGTAGTATTGTGGGATTATTCTGAAAAAAATGACGATATTTGACCACTTAGTTTCGGAGATATCATCATACAAAAAATATAAATTCCATTCGAATCAGAATACCGCAACGATCAGCTGTGACGAAGCGACAACAGTGTACGAACCAGCTAACTGGTAAGGGCGTGCCAAAACTAATACGTTTGAATCTTACTATTGTCTGAATTCTGGTATTCTGGGAACGACTTGAAATAGTAACTTTTTAAAATGAAACTTATTTAGCTAATAAAATATATTAAACAGGTCAACAGGTTATAAAACTACAATAAATTTAAAGCAGGTGAACCAAGCAATCGAGAATAGCTAATCTTAAAACTAATGCTTGCTTTTCAAATATGTAATTATTTGTATTATCATGTATGTATTATCACGGTTTATTAGGAACACTTCAGCTGCTTTTCGCGGGTTTTTTTTCTTTATAAATCGGCCTTTATACCGTATTCGATCTGACATTTTATTTTGATTCGAATAAAAAATCAATATCAAACACTACGTATCTGCACTAGCTAACAGAAGGGAATTGCGCTGTTGCCACGATTGTAGCGACGCACTCTATATCTGTGGAAGGTCTATTCATGTATGAGGTGTTTCTGTGTGAGGAGATGCAAACTGTACAAGATTCATCTAATGTTTTCATGCAATAGCATTATATGAGGTCGGGATTTTGCCAAAATTTTACTATACGATGCAGTCGATACTTTTGGTTCGTACGTATACCGATGGAACTATCTTAATCGAATAATTACCAGCCCTAATTTATACCGTATTGGGTGGTTCTTTTTTATTATTCTTTTATAATGTGGCCCTACTTTATGGTTAGTATGTTGTAACATATTTATTTTTCATCTAACATGACAGTGATAATAATTCTTTACCTTTTTATTTTATCATTTGCAGCAACCATTCTGGGGCCGTCCGCCACCGTTCATGGTAAGTATCGCAAATTTCACGAGTGATCTCTTACATATTATCACTCATGTTAACCTCATCACAGCAATGGTGATTTTTTTGATTGCAGCAAATGTACAAGAGGGCCCCTCCGCCTGCGGCGTCCTTCTCCTCCTTAACCAGCCTCCTTGCCTTACATGGTTGGTTCCCAATATTTTCATTCAGGGTGAATCTAAGGAAGGGTGTCATAACACTTATAATTATACGCCTCTCCTGTCTTACACTTCTCAATTTACAAAAAAAAAGATACGATCACAAAAGAATCCGCAACCTATTAGTTTTTAAAATATTATTGGTAACATCAAGAGACTCGGTCGAGTCTCACGCCAAGTACAGGCAACCCGCCGTACAGGGCACGGGCCGCCGAGACTCTTTACTCAAAGCTTCTCTTGTATCTGTAGTTCGACTCAAATATTTTATGAACGGCTTTATGTGAGAAAAATGTATTGATACATTCACTAT
>JARQTI010000678.1:10928-28022 GCA_030142655.1 Trachelus tabidus
GCTGTAATTCCGATATACTAATAAAATTAGAGCGATAAAAACGTTCCAGTTATCACAGAAATACGAAGTTATTGTATGGTAATGAACTGTCGAATGCCCCATATCCATTTCTCAGCCAATCACAGCATTTGGTGCTTGGCGTGCAGCATAGCTATGATTATTGATACCTTGTGCATTAATTAATGACTACCAAATGTTTTAACTAGACTACCAAACATCGGCTAGAGTTATTGCTTCGAATGGGACTTTGCCGAGCGAGATCGGTTTAGAATTATAAATTTTATTAGCTAAAATGTGTTTCGATGCGATACCTCTGTATCCATTCCTCAGCCAATCACAGCGTTTGGTGATGTCCAGTTCAGCTAGTAGACTGCATCGTTTTTTTAATTTTGTAGGAAAACTATCGACCACCAAACGTTTTAATTATGATATTCCTTTCCACCAAATGATTAGGCATTGATTGAGTACCGGGAAAACTTAATTCGTTGAAAAAAAACTTTTCGGCTAACATCACGGTCAAATTTTCATTATTTGATTATAAAAGAATGACTGACCACCAAATGTTTTAATTAGGCCACCAATGACCACCAAACGACCACCAATCGATTAGGTATGATAAATAGTTAAAAAGTTAAAGTTGTTCGGCTAACTTCACTGAGATGCCAGCTCTCCCTTCCAGAAGGACGGTATATTTTACGGACATGTAATTACCTATAGTGGCAGGACTGGCCTCCACCTCAGTCGCTGTTTGTCTATTCGAGCGGCAAATTTTTCAAAGAGTTTGAAATAGGGATCGCGTAGTCCCTACTATAAGCCAAATCAAGATACACCTTAAATTTTCTTTCCAGGTATTGACTTTACGCAGCCTAGGTAAAATTAAGAAAAAACGATGGTGTGTATTTCTTTTACGTTTGGACCCAAATCATTGGGCCCAAATCTAAAGCCATATTTAATAGATCAGCTATGGCTCTTTTTAACTTTGAGCTAATTTTGTCTTTACATGTAACACACAAACTCTTGTTGGTTTGGCCTACTATTTTTTACACAATCTAACCAATGATTGTTCAACAGTTCATACATGTTTACCTAGTAATAAAGCATTTCTGAAGATGAGCCCAGTGAGTGTCGAAACGTAAAAGAAATACGCACTGTCGTTTTTTTTTATAATTTTACCTGGACTGCGTAAGGTCCATACTTGGAAAGAAAATTTATGATTAAAACCAGCTGACAATTTCAATAACTGATAAGATACACATTTGCTGCATGGGCTAGCTGCTAACTCGAGCCGCTTCTGGCGCTAGACATATCAAACGAAATAGCCAATTACAGTGCAGAAGGTTTCCTCAAGGAAGCTCGAAACCACCCTTGAAATAAGGAGGCCAATAAGGCTCCTTGTTCTGTCAAGGAAGGTCTATGAAACGCGAAACGAGGAACAAGGGATCCTTATTCCTCAAGGAACGACTATTAATACGGTCATTTAGTTTTCGTTTCCTCTGACATAATCGAAATTTAAACTCTGGTTACCCTATCTTAAAACTATATTTAAAAAATTGAACCAGGTTTAAATCACGTCGGAGGAAACGGGCACAAGGCCGTAGATATAGTAATAATAACACATGGTAGAGAATGTCTTAAGATCGTGCTTAAAACGAAGAACTGACTCTGAATATAGGCCATAGTATATGTAGAAGGCAGCATAGAAGCTCATAGATTGCTTGACAGTATGTAGAGATTGGTTTCAACGATTTAAGCCTAATGATTGTGACATTCACGACAAACAACGGCCAGAACCATAGAAAAAGTTCGAAGATGACCAACTGCAAGCTCTATTAGACAAAAACTCTGCTCGAACGTTTAAAGAACTAGCTCAATAGCCCCGAGTCGATAAATCGACCGTTCTACGACGTTTATAAGCCATGGGAAAGATCCAAAAAGAAGGGAAATGACTGACAAATGTTATGGCTAATCGTTTAAACATTGCGATTTCATTGCTTACAAGGCACAAAAAGAAGAGTTTCTTGTGGTGTATTGTGACAGGCGATGAAAGATAGATTTATTTTGACAACCCAAAGGGCAAGAAATAATGGGTTGATCCTGACCAACCAGCAACGTCAACATCAATGCGAAATATCCACGGTCACAATTTCAAAGTATAAAAGGTACCATCGGATGGTGCAACCAATTTTCTCGTAGATGTAAAGAAGATTAGGAAATTCCAATGCTTTTCATTTTTTTTAAATGGATTAAAGATTTTAGATTTTCTCCCATGAGAAACTTTGAAAGACGTCGTATATAAAGAAGAATTAACTATAATTGGTTCATGAGTTCAATATGTCTTTTTTACAGTTCGCTAGCAATGCAATCCTTAGCAAATCATGCGTCGTCTTCCGTCAAATAATGTAAATATACACAAAAATAGAACAAATATATTTTTGTAACAAAAATTTTAAGCAGTGGCACGTGTATCTTGTTGGGGACTTCATGTTTCCGATCTGCCAAAAGCACATCAAATTCATGTTCCGATTATAAACTTGAAAATACTCGGCAGTAGAATTTAGGACTCGTTAAGCTTGTCTCAAAGACCGCTGCTGTGCTCTGAAAACAAAAAACATAATCTGCACGTCATATGATATGATATATTTTTCTACTTTTAAAAAAGAATCACTACAACTTACTGGATATTTTATTCGGCGAATAATAGTTATTTTTCGTCAAAACAGTATTTATTAAGTCCCTCCTCACTCCTCTCCTCCGCTGCTTTTAAAAAATCATTGAATGTTCGTGCGACTGAAATGTTAACATGTCTTCCTCTATTTTTTGATGATTGATTTTTTTTGCAGAATGCATATGGGTCATTCCATGCGAGATTTACACTCAAACATTTTTCTGGGGAAACATTTTTTTTTTCGCTTCTATGCTTGAAAATAATCGACACGTATTTTTTTATTTTAATATGATACTTCAAATTTTGGAGATATTAATTTTTGAATTTTTCAAATCTGGAAATAAGAAAATTTTTTAATAGCCCACAGTAAAAAAAAAAGTTCCGCTTGTAAAAAATGTTGCTATACTGAAAATGTGCGTTCCCCCCCTAGCTTTGCAATAAGCGAAGTAGACGTTCTGTTGGTATTATTTTTATAATAAATTAGTGATTTTTTATAAACAATCTACATTTTTCCAAATTTGGAAATAAATTATTGCACTTTTTCTGATTCTAATACGATTGCCTGTGATTGCGAATATCCTGTAAAAATTTTGCGATGTAGAAATGAAAAGTTTCGTTGTTATCAATTTTCTAATTTTGTGCGCGCTTCCCTGTGAGCGAGCGAGCGAATGCATTCCGAGATTTCATTTGTTTGGACCTGCACGGACTCGAAGCGCGAGTCGCACTACATTGTGTTAACACCGATGCAGTTTTTATGAGTCTTTCGCGAGAGTCAGAGCACCTAAAAAATTATACAGCAATTATTATTTACAAAAAAGCCTACTTGATATTTAAAATGTACTCATTGAAATCAGTGAAATCTTTTTCATTCATTTTATTTGCTTCTAATGTGCATTATGCACACATTACATCGTCCGGTTTTAACGTTTTTGATTTCGCAATAATTGAAGCATGCTTAAATTGCGAATTCGACATTGCTGTATAATTTATTAGGAGCTCTGACTCTCGCGAAAGACTCATAAGAACTGTATCGGTGTTAACACAATGTAGTGCGACTCGCGCTTCTAGTCCGTGCAGGCCCAAACAAGTGAAATCTCGGAATGCACTCGCTCGCTCGCTCGCACGGAAGCACGCGCAGAATTAGAAAAATTCATAACGACGAAACTTTTTATTTCTACATCGCAAAATTTTTACAGGATATTCGCAAATCACGGGCAATTGTATTAGAATCAGAAAAAGTGAAAAAAATTAGTTCCAAATTTAGAAAAATATAGATTGTTTATAGAAAATCACTAATTTGTTATAAAAATAATACCAACAGAACGTCTACTTCGCTTATTGCAAAGCTGGGGAGGGAACGCACATTTTCAGTGTAGCAAAATTCTTTTATGATCGGAACTTTTTTTACTATGGGCTATTAAAAACGTTTCTTTTTTCCAAATTTGAAAAATTCAAAAATTAACATCTCGAAAATTTAAAGTATCATATTAAAATAAAAAAAATCCGTGTCGATTATTTTGAAACATAGAACGCGAAAAAAAAATGTTTCCCCAGAAAAATTTTTGAGTGTAAATTTTGCATGGAATGACCCATATGTAAATATCGGAACGATCATTTTGTTGAATGTTAACTCCGCCAAACTTTTGGCAAAATGTCATTTGGAAATTTAAGTTTCGGCAAGAGGATGTGAACTTTGGGCATTCAGGAACTTATACTCCTAATAATATGACAGTTCGGAAACCTTGTAGTAGGGCAAACTGATAGAGAGAGATTCCATACAACCAGTTTAGGTTCAGCGAATAAGTCTATGGACATACAAGATTTTATTCGACGAGGCTAACCTCCTTGTAAATACATAAGTCTAACAATAGCGTCTATAGCAATTTCAGAATGAATAATTAGAAAATTAAAAAGAAGTTTCATCCATTTGATGCGACCAACGGCGAAAATGTGTTACGTGAAACATATTTTTCTCGCATGTACTTTATATTTTGAACATCCCCCACGAAAGCACTCGTGTAAAAAATCTCGCCAAATTAAGCTAGCTGTGAACTCCCTAACCTAAAAGAGAATATCTATATTTAAATAATGCATTCTTGTTCTGTTAACAAAAAATATTGAAATCATTATAATTCCATGTACATAAATACATATATATATCTGCGTATTATATGATCAGGGATTAGCTCATAATTTTGAATATTATTTCGAAATTGCTTATAACGTCTCCGCAATTCTTTTGTTTTATTGCTACTTCTTATATTTAATTATACTTTAATGGTCATTTAGTAATTAATAAAATGCTGGGAGATTCCTTACCGAGGTCCGTGCCCAAAATTTTACAGTACTAACTTCGGGCATAGACCCACCAACTAGTACTCGATAAGGAATCTCTTAAAGTTTTATTAATTATTAACCCAAACAGATTATCGCTTTTTTTGGCACCTTCTCAGGTTATCGTGGGTTGTTTCAGACCCAAGGCATGAAACGCTCAATTATCAATTAAAAAATCTGGTAAAATTCCTGTACATTCTTGAACACTTCTCCTTTAAGGGCTATAACGGGGTGCCCGGCTCGTCCCCGCTATAATTAATTTATCCACAGAGCCGCCAGGGAGTGCTGGAGGGCTAGGAAGTTCCGAAAAGTTAGGAATTCTGATCGGGAATCGAACCCAATACCTTCGGACTTCAGGGTCGGGCACTTACCACTGTTCCACCCAACTCACTGTCCGACCTGATAAGTCCTATTTATTTATTTTTCGGTCATTTATAGACGGAGCCCCCTCTAGCTCTGTAACGCCACGTTACAGATCATTCAAATCATAAAGATTGCAAAAAATTTAAACAAATATTTTATTTTTTGTGATAAACACACCCTTCTTTCCGAAATGCAGAGATTTACTAAAAAATGCATAACTTTTAAACAAATTGAGATATTTGAATTTTTCAAATTGTATTATAAAGTTTAAGAAGCATATGTTCACGAAAAAAAATCACGAACTCGATAGGAACAAAAGAAATGCTTAAATTTTCAGTGTCAATTAGCGCTTTTTTCGAAAGAGGAAATTTGAAGTTTCAAGAAATAACTCGATACATTTCAATGTATACACGTTTTATTTTTGTAGAAAATTACACATATTTATGAAGAAAAAATAACAATATGTTCACGCCCTTAATTCTATAATATTATAATTACAGTCTCTGCAACATGTGTAACGGTGTTCTTCGCAAACGGCCAACCTACACTTGATACAACTTTGGTTCGTTTTCACGAAATGTACGCTGCGCCATGCTATAAGAGATGAAAAATCAATATGACTCAAAAAAAGAAAAACCTTTCGAAAATACTCTTGAACTTCATGAAAATTCGAAAACTTACCTTGATGCTCAAAACGAGTTTGCACCGACGTTAAAGTTATCGTGGGTCGTTTCAGACCTAACGCGAACTTGACCTGCTCATTGCGAAGGTTAGGCTGTCACTGGGAAAACGCGATTCAGCACAGATTGTCCTCTAGTCCTAAAGTCTTTTTAGAGTAGGGATAGATATTTTCAGATTACACGGATTCTGAGTAATGAGACAAAAGAAAAATGCCTTGGGTTTGAAACGACCCCCGATAACCGAATCGGGTTCAAATTATAAGCTAATGCTAGATCATAGAATATGCAGATATACATTTAGGCCCTTATTCATACCTCTCTTTTAGCGTTAAGAGACGTCTATTAGTCGGTAAACACAAAGGATAAGAGAGACTAATAGACGTCTCTCAACGCTAAGAGAGAGGTATGAGTAAGGGCCATAGTGATTTATGTATTACTCTTATATGTATATTCAATATTCTTTGTTAATAGAACAATAATGCATGACTTAAATATACATAGGTATTTCTTCAAAAACTGGAAACTTCACAGCAATCCTGTACTTGGCAAAGTTTTTTGTACGAAAATGTTTTTGTGAGGGTTAAGGTATAATAATCACAAAAAAGTATGGAAATTTAAGTGTCGAAAAATGTTTTCAAAGCTATGAACCATAGAAAAAGAGACGGCAGTGTGTACCTACTGGCTAGCGCCTTGCCTCCACCCGGTCATAATTTCTACAAGGAATTGGGCGAAGTGTTATTCAGTTTTATGAAATAATTATTTTCATTTTCTCATGTGCATTAAAAGATATTGTGCTCAATGTTATTAATCTTTAAATTACTATATACATGGTAAAGCATTTAAATCGAGACTGTCAAATAATTTAAGAAAAATATGAAAAATTTTTCTTATATGAAAAAATGTTTGAGACAAAAGTTGTATGGGTTTAACTCTTTGCGGACGGCTGTCTGCGGACAGCAGCCCAAAGATTTTTACTGTTCTGGACGCGTGTCTACGGGCAGCAGCCCAAGCACTTTAACCACTCAGAAATAGGATCTACATTTCATTTAGAACGTGGACGTCTGCCTTTAGTCCACTACAGACGTAGCCGTATATTCTGCACTCTCGATTGATGTTTATTTTCGCGCCTTATCTTATCTTATCTTGATCTCAAATGCTGCATTCGTGCATAAGCGTGCATATACAAAATGTTAAAACCAAAAATTGAAATTATCACCATTGAAGTACAACATTTATAAGTGTTACTATTTAAATGATTCACCCTGTATATGTATATTATAACAATATGATTACCACTTTTTCTACAATTTTTTCGTTGCCGTGGAATCATCTAATAGTAATTTTTTGCACTTTATTTTATGGACATGATCCCTTTACCCCGGCGAGCGCTAGTAGTGACCCACGACGTCACGAATAATCCTAACCAAGGTCTAAAATGAAATTTAAGTCCTATAGTGAAAAGAGACGCACAACGTTATATCAAACACTTTATTGATATGATTCATAATGAAATGGAACTTAAATTCCGTACAAAAGTCGTGACACTTTTGATGTTCAAAGTTATACAAGCATATTTTGCTAAAGTAGATATATTACTGTTAATTTGTTACTATATTAATTATACAATTATCTATATTCAGATGTAAAAAGGTTTACGATGGAGTAACACACGCTGGAAAGCTTTATCCCAATGCGTATCTCATTATGATTCTTATTGGAACTCTGAAAGGTAATATCTCATCTTTAATCACTTTCCACTTGGCGACGTCGTAAGATGACTTTTACAATAATTCGTATTATAGTGAACGATGTCGGTATTAGAATAAAACAGATGTATGGATAGAACATTTGAAAGTTAAAAATACTGCGAATGAATTAGTTACATAATAAGACACAAGAAGATTGGATTGGAAGATTTCGACTCCGACGTGTTGGCTTATTATTCCAAAAAAAAAAAAAAAAAAAACCGGGTGGAAAGCGATTAATGTTAATAGATTAATCCGAATTTTTTTATGATATTAATTAATTTAATATATAATTTTAAGGCAATGGTGCTGGTTTCACCAAACTTTTTGAACGTCTTATACGTGGGGTCTGGACACCCACCGCTATGGAACTTATGCAACCAAGTTTGTACGTAATTCTTTTCTGTATAAAACTTAAAAGAAAATGGTATCATACATTTGAAACATACTCTTTTTTTATAGTCCCACGAAAGCGTCAATGGTTGCTTCAATTATATTCGTCCTTGACAAAAAGACTGACCTCATTTCTGCACCTCACGCTCTCGTATACTTCGGAATTGTTATTTTCTTTGTGTACTTTAAGGTATGTTCTCGCATGTTCATTGCTGTACTGCAAAATAGTTAACACATGTTTTATAATTAGTACTTTCACATTGCAAACACATATATGAATTTTGTAAAAATTTTATATTCAGCCTGGTAATTGTGACTTATTATTCAGGGTGATTATTTCAACTTGGGACACCAAAATATCTCAAAAAATAGGCTTTGTGGAAAAAATTGTTTCAGACAAAAATTATTCGTGTCACTACTTGGAATCCTTCATTGAAGGGTTGAGCTTAACAATCACTTAGAGCTTTTGATTGATTGAATTAATTAAGCAACTCAAATGGTGAGGGTTCTTACTTTAATGAAGCATTCCGATCTGTTTGGAATTTTAAACCCTCATAACTCTGAATAAATAATGTTTTGAAAAAGTTACTCAGTTTTACATGTAGAATAACTGTCCGTAATGAAAAATGGGAGCTTTTGTTTGAAAAAATAAATTTCACCCCATTTTCACCGATAACGGAGTCATCTACAACTGATTCTAAAACGCCATTTTATGTAATCCTCCAACACGAAAAATTTTTGTCTGAAATTATTTTTTCTATGAAATTTATTTTCTGAGATAATCCGGTGTTTAAAATTAAAAAATTAATCTGTATATTTGGGATGTCCCAATGATATAAAAATCGCAGTTCTATAATCAAATAGGACATTTTATCGTAACCTTTATCTATTTTTTTTGCAACTGTAATAAGCTAATAAGTTTGAAACACAGAAATTCCTCAACATATATGTGCATCTAATAGCTTAATAATCAGTAGCTACAGTTGTTAGATTATCAAATATGATTACTTTTAGCGAGGCCACCCAAGTGATACTAAGGGTCGAACTTATACCTCTCTTTTATATCATCCCTGACGCTTCTATTAATCAATCAGCAAGCACAATTATACCCTAAATCTGGATGCTATTTGATTAACGATATCTTTATCTTACGACCATTATAAGACAGAGCTACAAATACGGATCTAAATGTTTTAATGAAATCTGATATATTTTCAGTTGTCATCTATTTTATTGGGTATTCATGATCCCTTTGTTCCCTTCGAGAATTTATTCTGTGCTCTATTTCTTGGAGGAATTTGGGATTCATTGGCTAAATTATTGGGACGAGGCCAAGCAAAGGACGAAAAGGCAGATACCAAAAAAACTAATTAATTTCAACGGTAAGTACAGGCTTTATTTATATCATTATCTTATAACACACGTTTCATTGAAACTAAGTTTATGTTTAATGAAATCCTCAGTAAATGTTATTGATAGAAACATTTTTGAAGTACATACAAATATTTTAAGTGATAATATCGACCAATCAAAATGATTGACAACAATATCACATCCAATCAAAATATTCAGTCAAGCCTTGCGCTACATATCTTAGACATTATTCGACATCCGGCAAACATTTATAGGGGTTTTCATAATTTAATTTCATTTTAAATATTTTATTTCATAAACTAATTATTATTTTAAAGATAAGTACTTAGCCCCTTTATATTCTTTTAATGTGTACTTTTATATGGAGAACAATAAAGGAGTACTTATTGATTATTTTAAATTAGCCTCAGTATTTGACGAAGTTTTAGTTTATACCGAAAATATCTTCCTCACATTCAATTCTTCTGAGACCGTTTCTCATATTACTTCAACGATGTATAATTAAATTCTATTTTAGTAAATTACTTGTTAGACTCTACAATTCAAACTATAAGATAATAAAAAGCTTTCTTTAACATTATGATTAGACGATAAACATTAAATATTCTAGTCGTATTAAAAGTATCTTACACTACAGCCTTTATTATCATACTGCAAGACATAATGTTTATCTTGCAGAAGGTTAATAAATATACTATCACGTTATGGTTTAATAAGTATAGTAAAATGTTCTGTATGATTTTGGTGAGCATAGAACAATTATTTCGATTTAAACACAGTAACTCGAATAAGATATCTCTAAAATTAAAAATTTAGAAATAATAGCGGTTAAAAATGAATATGAATGTTTCAGAAAAAACATAGAAAATGGGTGCAACGAATGGACCTTCGATATATTCGATGCAAATAAGCCGTGGATGAAATGAAAACTCGAACTAGTCAAACAACATTCGGTTCCTAAACTGTAAGAAATGACAAATTGTCATTTACCAAAGTACAATAATTTATTATAATTACTACCAACATGATAAAAATGATGCGTTCTTAAAGAATGCAAGTCATTTTAAGAAAAAAGGATGAACAGTATTACAGCCAGCAACAGTGTATAAATTTATGACCCTGTATAATTCTACACATAAGAAAATCTTAAGATATAGTAACATATTTTTGAGTAAATACTATTAAATTTTGAGGGATGGTCTTTATACACTTAAAGTGATAACATCATATACATGTTGGTATCATAGAAATTGATCCGTGTATTACCTTAGCACCTTGTACCCAGGAAACACATTCGTCATATTTATGTAACTTTTACATGGTTACCGTATAACGACATAATTTATGTAATTGAGATGTATTTGTGACAACATGTATTTACTGGGTATGTGCAACTCAAACAACACATATATATATATATATATATATATATATATTTCAAATCTATATTCCGTATGTATGACTCGTTTTTAAAACCATTATAAAATAACAATTACTATCTTTCTTGAGGATTCCAAATGCGAGATAATTCTTAAAACACCCTTTATTGAACGTTGCTTTACCTATACAATTTGACTCTTATTAGTTGACTGTGGTATTTTAAAAACGAGATGTAATTGTGGATCAATTTTAAAGATTTCTTACTTGTATATTCTATTTATCCAGTATAGACCAACTGCAGAGACATTTTGGAAATATCATATTTTTATTACGATTAGATTTAAACGAAAAACATGACTAGAAAAATTTGTATTATCAGGAATTGAATAATCTTGTTGTAAAGCGTAAATCGTTATATCGCTATCCTCTTTGACGACTATATCACGAGTTTTTAGCAATAGAATACTTTTGTCTTAGCTTAAAAGTATTCTTTCTTTTATTTTGGTGACAAGAGGTCTGTTCTCGTTACCTACATTTTCTGCCTTTTTCAAAAAGTGCAGATTTTCATTAGTTACTTAAAAATGTCACCCAATAAGAATTTGCACTGTTTGAAAAGTGCTGAAAATGTAGACAATAAGAACAAACCTAGTTATTACACAAATTGTAATCGTTCAACTTTTATACAGATAATAAATAATGTAAAATTGATAAAATCATAGTAATTAAATTTTAGATTTCGTGATTTCCAATTGTACTGTGTGTGTTTGCTTCAAAATATCAGGTTAAATGATCTTACTTTTGCTATAAAAGTTCTATTATATCAAGCATAGCATATTAAATGTGTTCGCTTCTTGCTGTTTTAAAAATCGTATAGTTTTCAGAATGATTAATGAATATGATTTATATTACCTATTAATTAAACAAAAAAAATCAGTTTCTTGTCATGTTTCTTAAATTCTTTGATATTGGTTTTAAACATGCCCATATTATATTCAAGACGGTTAATAATGCTAATATTCGTTGAGAGTATATATGATAAAATTTAACTGCAAGTATAATTGTGAACTAATTTAATTGATTCGTTGATAATTAGATTAAAATTGAATATAAATATTTCAAATAATGCCGCTTACGATTATTTTACTGAATGCTATTTGATGCAAACTATTTTGAAATATAAATGGAAGTCCGGAAAATCAAAGTCATCAAAATACATGACTATATTTGCGTACTTACGTGCAATAATAGTTTCAATATTGCTTGATAAAGCAGCGTTCGATAATATGTACTCGTATTTATGCCAAAATTGTATCAAATCTCTATTGGGTTCTGTATACTGCGTACCAATATGAACACACATTATTATCCCACTACTTCAATGCGAATAAGAGAATAATATAAATTTGATGACTTTATATCACTGTTCAGAATCGTACACTCCGATTATGATTAATAATTACATCCTTAATTTGACAAGGTAACGATACAAGAGAAGATACGCATATACGTTCACCATCATACAAAATATCAAAGAATTTTTACGTATTTTACTTTGGTCCTGTTAAAAACGCTGTGGGTGCCGTTGAATAATAGGACACATACGTAAAAAAAGTTTGATAATTTTTAATTTACACCTTTGTGAATTATACTTGACACACAAATATGCATATAACAATGTGTTACACAAGTATGGAGCATAATTGATGACAAAAGACACAGAGACATCAGAAAAAATGTTAATTATAATTAGTGTGAGAGTGAATTTTATGAATATTCGATCAGTTGTGAATTACGTTAATATATTTCATTACAGAAATAAAAACGAATTTATACCTTCGCAAGGCAAGCAACGTGCACAGCTGAATTAGGACTTGCGTATTGATTTTTCCATCTCATAAATTCCCATCTTAAATTTAAATAATTAGCAATAGCAGATATTTTATAGCTCTCCACAGTTTGATCCAATACACATTTTGCTCCCCTTAATTCCGCTGGAATTTTGTATTAACATTCTTTCTATCAAAGGTCTCAAAAGACACCTTTTAAAATTTTAACTCTAAAGTAATTGTTTTTCCTCATTTGACTCTTTGGCTTTTCTTATAATAATTGTTAAATAAATTTAGAGAGAAATAGAAATAGAAAATAGAAATATCTATTTCTAGCATAAGGTGTCTTTTGACACCTCAAAGATTTTATAATTATCTAATCTTAAATCATTCTACACATCAATATCAACACCATAAGGTAACACCATTTGAACTTTAATTGAAATTACGAAATCCCTATTGCAATTGTAAAAAAGAATAGGTGATTCCTCGCTATAACTTTATTCGTAGTGAATATTATGTGCACATTTGCATTTCACTGAAAATCATTGTAGTAGTGACTTCTCAAAATAATTTTGGAATGCCAGTTAAATTTTTCGAGGTAAAGTATTCTTCGTCCACAAGAAAATAGCATGTGAAATGATAGGGGGGGGAGGGAGCAACGCGGGATCTCCGTTTGCTCCATCTGACACCACTTTTAGCGCTAACTCAATTGTCACCTATAGGTTCAGAAGAACGCGTGTTGAGACAATATGTACATATTATCATTCCATCATTTTGTTCCAGTCACCCTGAACAGGTTCATTTGTTTTTTTCGTCAAGCGATTGGACTAGCAGTAACTATACTTGTAACGTGAATCAGGGATACCAAGCAGTGGGAAATAGATGCCTATAAGTTTCCTAAATGCCATTTTCTCGTAAGCAAAGATTGATTATTTTGAAGTTAGTTGAAATCAAACAAAAAATCGTGATAAATGTGGAAAAAATTGACTGAAATTACCATTGCAGGTAAGTAGTACAAATATTTATAGTACTGCTAATTATAATAATATTACAATTTTTTATTTTTCTGATTATTAAATAAGACCAGAATAATTAAAAAAAATACACTTTTTAACTATATTATCTATTATAATTATTGACAGTTATTTACGTTACATGCAAAGGTAGCGAAAGATACCTATTCATCAAAATACGAACACATAAAACCGCGGTAGAATAGTGTTAAATATACACAGTATAGTGGGTTTAAGACAGCGAGAGATCGAACTCCGAGTCTTCTTTTTTGTTCTTTAAATTGGCTTTATACCTCCACTAACGTCAATTATCAAAACTCTTAATCAACAATATCGTGCCATATACAGTGCTCATCTCGCACGATACCTTCCCTTTTCGTTACAAACTAAATCTAATAGAAGGAGAAGTCTACCATAGCACTAACTGAAAGTTTAACGCGATTTACTTCCACTGTACTCTGTATAATATTACAATCTGGACGAAATATCTCTATTGATCTTATTGGTAGTTCAATTTGTAGTTTTGTCTCATTCACGTACACAATTTGACAATGCAAGATAGGTTTGTTTTTTGTCCTTCAAGCTAATATTCATGCCGAATTTTAGAAAAGTAGATTGCGTTGAAATTAGTGAAAGTTACATTTAATTGGGGTTACGACAGGGCTTTAATTTAAAATATAAACTATAAATCATTGATCGATTTATGACGTATCAGTGAAACACAATATGGGAAAATATGATTTCCTAGGAGTCAATAAGTATTCTTGATCAAACCAATGATCACGTACACTTTTTCAAACCCTATTATTACACACATGAACCCTTTAACTTCCGAGTGTTCCCTTACTTAAATATAAGAAATGACTTAAAAATAAGTATTTTGGACAATTTAATTTTCTATAATCTATATGTTAAATGACAAGATTTTGTGTACATCCCATTTCAATTCTTAACCTTCGTAGGACCAAAGGGTATGTCCACGAGACAGAAGTCCAAGGTGATGTCATTTTTTACTTACCTTGTTTAATATTAAATCAATTAACATTGAAATGGATCCGTAGATATTTTCCAAGTTTTATTGCAGAATCTGAATCTGAGGTCGAATACGATGGAAACTCTTCCATTTTTTAAATTTTACGTAATGATGTGATGAATCTGTGTACCTGCCAAATCGTGGGTTCTTATGTTTCGATTGTGGCCAAAGAATTGAATTCTTGTGGGTTTTGTAGATAGATTCTGCAATGCAAATTTGAATTTCAGAAAATAATTTATTGGAAACATCAACGTACAGAATTTTCATATTCACACAAAAACCGCCTTCAGCGGAACCCGGAAACAGGAACGAGGTGATTGTTTCGAATTTTGTTTTCAAATTTCAAAAAATTCAGAATCTATAGCTTCATTGGTTAATTATGAAGCAAGATGAATCTGGGGTTAAAAATGGCCCCAACTTAAACTCAAGAAGGCTAATAATTCTTTATGAAAATTTTGTGATGGAAATATGTACGTAAGGGATGATGAGTTAAAGCAGCTCTCTTAAGGAAATCATGCTGTCAAACAATTAGAAAAATATATCAGCCACTTATCTTAAGTACCATTCCCCTTCTTCATGTCAATAAAAATGAAACGTTATATTGATGTAGTTCGCGGTCCTTCTAAACAAACAAAGCACCACAACTGCTCAGACCTTTTATGCAACTAGAAATTCCGTTCGGGGGGGACATCAGGCCCGGAGGTGCCTGCCGGATTCTTAATTTAAGGCCCCTTTCAGGCTACCTTATGAGGTCCTAATTAGTGATGTAAGGCGTTCGTACATCAGGGCCAGATAAGATTTGCCAGGTAAGGACCTGATAAGGGTTGCCATTGAAGGTCCTGATAAGGTACGCCTGGGAAGTTGTACCTGAACTATGCCAATTCGGGAACTGAATAAGGGACATCTCATCAAGTGTACTTTATTTGCGCCTGATGTGGACCTCAATGCGGTAATACCTTATAACCCATGTAGGAAAGTACAGCAGGCCTAATATTGGGCCAGCATCGGTGGCCATTTTCGCAGTAATGGCTCGATGATAACAACAACCATGACTGGGTTAGCTATGATTAAGAGTCGGATGGTAACTTGAGCCCAACACTGACTGTCAATGTTGGCCAATAAAGGAAAACAATACTGGCCCATGGTTGCAAATAAATAATAGCGGCCCACAGCCCGTACAGAAACTGGATTCTGTGTTCGGGCGGAAGAGGCCGGATTGGTTGCTGTAATATTGGCAACTAAATGATTGCAGATTTTGTCGATAGCCTTGTTAGTAAACGGACGAACGGTATGATCTAAAAAAATTGTATAAAAAAACTAGGGCGCCCCGTAGTGGCGAAGTGGGGCGAAGCTTGAATTCGAAATAATATTTGAAGAAAAATGTGGGCACGACCTATCCGTTATTATTCGCTAAATTCGAAAGTCGCTGCAATTCATCTCGACGCGTAGTCGTAGCAGGACTATTATTAATTTTCATTAAACGATCGAAATTGAATGCTGGTTTGAATAACAGTTCACTTAAAGCTTTTACACGAGACAGTGCGACATACGTGAGACCAACCTGAAATTCATTATTACCTATATCAACTATAGCTTTATCCAATGTTATACCTTGACATCTATGAATGCTCACAGCATAACCCAACGTTACAGGAAACTGTTTATGGGTACATGAAATTTCGTTTCTTTTAAAGGAAGAGACTAAGGGAATGATCGGAATTGAATTTTTATACAAAGTAGGTCTGCTATATTTTTCGAAGTTGATTAATAAACAAAGTGGCATATGATCATTGTATACTTCGCATGCAATTGATGGATCTTAAATTATGTCTGTGACTGTTCCCACAGAACCATTAGCAAGTCCTTCAGTCACCCAGAGATTCCGCCTCAGAATAATTCGTGCTCCTTTGCACAGACGTAATTCCGCAGGTAATCCTTGAGCTTCGTCAGTAGAAGCTGCAAAAGCTTCATGGCAGTTATGAATAGCTTTTATCAATGGAATTGGTTTTTTATTATTCTCAAATTTTTTATAATTCAATTTCTCAATACCAGCGTTTTTAGACATAATGCAAATAGCATTTTCAAAAGTTCTATCATCCATATTATTAACATAGAAACGAGATGATAAAAGGTCATAATCCCGTTGAGTAATCGTTCCATTCGATACTCTTTCAAGAGTTTCTCTAAAAGAACGTTGTTCTTCTCCCTTTTGTCTCATGACTTCAGTTAAAAAGAAAACTTTCTTAAAATGTTGATATAGCAAACTTGATTGAATTGTTATAGCG
>JARQTI010000679.1:9908-30911 GCA_030142655.1 Trachelus tabidus
TGGAAATAGTAAGGATGGATAGAGGCCCTATACAACGGCTTCAGTTCTATCCGGGAAGGTTAGAAGTATTTGTAAATACTTTGATTTTGGTAACTTGGATAAGTTTAGAGGTACTTGGTATATTTTAACTCACGATTCTAATTAGAACTTTTACACACTCGACAACTCTGACGTTGCTCTCTTAATCTCTTTTTAACCACTCCCTAGTTAATGCGACTTCTGACACCCTTTTTATAGCAGTAAAACTACTTCTGATTGGCCAATGTGACTCCCCTTCTTCAAAATTCTTAATATATCGATTGATAGCTAACCCTTTTCCAATAATCAACATCAATGTCCTTGAATGTTATCCGAGAAGATTCAGGCTTATCCGTTTATTTATCATTGTTCAATATTAACAAATTGAAATACAATGTTTAATATTGTTAGTGTAACGTCAATAATATATTACATTAATGTTTATATGATTAAATGATTGTAATGTGTAGAAGAATATAATGTGTTTTGCCATTCATAATTATAAGGAGTGGAACGTAACAGTGTACTATTGTTTAGATCGTAAAAAAAGTAAGCATTAAATCTGATTATACATATATAATTTTGAACATAAGTAAAATTAATACTAGTCGATGGGGTGTGCTTTAAAATTAATTATTGTAAAACAAGCACTTCTGACGAAATTGCTAGATGTGATCCTCTGTTCTTTCTTCACTCTTTAACTTGCTTCTCATTGTGTCGTGAAAAGCATCCAGCAGGTCACGAGTATTTAATTTTGTACTTACAGCATTGTATATTTTTAATAGGTTATCTCTGGACATGTCATTTTTAGTTATACGTGATACTATGGAATCAATATCCCATAACCTATCGAACATATCTTGCGATACAACAGATGATTCTGATTTTAATACTTTCGTAATAACATCGGAACTATTATTTTCTATCTGTTTGACCATAGTATTTAGATTGGAGAAATCTGTAACGAGTTCTGTGATTTCTTGAATCTCGCCAGTCTTTACAGTATTAGATAATGTCTCGGAAGTTTGAAGACATGAGCACTTACGACAAACAGTATCCTTCATTTCATCGAAATCCAGTGCTCTAAGGCAATCACTTAAATAGAGCTTTTTTCGATAGGCATTTAAAACTTGGACAAAGAATTGCTTGTCTGTATTGAAAATATGCGGCAATCGTATAAGAAGCTTATTAACTCCCAATAAATGACAAGCCGTCTCCAAAATTGTTTCAATATAGTTTGATTCGATGCCAAGCATTTTTATAGTTTCTGTTACTAATTCAGGTTCATGTAAATGCTTCATTTTCATCTATAGGGGAAAAAATATATAGTGTATTATTAAAAAAAAAAATAGTGCGACTACTGCAAGTATACATATCTATGCGATAACTAAATTTCAAAAAATTTCATTCAGCAAATCTTTATATCGAAAAATATTTCACAAAATTTCGTAATAGTGTCTAAGCTTTTATCATTGCAAGTAAAATAAATCAAACAAAAAGAGAAATTCAAAGACTCGCAAATAATGCATATATTGTTAGAGAATAATGCTAATGAGAGGCCTATTTATACTTAAATAATTGTTACTGGTTCGTTTTGCATAACGAATGAAATATACAGTATAGTATACATAGTTACTTTTAAGAGTTTGAAATTTTCGAACGTTAAAAGAATATACCAAAGTATATGTACTGTGAAAATAAAGTTAAATCCATTCTACCTTATATGCGGCAAGTATATTTTGAGGTGCACATCTTCTGGTCATATTTTCAACTATCAGATTCACATCAATTTCATCGAGAAGATCTACCAATGATATTTGCGTAGTGACGCATTTTGTTGCCTTTGGCATTGAACATCCAGTGAATAAAGGATTGGTACTAGAGTAGATGGATGTAATCAGTGGAACTCGATTTGATATTAAATTCTCAGATTTCCTAGGTAAATCTGAGTAAGATGCACTAAGTAGTGTGCTGCAAGGAAAATGCGATAATGTACAATCGACAGTACTAGTTATCCCACTCATTTGCGTATTGATAGTTGGTATGGACTGTGACAGGGTTGTAGAGGTCCATGTGTTGGATGTCATGCGAAACGAATGTTTAAACTCGGTCGGAATTGTAGACGTAATCTTCATGTAATTACATGAAGATGTTTGGGTTGATCTCGTAATTCCAGATACGTTACACATCGATCGTGTAATTGATATCATAGGAGTTGTTTTTACGTAGTGTTTTGTTGCAGGTGTACACGGTAACGATTGAACGGACGCAACGGAAGTATCATCATCCGACGTTATTTGTATAGTTTTGAAAGTTTGCGACATTTTTTCAGGTATTGATAATGATTGTAAAGTAGTGTGACGCGATTCTATCCATTGTTGTGTACTTATAGACATATTTTGAGAACATAGACTAACTTGAGATGTTAATACTTCAGGAAATGTAGCTTTAGACGCAATGTTTAAGTTTACGTACTGTATCACTTGATAATAATCTTGTGTTTTTACATGTTCATGACTGGTCTTATCCGGTATTTTGGCAAGCTCACTAACAATACTAGCAGCTGTTATCTTTGGTAATATTTTTAAATGATGTGGTTCCGTTGGTGGGGTAAGACATTTACTTGCAGTTACAGATTGTGCCAATCTCTTCGGAGTTATCAAATGTAAGTTTGGTATGGATACATTTTTTAAAGTTTGTGATGATGCAGTATTAGAATTTTGAAAACGGTGTAATACGTTTCGAACAAATTGAACCTTAGGACTTCCTTTCACTGGCATCCTATTAACTTCGCGCTCCGTCAATCGAGCAAGATCGCCTACTGTATATATACCTCTATCTGTAAAGTAAGAAAACAAATATGGCACCCATAAAGGATTAGTTAAGTTTTCAACAACCGCACTAATAGGTTCTTGGCACACTACTAGAATAGGACAGATAGGTTGTATTGAGTCCAAAAATTCCGGTTGTATAAGTTGAATCTCACTTTGCGTTCCAGGTTGCGTATCTTGACTTAAAGGCAAGTTTTCGAAGAGAGAATCGGTCACTGGTAATGTATCCTGCTCACCAATAGATTCTGCAGCACATGTACTAGTTCGAATTAATTTGCTACAATAAATTTCATCCGAAATTTCTGTCAAGTTCAACTCTGTCAGATTCTCTACATCAATCGTATCCTCTAAAAATTCTGATTTAAATTCCTTCGGGAATGTATCCGTTTCATTGGTAGAATATCTGTTCAAATTGAAAGAATCCAGCGCGCTATTTTGCGGAGATATATTTATCAATTCTTTTATCTCTTTGTCAATTTCAGCTTCTATCAATTCATTACACTCATTACTTTTATCAATGCTATCAAATAAATCTTGTTGTGTTGCAACAACTTCAATTTCCAATTTTTTGTTCTTAGTATGTCCATTCATATCAAGAGAAATCCTTTCCATTGTTAATGTTTCCCTAATACTTTCACATTCTCGACCCTTTGGTTCTAATGATACTTCAACTTCAGAACCCAACGTATTGACTGCAAATCGAGTTATAGAGACCTTATTCTTATCTGACTTGTATAAAGCACATGCAGATTTTACTTTTGTATTTGTTGCAACACTGTATGAATGTGTTGAATTATTAACTATTTTTGTTAAACATTTGTTACCACTCGGGGACTGAAAATCTATCACACTACTAATTTCTATTGGAATCTCTAGGTTAGTCTTTCTTTCCTGTTGATCAACTTGATCACTTTCCATTTTATTCTGTTTTGATTTAAGAGGAGATTCCTTTTTCATGTTCAAATTCCGTAGAATAGATAACTTATTCATTCGACATACTGAATCTGCTAATGTACGTTCATAGCCCATTTCCATCGAAACTGGAGGATCAGCAAAACTAACCCGTTTTTTCTGTAAATAATAAAATGCAATATTATCCAATAAATTCGAAAAATAAATCTGAAGAAAAGTACCTTATTCAAAATAGCCGATTCTGTATCAACATCATGAATAAATTGTTGATGGCGTTTTAAAATACTAGCGGTAGGTGATGCTACTAATGATGGGGGATTAGCACTAGACCATT
This sequence comes from Trachelus tabidus, assembly GCA_030142655.1. Lineage (NCBI taxonomy): Eukaryota > Metazoa > Arthropoda > Insecta > Hymenoptera > Cephidae > Trachelus > Trachelus tabidus. Next base: position 14,004 of record JARQTI010000679.1, read on the forward strand.
CCAACATTGGTAATTCTTCTTTTTCAAGTTGAAGTGCATCAGTCTCATTGAATTTAGTATTTAAGACATTATTTGTTTTTGTAGTTAATCCATTAAATATCACTTTCTCCATCCTTGAAGATATGTCGTCATCATTGTTTAAATTTTTTAACAGATTAACTGATGTCGATGGACAGTAATTTGAAGATTTCATATTGTTGAAAATTTTTTCCTGCCTACCGCTGCTAATGGGAGTACCATTTTTTTCAGCTTCTTTATAAATAAACAGTTTGTCTCTTTTAATGCTTGATGTATCAATGTCCAAATCTTTCGACATTAATTTTTTATTTACTTCACCGTCTTTGTCCATTCGAACAGATTTTCTATTACTCACAGCTAATGCATGTTTCGTCACTAAGCCTAACATATGGGCTGCACGTCCACGAAGTGCATATGTTTTCTTTTTTAAATGTTGGCTGCAATTTTTTTTCGGTGATACATAATTCACTGATGAATTACACGTTAACATAACAGACGGTTCCTGAACCAATTCAGATTCCATTGAACTAGGTTTGACCTCACCTTCATCAATATTTTTTGCAAGATCCGAATGCATAATCTCTTTACTCTGCAAGATCTGATTACAGTCTTGTGTCTTACATTCGTTTTTCGTAACTTTTACGTTAAAATTATAAGAATTAATTTCATTAAGGAAATGAGGCGCAGATTCATCTGCTGATTTATTTTCTTTACTACTACCAACTTGGACTTTCCCAATTTTATTAATTTTATTAAAACATGGTGTATCAAAGCTGCCTTTATCTCTTAACAAAGCATCGGTACTACTTTGAGAGCAGTCTATAATATCTTCGGATTCATCAGACATTTGCTCATTAGTTGTTGAGTGTGAACCAGTACTTAAACTCATCTTAGTTTGAATTTGTTCGTCGACTTTCTGGAAATTCGTCGAACCACCAATCGAGTGGAAGGTATTACTAACTATTTTTGCGTCAATTATATTATTCACATTTCTTTCTTTGTCTTGATGGTACTTTAAAATATTGTCATTTACTTCCGAATATTTTGTTAATGTACACGTATTAGTATCAAAATAAGCTTTATCTCCCATCCTTGGTTTTTGCTGAAACTTAGAATCTTCTGAAATTTTTTTCGTTATGCAACTATTCGGTTGAACAGAAATTTTCATAATTTGAGGCGATGAATCATCCTTCGGGGCATCACTTTTCAAATTTCTTCCTTTTTTTCTAATAAGTTCCTGACTATTATGTGTCTTAAAATTCTTTTCCACAAATCCAACATATTTCTTGGAGGAATCTTTCATTTCAGAATCAGATTTCGCGCAAAGTTCTGTAGATCCACTAACATCATGAATTTTACTTGCATGTTCTTCGTTTTTATCGTCCTGTTTAACTTTTGAACGGCGTCTATTTGTAAGTAAAGTGTCGAACACCATATTTATGCGCAAACGTGATATCTCGTTTTTTGTGCGTTGACTAAGCCCCATTTCATTTGGCAGATTCTCATTCAACATTTGCTGATCGGCGTTAGTAGATTTTGCATTGTTAGTGTCATTTGGTATAATTGCAGATGGAATTGTTATCCGACGCTTTCGTTGAGGAGTTGCTTCAAACTCAGTGTCAGACATAGCTTTCCGTTTAATACCTCTATGATTAGTTTTGCCCGAGGTCCCTTTAATGTTTAAAGATGTAATCGTAGATTTCTTACCTTGATCTCTATGAAACATCTGTATACATGGCCGTGTACTTTCGGACATTATTCTTTTATTGCTGTGTCGTAATATACGAGAAAAAGTATCAGATTTACGATTTGCATTTCTATTTCTTTGCCGATTACAACTGGTTTTCGCTGACAGTATTTCTTTATCGCTGTTGATGTTTAACTTTTCTGCAGGAATTTCTAATTTTGCAACCTTATTTTTCATAAATTTTTGAGATTTGAACAAATTCAAAGATACTTGGTTTTTATTGAGAGAGTCGTTATGCATAAGTGATTCTTCTTTGATTGAATCAGAATTTGTCACATCATTGTGAATGGCAACAATTAGACCCGATGTTGTATCAAGCAAATTATTTGTGCCGTCAGGTTTTTTGTGTTCAGACGAGTACAACTTATTATTAACATCTACCTCTACACTTTCTGTATGAACGTTATTGCCCTTTTTGTTACTATGATCAATACCGGTTTTTTCTGACGAATTATCCAGCTTAACCAGTTGTTCTCTGTCCGTTTTATTAATTTCCTCTATTTTCTTATCAAACCATTCTTGCAAATGTTGCGTGTCTTGAGACACAGACTGTGATAATTCATTATACATAGCAGGAATATTATCTCTCTTTCTTGTAAGAGATTCAAGTTGGTGTTCGGTTAAACGATGAACATCAAATTTGAAATCGGGTTTAATCATAACGTATTCCTGTGAAATAGACTTCGTTATTATTACATTTCAAATTATAATCTAGTCTTAAACCTATGAGTGTTATTGATGCAAAAACGCGCAAAAAAAAGAGTTACCAGTGATAATAACATATAGTCATGTGTACCTTGTACAAAAAAGGAATCTCAACTTCTATTTCTTACACGAAACCTGATGTCAAACAGTTTTTGAGGTCACTGAATGTAAAACTGGGGTCAAAATTTTGAAATCAAAATATGATAACCGAAAATATAAAAAAGTAGTCTGATTTGTATGAAAACTCATCTCTGGGGATTTTATGTATCGATTACGTTTCACTTTCAGAATTCAATGACAGATATAATATGGCCAACTGAAGTTCAAAAATGTAGTCAGATTGATATAAATATTGGTTTCCAGGGGCTACAGTTTTGATATCACATTTGTGCTCAGAAATTTGAATTAACCCCAGCATACCAATTTTTGTAATTTGAATCTGCTAGATGGGATCTGTTATTTTTAATTCGAGACCATAAAATCGGGTTTAGTGACTCAAAAGATTCCCGAAGACTATTGTTTATGCAAGTCAGACTACTTTCTGCATTTAAGCTTGCTATATTGAATCTGCTGTTTCATCTTCAAGATATTAAGGTCAGATTCGGAGACCCCAACATTCTTAAAGGAAGGACTTTATGTGAATCCAATAACTCTTTCGATAAATACATTTCTAGCATGAAAGGTTTAATTATGCACGACACTCAGTGGGGTAACTTGATGTGAGTTTATTGTGAAATTCAGGACACTTTGTTATAATAGATGCATTCATGAGAAACAACGCCAAAGAAACAAACAATTAGTATAAGTTTAAAACTGCTGTAAAATTTATGATCAATTAATCAATCAAATGAATTTGGTTCCTTAGTGTTGATTCTACTAGATATGCAATCATTGTACGCAAGAAGGTAGTCCAACAAAGGATGATTAGCGGACGTGCTTACCTCAGTATTAGATTCCGATGATAATGTTCTTGCATGTACTCCCAAATTATTTTGATGGTTGCTAATGTCAGACTTTGAGGCTGTCTTTCGATTTAAGAAATCGCCAGGCATTTTTATATTTTTTCTCATAAACATTTCATTCTTCTTAAATACGAATTCTGATTTGGTTGATGATTTTCTAATTTCACTCTCTAATTCTTGCAGGAACATCTTTGTATCTTCTTGCAGAGTATCGTGATAATCAAAGATTAGAAGTGTTTGTGATTGTATTTCAGAATTCGTGTAATATGACGCTTTTATAATTATTTCACGATATTGTGCTAAGAGTTGAGCGGTAAGTAGTCCATTTAAACCTCTAAATATACTAACAACACTTTTCCAAGTATTAGTAATCTGTTAATATGATAAAAATCAAATTAGTTTAATAATTTGTAAAATTTCCATGTATATACTCTATCAGCACACATATCATAAAGTCGTCCTGAAGACGACTTTTTAATCGTTTGAGTCCCAAGCAGCGCGAAAGCGCTGTTTAGATTTTATGTCGGAAAATCTCAGAATATTTCAACGCTATGGCTTAAGAAAGCGCTATTGCGCTGATCGGCATTTTTCGACAATATTTTGTCAAAGACCCCTGGGATTCAAACGGTTAAAGACGCCTTAAATGCAGCAATCCGAAGACATCTTCCATAAGATGTCACAATTGAGACATCCATAATTCGTTTTGAATGAGATGGGTAATTTAATATATAAAATATACAAAGCATGGGAATATTCCTGTAAATAAAATCACTATACCCAGATAGACTTGTACGACGGTCATGAATTGCGGTATTAAATTGACGCAAGTGATTGCCTAAAAGTTTACAAATATTCTATTGCATTACCTTATAAAAATTGCATACCTCGAATAATTCATTAAATTCACATTAAGCTGAAATTCAAATTATTTATTATCATAATTTAATCAAACATTTAGGGGGAAGTCCCTCAGTACCAGACACTTATGGCTTTTGTTAAAAAAAAAGCATAAAATACACAGAAACTTGATTTAAAAAATTTTTTTTTATAATACTCTTTGGAGTATTTTTGCTAACATAAAAACATTTTACACATTTATTAACACGAAGCTAACGAAAAAATAACTTTATATTTAGGAATAAAATGTGATGAGTCAATAGAGTGGCACCTAGTACCGGACACTGACAGTACGAGTCGAAAAAGTCATTGAAAAATCATTTTCTGAGACTAAAATGAAATGTCTCTTTAAGAAGTCATAATCAAAATGTTTTTCTGCTGACTTTCTTTTTTTACTGAATCTATGATTTAGTTTATGGGATTCTGCCAGATCAGCAGCATACATCTGTTAGACAAATCTATCACGTGATCATATAGTATATTTTCGTTTCGCTGAATGTATTATCAAATCTGTCAATTTTCACTTTAAACGTACATTCACCTTCAGCTCTCAAAATTTTCACACGATCGAACAAGGTACTTTTAGGGATTAAATATTTCATTGTAGCTTCTCTACCTTCCACCTTTTCCGACTAGACTTTTTCAACCGCGCTGTTCATGTTTTCTTCCGACCACGTTCCTTTCTTTAGTATTTTGGATGGGTTAGCCATGGTAAAATTCCACTACAATAAATAAGAACAAACTTTGCATAAAGAACTGAAATGAGCAAAAAATCTTTGTCTGGTATTAGGGACACGTCACGTTAGACTTAATGGTAAAATCTGTACAAGGTTAAGTTAGGTTTTATTAACTTTTATTGTCTATTATTTGAAAGAATACTTATCAACAAATATCCCAAGTGAAAAGCGAAACACCAAATCGACCAATCGCGTAATATATGTATACTTGAAAATTAGAAAGGAATGGGAATTTATACAGGCTCAAACGTGAAATGACTCGGCAGCGTGTACATACACGCAACTGCCGCTAGTTTTCAACATGTTCAAACAATGCAAGAGAAATATAAATATGCTTTTTAGTTTCGCAGATATTAGCAGTGTCCGGTGCTAGGTGCCGTCTGAGCACATTTTTCGTCCTTATTCGATACGATTGCGAATATGTACACATCGTCTCGGTGGTAGGACGTGAAATAATCAACTCGCATCTAAAGTTTATCTCTTCAACCTATATAGCAAAGTAGTTTTTTTAGGTACCATACAAAAGTGTCTTAATGTAACGTAACAACTACACCATGGTCCGGTTCCGAATATTCTTCCATGCTAGCGTCCGAATAAAAGTTTAGCAAATTGGAGAAAATTATGATATATAATAATTTCCAATCTAACCTAATCTAATTGAACAAATATTTGAATGTAGGCAGAAAAATATCAGATTAAAACGCTGATGACGACGTTTTAATTTTGATTTGAATGAGACATCGTAAAATAAGACATAAGACGTCTTCCAGACATCTTAAGGTTCAAGTTACGACATTGTTTTAGAAGATCAGAAATCAATAGAAGACGTTCCACTGTCGTCTTCAAGACGTCTTTGTGCTAACAGGATATATATATATATATATATATATATGAATTTTTCTTACCTCTTTTGTGATATTTTCTGTCGGAGATAGAGTAAACATAAATTCAATAACCGGCATTATAACCTCTAGGTATGACACTATTTTTTGTGAATTATATCCGTGTACAGTAGTTAGTAAACAAGATAGTGTTTTCAATGCAATTTCAATTTCATGTTCATTATTTTCATTCAGAACAATAATGCATATATCGCGCATTAATACAATAATATTTAGGCTTCCATCCTCCACTGAAATTATATAAATTAATTGATTGGAACATTTTAGTATATAACATGAAATTTTCCTGAGGAAAAGTAGTAAACATACTCAAAAAGTACTCATAATTGATAGTACTCATTACAGCATCAAGAATGTTAAGCGCAAAACGATAATTGTTGCAGTTTTTAGTAAGGCAATCACTTATCATTGCAAATACCTTAATTGCAATTTCATTTGGCTTTCCTGTATTGTATTCGCTGTATAGTTGTTTCCATAGTATGACAACTTTTTGTATCTAAAAAGAATTTAATTTTAAATTTTCAAAGCTTAGTATAAATGTAAATATTAATAACAATTTAAGGTTAACAGTATGTAATAAAATTCGCATTAAACTATGAAACATTAAAATAAACTAACCTAGCCCTAGATTTTTAAAACATTGTTTACTTTTGTGACATATGTCGTAACTGTGGAAACCGACGGGTGATATAACTAGATTTTGACGCGAAAATGGGGCGGGGGGGGGGTCGTTTTCGATCACAGCAAATGGATCGTCACAAGTGTCCTACTTGGGATGGGACATAAGGTAAATATAGGGTGTCCCACAACTCCCGCTGGAGAGTTAAGGGGGTGAAAGTGGAGGAAATAACGAATTGAAAGTTCCTTTGCCATTTTTTGGACTGCTTTGTGCGCGCGCTCCACCCTGCCGGTTTTACTGCTACGATACCTTTGGTAAAATCAAATTATGGAGGAATACCGTATCTCCCAAAAAACAATTACGTGTAAAAAACTACACCAAGTACAGGAGTGCTGTGAATTCCTCCAACAAAAAGTATAGAAATCATATTATTGAGGCCAAGTACGTAAGTCTACGACGACGACGATGACAACGACGACGGACCTGAAATAAAATCATTTCGCTCTCCATGTGAATACGTCCTGATCCCATATACTAATCGTATTGAATTTGGTGGCAATCAATACAGAATCCTTGATTCCTATAGTGAATATATCAATAAATTTTTCTCACATACAGCCGTTCATAAAATATTTGAGTTGAAACACAGGTACAAGAGATGCTTCGAGTAAAGAGTCTCGGAGGACCGTGCCTGTACGGCGGTTTGCCTGTACTTGAGACCGAGTTTCTTGATTTGGTCACATTTAATTAGTTATTACTTGTTACGCACAATTACTTACTAAAGTGGAGGAAATTTCAAATCGAAGTTTCTATGTTATTCTCCGATGTTTATTTACCATGTTACGAATAAATGAAATCGAAAATTTATAAATAAATTAGACCATTCAGTAAGACTGACTTTAAGGAATATTTAATAATTAATAAAATATTATTTAGTATCTAATGAAAGATTCTTCTTTCGGCACTAATCCTTTTCTACCTTCTCCTATTTTTCTTCACTAATCGTTCACCCAACCGCATTACTGATTCATAAATATCTTTATATTTATTTTTATCAGTTAAATTATTTGTTAATCAGTCTTAGTGAATGGCCTAATTAATTTCTAAATTTTCGATTTCACTTATTCGTATCATGGTAAATAACCATCGGATAATAAAATGGAAAGCAACTTTCGTTTTGAAATATTCTCCACTTTAGCGAGTAATTGTGCATAGAAACTAATTAAATGTGACCAAATAACGTAATTCCTCCATAGTTTAATTTTACCGAAGGTATCGTAGCAGTAGAGCCAGCAGTGGTGGGGCGCTCACTGATACTATTGGCGGATAGGCATCTAGTCCAAGCGTGCATCTGATTCGTACATTGAAATCGTTAATAGCTTGATAATTAGGCGCCGAATCAAAAAATGGAAAAGGAATTTTCAATTCGTTATTTCCTCCACCTTCAACCCCTTAACAATTCTGCAGCTGTTGTGGGACACCCTATAAAATTTGCGTATACGTATTATGCTTGTACTGGCATGTCCAATTCGGCAAATAATGATCTTTAAGAATTATAGCCTCGGCAATTGAAGCGAGACAAAGTTCTATCAGGACAAAAATAGATACCTAATATTTCCGTTAATTAATAGGAGTAATATCTATTTCAGGTAATATTCGTAGAAGCCATTTTTCATTCGAATGCCTTTATTGATCATATATTGTAAACGTATATTTCTTAAAACGAGTAATTTGTTCCTGGTGTCATAATGCATCCATGGATCTATGTGATTTTAAGTTTTGGAAGGCTCTCGCATAATTTTTGCATAATTTGGCATGCTATAGGTTATGATACTTTATGGAATTTTACAAGTTAAAAAATATTAAATCAACCCATTAACGACGAAGATCGCTGGGTTTTTTCAATATGTTTTTGAACTTAAATTTCATGCCCGTAATAGAGGAATAAATGGATCAAGGTCAGTGTTCCTTATGTTTTCGAGTGTGCTCTAACAGAATCCGGTTTCAGAATCGAGAATTTTTAATTAGAAATTTAAATATGGCGGCTTTTGTATAAAGAAATGAGAAAAAATTGTACATTTTCAATCTTTATGATTTTTTTTCGGATTAAATAGGTAAAAAAATCTGGAATATCCTTCAACCATTAATGCATAAAACTGTTGAAGATAAACAGAAAAATTTTTGATATTCATGTCATGACTTTCCATTTCAAAATGGCGGCTGGAACGTAAAAATGTCTTCAAAACCAGAGTTTTTCGCTTATATTTCTTATTTATTTGATTATTGGAAGCTTATTATGAGTTCAGATGATGATTAACGAGCCTCTTAACGATGGTTGGCGCAATGATCAATTTTCGAAATCTGCGTCATTAGTGGGTTAAACCCTGGTTCTCAGAACCCCTGCTTATTCAATGTTAACACATATAAATGTGGAATAGGTACACGAAAGTTATATTTAGAGATTTTGAAGATTCTGTTTCTCTAGTTATGGGAGCCGTTCTTCCCCTTCCGTTCAAAAAGAAATTGTTTGGTGAAATAACACTATTTCCTACTGTTCTTACGGCAACAATAGTCTTGAGTAATGTTGTAGTTTATTAGTGTTCCTCATAAAATTTGTGTACAGCCGATACTTTTTGCAACAAGGTTGCCGGAAGGTTCGGCCTCGCAACCTGCACACATCGAGGTAACAATAAACTAATGGTCCAAGTTTGAGTTAAGGGGCTATACCAGTGTGACACTTTCAAAAAATCAAATTTTTTTTGCCTTTTTCGACAGTTTATACTTTCAAGAATATCCTGTAAAAATTTTTAATTCGTATCTCTAATACTCCCCGAATGGTAGCCTTCTAAACAACAACCGCTCGTATGTATAGTTAATCAATAGTTAAATCTTTTAACGCGTTTTTCTCGAAATTACATTTTTTAAATTTGCTGCCATTGTAATTCAAAGAGCAATTATCCGATTGACGTTAAATTTGAACTGAATACTCTTGAATATATTTACTCTACAATGACATAGGATATTTTTGATTGGATAAAAATTGACGATTTTGCATTAAAAAACGACTATTTCTAGGCAAAAAAGACAGATTTTTTTTTCATAATTGCGCCATTTTGTTAGATTTTGATATTTCTCGAAAATCCTACGTCATTGTACAGGAAATACCTTCCAGTTTAACGACATTTTTTCCTTTTTCGGTTTCAGCTACTCAATCGGCCGGAATCATGGCAGCAGTGGAGGAACTTTTTTTTTGGGCCTCCGAAGGCAGAACATAAGTCGCTTAGTTTTCAATATTTCTCTATCAAAAAATTATCTAATATAGGTCAAACATAGCCAAATATATTCTTCATTTTCCGAAACATTTAATTAAGTACTTTTCTTCGAAAAAATTCCTGAAAATCACCCGAATTCTCAGCGTTCACACTGGTATAGCCCCTTAAGCTTATCTTAACCTAATCCAATTTCATTTGAAACTCTTAATTTTAAGCCAAGCTTGGTTATCAAGTCTCAAGCCAACTTGGTTATCAAATCTCAACCCAAGCCGGATTCAAGCCTTGGTGAATAAAGTGCCACACGGAGAAAAATATTAATGTAGCAGTAACGTGTCAATGCTAGTAAGCATATTGACGCAGTTTTCAGAAGAAATCATGTACAAAAAACTTCAAATTATAGACAATTTTAACCGAGCGGCTGTATGAGAAACTGTAAATGTTAATAGAGAAATTCTGTTAAATTATACATACATAATAATTACACACACATATATCAGTTAATTCTAAAAATTACAGATGATAAAGTACTTGTTATGATCATAAATGAAGCAATAAAAGTTACAACGCTGCAAAGATATATTGTGCCAGAAAAATGCAATTCGCAGTATAATCAGTTGATAAATGTTGGAAATCAAGTTGATTCGCTCGATGCTAGATTCAGTGTCTGCCTTATTTTGTTTCAAGTCTCGAGTGATTTGTGTCATTTTCACCAGTAATTATATCAATAATATTCAATTAATCTAATCATCTATTTCATTTAGCTGTAAATGTATTCTTGCGATAAATAGAGTTGCAACAAGTAAATTTTGCACTATAAGTATCTGTGAAAATTATTACTGTAGCATAAAGATATAAAAATTTAATTACGGTATCATTATTTACTAAAATACCTGGAAAATGTAACTGATATAATCATATAACCGTACTCTTGAAACATCATTTTAAAAGAGCCGTGTGCGAGTTACTTGCATTTAGTGTACACTATTTGTACTGCCAGGAATAGAACTCTAACCTGCAATTGTCGGGATCCTCAAATTGAGGAGTGTGACACTCTGTCCACTGAGCCACCATCCTAATACACAATATGCATATAAGTACCGCCAGTTTTGTAGAGTTCCTCGGAAAATATAATTCTTATGCTGCTTATAAGTCCTAATCAGTATGTGATATGCTAAATATTACAAACATAATTTTACGGAGTATTTGCAAAAGTATTTGTTAGGATTTATAAAAAACTCATTGGCCAAATTCATTTTAAGAGTTTAGTTGTTGCGGTGTTATCAGCAAAGGAATGATCGCGTGACAAGTTCAAATCGGAGGGTATAAAAACCCGAAGATTCAGGGAAAAATCAGTCAGTCTTGCCCCGACTGACCGACCAGAAACTGGTGAGTTGCTGAAGAGGTCCTAGCACCTCGTTTCAGGCTCTTAGCCTTCCCGCAGTAATTCTAACGTTCCGCCGCGAGGAGAAGACTGGTAAGGACTTTCGGTTAGTATTACAAGGTGCATATCGCTGCAGACCGTGTATGTCTCGCAAACGAAGTTCGCGGAATAGTTCTGGTACTCCCGGCTGGAAAACGAGCCGCGGAGCGGCGACTTGAAATACACGCCCAAGGTATCAAGAGAAAACTGATAGATATATTTGGCACGCCGTAAAAAAAGATTGTTGTTAAATAAAAGGGCTAGACAACCTCAGAATTGTTCTTCCCTAAATCGTTCATGAACAAATTATTATCGGTAACAAAATGTTTTATATTATATGAAAAAAATTGATGCCGGATTGTTGATTTTTATCATTAGACCGTGCGTTACATAAGCATGAGCTCAATCGTTATGTTTGAGTATTGTCGTAATATTTACCAATGTAGCACACACATTGGACGGGATCGAATATTTTTAAGGTTCATTATATTCGTAGTAAAAAAACACACTAATTCTATCCTGGGCATTGGTGATACCCAATCAATAAACTGTTGCTGTAACAAGGAACTATCTGAACTGAATTTAGATTATTAACTTTTGGGGTACAATCGAACGAGGTCCGTAAATAGAACGCGGAACCTTCGCATTAGAGACGGTCTTCCCACTTACCTCACGACAATTCCAACCAAAATGGCGACCATGCATTGCTCGTATACTGATTTCCCAATACAGTAATAACTGGGGCACCGAATATACGTTGCCTGTATGGTATACTTACCTCATAGCCTCATAGGTTCACGGCCTTACAAGGCTAAATGTTCGGGGCTTATACACGATTGCACTACTATTCAATTGATTAATATACCCAATTTGAAAGTTAATCATTAATTCCAAGACGTAATTTTCGCAAGGGGTGGTTATTTAGTAATATTAATAATATTATTTTATTTAAAAAAGCATTTACGGGATTCGAACCTAAGACCTGCGCGACCTATCTAATTTTACTTAACTATTTAACTAATTAAAGACGAACACGCTTAACCACTAGATCAAACACTGACTATGTGAATATCTTATACTTAAATTCCACAATAGTTGCATCTAGGATGACAGTTACCGAGATATCAGGTGGATTTGATTGAAATTCGGTACTCAGAGGTCTTTGAGGTTGAGGATTGCGAATTTGAACTCAAAGTAAAAAATTTCAAAATGGCGGATCCAATATGGCAGATCAGAATGCAAAAAGTTATTTCATTTGTATGTGTTCTTTTACTGCCACTTGATGATATCACAAATGATCCTTTTTATTGCGTTTTAATACTCTTTATTTACGCCGTTTTTTCGTGTGCATACATAGCTGACGCCATTTTTCTCACTGACTCCCTTTTCTCTTTAGTTGTTCTTCTATACGCTAGGGAGATGGCGCTAGTGGCGGCGCGCGGATAGTAACAGTATGAAACTCGGTCTAATCGGGGGTTTTTGAGGCCCTTGATTTCGAATCTGAACTTAACGGTGAGAAATTCAAAATGGTGGATCCAATAAGGCCGAATAAAATATAACCGCAAGTTAAAACTTGCAATTTGCTTCCTCCGAATTGTAGGTACTGTACAAAGTCCCTATACAGTAGTGCGCAATTGAAGTGGAACACTTGAATTTTTGTGTATCTCTGCGAAACTATGACCGACTTAAAAAAACCAAAGACATATTTTTTAGGAAATTTCCTTCCCGTTCGAATGGTAAAGGTTCTATCCCGATCGAATACAAAATGGCTGAACGGCAGGGGTTGGAGTGAAATAGTGCATTTTGGCACTTTTTGAAAAGTGTGAGAACTACTAGTTCCGGAAGGAAATTCATATTTCTAATTATGGCACGAGAAAGAGCATCCTTTGGCGGTCAAAAAACACCCTGATTGAACCCCTGTAGCATCACTCTGGGGGGAGCTGCACCCCTTTGAAGTGAAAACACTTAATTGGCCATAACTTCCGAACGCGCCGGCCAATCTGGTCCAGTTTTTGCATGATATCATCTTTAACGATGCTGCAGATTCTCACAAAATTATTTATCTCGGAGATGATCCCGTGACGGAGATTTCGAGATATCGCAAGCGCACCCGAAGCTTTCCCGCCATTTTTGATTAGGAATGCGATAAAGTAGAAGTTTCATATTAACTCCACGTTGTAGCTGAGATTTCAGCGATTAAAATACGCCTTTAAACATCCAAAAATGAGTTTGCTAAGAGGTTAAATTTTTCATTTGAAAAGAACGCCTAAATTTTGCGAGTTTCGCTCGAGGTACTCGGGGGACAATCGCTCGGCGCGCGCAGTGGGGCAGTAGTTCTGGAACTAGTAGTTCTCACACTTTTCAAAAAGTGCCAAAATGCACTATTTCACTCCAACCCCTGCCGTTCAGCCATTTTGTATTCGATCGGGATAGAACCTTTACCATTCGAACGGGAAGGAAATTTCCTAAAAAATATGTCTTTGATTTTTTTTAAGTCGGTCATAGTTTCGCAGAGATACACAAAAATTCAAGTGTTCCACTTCAATTGCGCACTACTGTATTGCGTGCGTTATTAGTGTAGTAGTTTACGCCCTTTTGAGGAAACCCTCCGTTCCCTTTTTCTTCCCTACCGGTTTTTGAATATTATAGACCGGAGGTATTTGTAAATAACCATTTTCGCGTTCGGGAACTTTCCTCACTGAGACCCCTCACCTCTTCCCTTGCTAGCCGTGCCTTTTCGTGTTATAATAAATATTCGAGGACCTTCTGAGGTCACTCGACGATACTACACCGTCACAGTAGCTGGTGCCCAAGTTGTTATTTTCGAGATATCTAGTGCCGGTAAGCCCTCCTGTCCCTCCGGTCCCCCTTTAAACACTTGCATATCCCCTCCTTCCCCAACTTCCCTTTCCACCGAGACCATTTAAAGCCCTCCGACACCGCGTGCTCCTGCGTGAGCCCCGCGTGTGATTGTTCTGTTTCGCATGCCTATCCTAGTATTGCGACTTTTGAGTTTATCTTTCTAGTTAGTATCTTTTAGTTTCTTTTCTGTTCTAGTTAATTGTACTCCGACATTTATTTATTAATTAGATTTCGTTATCTATTCTACACCATGTTTCCTTTCATTTAGCGTTCTTCTTCGTTTTAGTTTTTGCGATAGCTAATTTGAGTGGACACTGGGTGGAACCTACCCCCAGTAAGTCACAATACATATTTAACATAAAAATATGCAATAATATCTTCATATCAAAATGCATGTATACATAATAGGTGCAAACCTTCCTCATCCCTTCCTTTCCTTATGGCTGTATCCCCAGTGGGGAATAGATACAAACCCATGCTGCTGCGCTACACGGGTTTGCACGAAAATTAAACGAATAAAATCTGTAAGCATGGAATATTGCGATTACCAAACGATATTTTAAGAAAAAATATTTTTGTGGCAAAATAATATACATTATAACAGTAAAAGTATATTAATTTCAAAATTTTAAAGATATTTATGCTTTTTTCCGATCAGGTGGCGCCACTATTCTATGCGATTCGCATTACATTTGATAGAGGGCGCCACATTAAAAATTTGAGTCACTAGCAGCCAACTTCAGTTCGGAGTCGTATACTGCAGTTTACCCATGGAGACTAGAGTAAAGGAGGTGGAACGCAGCGTTGGGGATGTGGTCTATGAAAATGATGAAAATTTCATATTGCATATCGGGGTGGCGCTGCTGTCAGCTGCAGACCGCCATAGATCAAGAGACTCGGTCGAGTCTCGCGCCAAGTACAGGCAACCGGCTGTACAGGGCGCACCTCCCCGCGACTCTTTACTCGAGTCAACTCCTTATACCTGTGTTTGGAACGAAATATCTTATGAACCGCTATATATGAGGAAAACTTATTTATACATTCACTATGGGAATTGAGGGTTCTGAAGCGATTGCCACCAAGTTCAATAAGATTAGTGTATGAGAACAGGGCGTATTGAGATGGCGAATGAGATGATTTTATTTCAGTTCCGTCGTCGGCGTCGTCCTCGTCGTCCTCGTCGTCGTCGTCCGCGTCGTCCTCGTCGTCCTCGTCGTCCTCGTCGTCCTCGTCGTCCTCGTCGCCCTCGCCGTCCTCGTCGTCCTCGTCGTCCTCGTTGTCCTCGTCGTCCTCGTCGTCGTCCTCGTCGTCCTCGTCGTCGTCATCGTCGTCCTCGTCGTCGTCCTCGTCGTCCTCGTCGTCCTCGTCGCCCTCACCGTCCTCGCCGTCCTCGTCGTCCTCGTCGTCCTCGTCGTCCTCGTCGCCCTCGCCGTCCTCGTTGTCCTCGTCGTCCTCGTTGTCCTCGTCGTCCTCGTTGTCCTCGTCGTCGTCCTCGTCGTCCTCGTCGTCCTCGTCGTCGTCATCGTCGTCCTCGTTGTCGTCCTCGTCGTCCTCTTCGTCGTCGTCCTCGTCGTCATCCTCGTCGTCATCCTCGTCGTCCTCGTCGTCGTCCTCATCGTCCTCGTCGTCCTCGTCGTCCTCGTCGTCGTCCTCGTCATCGTCCTCGTCGTCGTCCTCGTCGTCGTCCTCGTCATCCTCGTCGCCGCATTTTTTACACGAGAGATGGCGCTGACTGCTTTGCCTTCTTTACCTATTTGTACTCTGGATGGTGTTGGTAATTTACAAATACACAACACAATCAAATACATTTTGTATGGGATGCTACCGTTCACACAGAATTTTCAGTTAATATAAGGCTGCTTTCACAATAGTATAGAATAATTAAAGCTTTCATGTGGAATGCGTGTGTATGGTTGTACGTATATACATATGTGATTTGACATAATTCCCCGTATTTTAAGTTATAGTTTCTAAATATATGGGATTATTCCTGTATCTAGGGGTTGGACGTAGAAGCCCAGGGTGTCCAGGTCTTCCGCTCCGTAGTTTATTGTATCTAGGTGTCGGATGTGGAAACCCAGGGTGTCCAGGTCTTCCACTTTGTAGTTTCTTGTATCTAGATGTCGGATGTGGAAGTCCAGGTCTTCCGTTCCGTAGTTTATTGTACCTAGGTGCCTGGCATGCAAGTCCAGGGTGTATACGTGTTCCTCTCCGTAATTTCTTGTACCTAGGTGTCAGGCATGGAAATCCAGAGTGTCTAAGTGTTTCTCTCCGTAGTTTCCTGTGTCTAGGTATCGGATGTGGAAGTCTAGGGTGTTCAACTGTTCCGCTCCGTAGTTTATTATATCTAGGTGTCGGATGTGGAAGTCCAGGGTGTCCAGGTTTTCCGCTCCGTAGTTTCTTGTATCTAGGTGTGGGACGCGGAAGTTGAAGGTGTGTAGGTGTTTCTCTTCATAGTTCTCTGTATCTAAGTGCCGGACGTGGATGTCCAGGATATCCAGAAACGTTTGCAACGAGCGACGCTTTGCCGTTTTGCTCAAACCATAATATTCTATTCGTATATAAATAATCCAGCACACTCTCCTCACTTAAGTTTACGACACGGCTTCAACAAACTGGACACTATTAAAGACGCTTATATGCATTCAAGGTTACATTTTCTTTAGATTGTATATTTTTTTATGCATTTATAAAAAAATGGACTTGAAAATTAAATTTATATGCTATTAAACATTTTCGACAACGCAATATACTTTTTTGATTAGCG